>CM053405.1:48140775-48158964 GCA_028644305.1 Xerus rutilus | reverse complement strand
GTCTTCTATTCTGTACCATTGGTCTACATGTCTGTTTTGGTGCCAGTACCATGCCATTTTTGTTACTATTGCTTTGTAGTAAAGTTTAAGGTCTGGTATTGTGATGCCTCCTGCTTCACTCTTCTTGCTCAGGATAGTTTTGGCTATTATCAGTCTCTTATTTTTCCAAATGAATTTCATGATTGCCTTTTCTATTTCTATAAGAATATGTGGTGCCTTGGATCAAGTCCAGTGCCTCACATGTGCTAGGCAAGTGCTCTTCCACTGAGCCAAAATCCCAGCCCCTCTTTTAATTTTTATTTTAAGACAGGGTCTCCTTAAGTTGCTCAGGCTGGTCTCCCACTTGGGATCCTCCTACCTCAGCCTCCCAAGTATGTTGGGATTATAGCTTTGCACCACCATGCCCAGTTTAGAGATAAGATATTTAAAGAGGTAATTAAGTTAAACACGTTGTTGGACCCTAATATAATATGATTCGGGTCTTTATAAGAAGAGATGGAGTCACAAGGAGAAGAGGCACTCTACAAGCTCAGAAGAAAGTTCTGGAATGGATCCATGTCCACTCATCCTCAGAAGAAACCAACTGGGCTGACATCACAGGTCTTGGACTTCTAGTCCCCAGAACTATGAGACAACAACTTTTCATTGCTCAAGCCACACAGACTGTGGCACTTTGCTTTGGCAGTCCCAGCAAACTAACAGAAGCTTGAAGGACCTGATTGAATTGGGCCTTGATCCTAGAGGCACTAGGACTGGACCTATAAGTTTTCAACCACAGAATCATATGAGCTGTCATGCTATAAAGCTCACTCTCGTGGCAGTGTGGAGACAAAGACTCAGGCCTTGACTAATGTGGAAGTCCAGGCAGGGGATGAGAGAAGCCTTCTCCTAGTCAAGTGGAGGACAGTCCCAGAGATCATTAAGAAAGGAACAGCCACCCCCTTCCCCTTCCCACTCTCTGTACCCACTTCTGAAGCCATCTCCAATTTCTCACCTGTTCCTGAACATGCCATACTCACCCCCACCCTCGCCCCTGCCTCCTCTGTTCATCTATATCTTTGAACATACCGTTTTCCTCTGGCTGGAATACCCTTAGTTACCTCATAATTAATGATGTTTTAAGACCTGGCTCCAAAGGCATCTCCCCTGTGAAACTATCTCCTGTTCAACTTGACACTCTTTCTTCTTTGCTTCCAGCACTGTGTACCTCAGTCTAGTATGACTCTTGCCCTCTCCCTCTGGGGTTCTTTGTTCCATCTCTATCTCTCCCATGAGATAGGGAGCTGCTGGAGAGACTGATGTGCACTTCGTTTTTCCAAAAGTCTAGGTCACTGATTGATAAATAAAAATGCAGAACACATTGAGTGAATGAACAAAACAAAGCCTTAAAAAACTTACAAAGGACCATGGGAACTCAAAGGAGCAGTGAATTCTGGTTCCTATAATTTTATAAGCAAGTATCTCATAAATCAGGCATTTGGGAAGATATAAACCCTAGAGATATCACATATGTATTTTCTGCCTGATAGCCATGTCTTTTTCTTTTTTTTCTTCCAGGAAGAAATACTGAAGAAAAGATGAAATATTCCTAATTACCCTAGTGGGCTTTAGTGGAAATCACACTGGGGACAGAACAGGTGATTCAAAATGATTACTTAAGAAAGTGATAAATGAATGGAATAATCCTATTGCTCAGTGGCTGGTAATGGATCTCATTCTTTCTTCTTGCGGAATTTACTGTGTCAGCTTTGGTTTTTAAATTCACCTTTAATTAAGGACCTAGAATTTTAAAAATGGCTGTCGCCTTGATAGCCTTTAATTCCTTCAACAATGCCTTGGTTACTGCCGTCATACTTGCCTTAGAAGACAGGAATGGAGAACAGTTATCACTGGTTAGAATTAAGATGTAATTGGACTCCTGTTTGCACCATCTTCCTAGGTGAGGCAGTGGCCCAGATGTGCTTGGTTTTCCATGTGTGTTCCCTGAATGATGCTTTTCTCTGAAGTTTGATTTTCTCCATGGGTTATGTAAGCATTTTATATCAGAAAGACTTGAGTTTAAGTAGAGAAGTTGCTTTTTAATTTTTGGTGCAAACTCTTGAGCCATCCTCAGAGAAATAATTGTGTGTCAGATGGTGGAGGTATGCTTAAAGATGTCCTGCTAAGAAAAGTGGTTACTGGGGCTATGTTTTTTTCCTAGGGTTGAAAAAAAATCACTTCATACTTGGCTGAAAACAATAGAAATTTATTCTCACAGTTCTGGGGACTAAAAGTTTAAAATTGTGATATCATCAGGACTATACTCCCTCTGACTGCTTGGTGGGAGCAATTGTCCCTTGCCTTTTCCAGTTTTTGGTAGGCTTGGGTGTTCTATGGCTTGTGCCTGCATAACTCCACTCTCTGCCTCCACCTCCACATGGTGTCCCCTCTTCTCCTTTGTGTCTCTTATAGGGTTACTTGCTATTGAATGTAGGCCCATCCTGGGTAATCCTGGATAATCTCACCCCAAAGTCCTTAACTGAATTACATCTGCAGAGATATAATTCAAAATAGGTCACATTCACAGGTTCCAGGGAGTAGAATTTAGATATGTCTTTTAAGGGACTACCATTTAATCCACTACATGACCTATGGTTAGGAAGGCCTAAAGGTAGCAGAGGTTCTTTCTCAGGAGAAGAGATGGATTTGTACTCTTGTTTCCTCCACTTGAATGGAAAGTTAATCAATTTTCAGATCAACAAGCCTAATTCAGAGGTCCAACAAAGGATTGCAAATTGATGGATCCAAAGCCAGTTCTACCTCAGAGATAGCTCTGGTTGCCTTCCAAGGCAACAAATGTCCTAAGTTTCTGCCTTTTCTTAAAAAAGCCTATCTAATAATACTGGGTGAAAATTCCCTTTTGTCAGCAAAGCTTGAACCTAGATATAGGTTCTGAGGCTAGAACCTACTAGGGTGGTTCCTGAACTCTTAGGGTGGGGCCTGAACTCTCCAAATTGCCACAGTCCTCACCTCTCCCCAATGTTTACCACAGTCCCATTTCATTCACTTAAATTAGTTGCTCGACCCCTTGGGCTTTTCGAGTGAGCAATGTCTAGTCCATGGGCATAGTATAAAGGATAACTAATCACATGGGCAGAAATTCAAGCAGTGACATTGACTCATTCTAACCATAAAGCCAAACTCTGAAAGTTGTTTTCAAAGAGTCTGTGCAGTGAAGGATAATGAGCCATTTTAGATTCACCTGATATGCTCATTGATAGCCAGACCCATAATCCAATCTGTAGTCCTGTTTCAATAAGACAGACCTATAGTCCTACTTATAACTGTCTAAACCCTTTCAGGCCCAGACTTTTGTTAACATAATTTATAATCTTGAATTTCGCAGGACCAGCTTAACTCCAGAAGACTTGCCTATTGTTTTTTTAGACTAGACTTTTTCATCTGTTTTATGCCACTTATATAATATGATGAATATCTTCCTGCTCCTGTAAAATTTATTTGTGGGTACACACAGCTTAACTGAGCTAAATCTCATAGCATTTCACTATCCATACCTCTTTTTAGAGACACAGGGGAGAGGGAATTTTCTTCTCAGTAGGAATAGTTTTAACAGACATCCAATACTTTGGCTTTTGCTCTTAAAGTCCAGAAAGTGCAGAGTTGAGAATACCCTTGAACTATAGAGAAAGGCAGAGACCTTAAACATGCAGGACCAATCTATTATTTGCAATTAGAACAACAGTACACAGTGAATAATTAAGGAAACACTGACCTAGCAGTATTCCTACAAAGGTATTTTCTCTGGGATTAACTGTTCTTGCACAATTTTATCATGCCATTCTCAATTTTTTTTTAAAAGGCATGATTTCTGTCTCTAGCAGGGAGATACAATTTCGTGAGTACTATGCTCATGATGAACATCATCATATTTCCTCCATATATTTTGTGCTTCTTTAAATATATTCCAATATGATAAAGTCAGGATTGCCTAAAAAAATCATATACACACTAACTTTTTAGTGCTCCAAACTATGACATCTTTGAACCTCAAGTTCATTAAATTTCACAAGGACAATGTAGGTGAAGTGATTTATTAAGTGGTAAATTGATGACATACAGTGGCAACACTCTAGGTATATATGAAGTTGTCACTTTAAAAGCCTCAACCAAAGTAGATTCCACAAGAGGAGGGGTGTGATTGGCAACATACTGGATTACAACTTATTGAAAAGCCACCTGGTTTAGCATGCCAATAAGACAATTTCTGTGTAGTGTATAAGATATAAGAGCAATCACTTTTATAAAGATTAAACATCATCTTTTCAAAGGGATATCTCACTGTATTTCAGCTGCCTCTTTTGGCAACTAAACAGACAATTCTACCTATTTCACTGATAATACCTCAGAAGAAATTCTTTTAACTTGGTAAAGCAAATAAACTTACTTTTGATTGGCTATTTGACATTTGAGAAAGCTGATTGGTGGAGGGTTGTCAACCATTCTCTGAAGACTGCCTTCAGTTTTCTCTCTATTAACACTGTGAATAGTGCCTATCTAAGATCATGGAACTATGACATCAACTGAGAGACAGGCAGTCTGCAGAAAGGAAATGCTGATTAGCAGGACCTCCCATCCTTGACATCTGTCACTGGTTTTTGTGAATAATGAATTTCATTCCTATGAATTACTTTGAAATAGTTATAAAGTCATAGTGTAATTAGTGATGATAAATAGATATATTTGAAGATCCTGCAGCTCAATCAATCTTCATTTTTCAAATCATTGCTTCTTCTTAGAGAAAATAGATGTAGCCATTAACTGTTGGTAAGATGAGGCTGACTGAGCAGAGACTGACAAAGAAATGATCTACAAAATGTGTGTTCTATTGCATATGGGTCATAAAGCTGGTAGGCACGTTTCATTCATTTCTCTTAATCATAATCTTGAGCCGTAAACCCTTGTACTAGTGCTTTAATAAGAATATCAGAATTTAATCTCAAAATAAGTTAGTTGGTTTTACAATGTCATTGGTATTTTTTTATTTATTGTTTAAGCTCTGAATCACTTAGTGCTCTGATCTCCACTGGTGTAACACATTTAACAATTGTCTAATAGATTCTTGCTACTGCAGAGAGATCAGGGAAGAGGATGAAGAACTAATGTGGTATGATCTCAGCTTTCAGGTAGCTTGGAATCCAGGGAAGATGGTGAAGTGCACTGACAAAGAAGAATTTAAAAAGCAGTATTAGAGTGTTTGACAAAGGAGCTGAAAGACTGTCACAAACAGTGACCATCAGGATAAGTTATCATTAGACACAGCAATGGGGAGGCATCTTAAAGAAGTGGGATATAAGCCTAAGAAATGTAGCAATAGAATCTCTGCAGTTGATGAAGTGGACTTTGGAAACCACTCTGCTTGGGGAATTAGCTTAACATCTCCAAGTGCTAGTTTCCTCGTGTGTAAAGTGGGCATAATAGTTACTATCTCATGGTGCTGGGGAGGCAGCAAGCATCATACCTAATGTTGGTGACATACTGGCAATTATTACATTTCTAATTACATTTTCCCCATTTTAGTAGTAGTTGCAAAACTTCAAGTTCTAAAATAATTTCCAATACATATTGTAAATAAGTGCCATATGAAATGTAATTAGATGTGTTGACTTTCCTTTTCCCAATTGTAGCATTAAATGCCTGCTTGGACTCTGTTCTGCTTCTTGTCTCCATGAATTTTTATAAGTTGAACTCCTAGAAGGGCCTTCTTATGAGTCATTATGAAAGAAAGTATTTTAATTTGGGTGCATATTTGATTTGACAGCTACGGAGTTTGGCTGGGTCCCAGATTTGCAGATTGATAAATTAACAGTTTCTCAGTCCTTCTGTGCCAACCCCCCCCATCCTTGTTTTTTCCCCTGAGATTTGAAGATCCATGATGTGAGCAATTTTCCAAACTTGTGGCATCTTTCCAACACAAATTATTGTCCCTGGGGACTAGTACCTGGCCTCATTGTTACATATAAAATCCTATACCACTACCACCTTTCTGAAATGATGGAACACAGAATAGTTTTGACGTGGGCACAGGCAGCATGCCCACCTGTTCCTCTCCCTCCTTCCCTCACCCTCCCAGTGGTGTTGGTCAGGTGGGTGGTTTGAGGCCTTCGTAGGGAGCAATGAACATAAAGTGGAATGGGGGCAACTTGATGAATGGGAGTCTGGTTTTGTGGACCTCATAGCCTTGCCAACTCATTAAACTATTTTAGTGTCTTGCACAGGTATTATTATTGCCCACTCCCCATACAGGACACGTGAAACTCTTAACCTGATCTATTGGCGGTAGACGTGATTCCACCCTTACTACAACACCAGGTTTAAACTTGAGCTCCTTTGGCTCAGGTTGCTTCATCAGTTCAAGAAGGGTGCCAGCAAACCTGCCCCAATGTGTCTTCCCTTTCCTGTGTTCCAGCTGGCCTGCTTCTAAGATTTCACTGAGCCACTTGTTAAGTATGTGGATTTCCTGGAAATTCTAATTCCATGTTTTTGAAGTAGAGGCCAGAGGTCTGACTTTTGCACACACTTCTACAGGTGATACTTAAAAAATGGAAAATTTGGAGAATACTTCTTAATCTTGCTGGGAGTACCCATTCTGACTCTGGCTCTGGATGTGACACTGAATTCTTACAGGAAGGGTGTGTGTGTGTGTGTATGTGTGTGTGTGTGTGTGTGTGTGTGTGTGTGTGTGAGAGAGAGAGAGAGAGAGAGAGAGAGAGAGAGAGAGAGGGAGAGAGAGAGTTAGTTGGTTAGTTCTAATCAGCTGCTGAGAGCAGGTCCAGTAGGCAGTTACCCTTAGTGTGAAAGTGAACAGCTGGGTGTGAGATCAGCGGGTTACAGGTAGGCACTGATCCCCACTTGAGATTCCCCTGCTCCTCACACTCTCACTTCTGCTCTGACCAGCTTGTCCACTCTCTCTAGTTTCCCTGATATTGATTCTCTAAGAGAATCAGAAGCCTTGAAGGGTTCTCAAAAAAACTTAATCCCCAACCTGGCTCTCAGACACTGAAGTCATTTGAGACATAAAGTTATTTACCCCTAAAGTCTATAAAGAAAGAATGTTCCAAAGTTTAGGTATTCTCTAAAATAAGCACCTAGTCAATTTTGTGTCATCAGTGAAAACCTAGAAACTGAGAGGGAGAGATGGATGGAGGGGGGGATCATCAAAAAATTGCTGAGAAAAAGGAGAATGAACAAAACATAATGGCTATATGTTTTTTAAAACTTTGCTCAGTCGTTCTCTAATAAAGTAAACATCTTTATTATAAGATTTAAATTCCCACTGGTAGTCTAAGAACAAATGAATTATCTTTTTATATGTTCTAAAACCTCCATAATACAAATATAAGATGTATTTACCTAAAAATTACTTGACTAATAAAATTTTCCTGTCTAGTGCATTTGTGAATATAAAGATCTATAGAATGAAAATGTTCTCTTGAACCTTTTTTATCAAGTACCTGACCCTCATCTGTCCTGAACATCTTCAGGAAAAGGAGAAGTGTTTTCTGTCGCCTGTGCAGTGTGCTTTCACAGGTACTCTCATGCCCAGGAACACCTTTTCTCCTTGCTGACAGCAACTTGGATGAGTCTTCATATAAGTTTAACTTCTAGCCTACATTTAAAATCAAAAGAATTATAGGATTATAAGAATTTTTTTTAAGTTAAAAAATTCAGGTAGACTTGAGTTAGATCTGTAGGCTAGATAATAGTGTACTGGTGTAATTTCCTGATCTCTGACATTGGACTGTGTTTATGTAAGATGCTGACATATGTAAAATATGGGTGAAAGGTATGCAGAGATTCTTTGTGCTGTTTCTGCAACTTTTGTGTGACTGAACATATTTTAAAAAAAGGTTAAAAAGTGAATAAAGTTTAATGATCACATTATGAAAATGTATGTTTACCACACATATTTTAATCATCAATATTTTGCCTTATTTGCCTCATTTTAAATAGACCTTGAAAAGAGACGATCCATTGCTGTGTCACTTTATTCTTTCACTAGCAGTGATTGGAAATTCCTGTTTTCCTTCTTCCTCTCCAATGCTTAGTTCTCTTAGACTTTTTAGGTTTTTTGTACCAGTATAATGTGTAATAAATGAAGTTTGTTTCATTTTTCATCACTTCAAAGACTTTTTATAGGTTTATTGACCTTTCAGGTTTCCCTTTCGTTATATAGTTCATATTAGTTGCCAGTATTTTTATATTTTTTCTCAATGATGTGATTGAAACTTTTTGTAGAATCAGAAGATAAGCTTCTGTTTTTCACACACATGCAAATATCTTTTCTCACTTTGTAACTTGTTTTAATATCTTTGGACTAACATACTTTTCATTTTAATGTAGTTATGATTTTCTACAGTTTCTTTGATTTGTGGTTTTTTTATTTTTTAAAGAAATTCCTGCCTTCTCCAATATCATAACATAGTTTCAGATATTTCATTCCAAAAGTTTTGTTTTTAGCACTTAAATTTTAATCTTTGTCAAATTTTTGTTTGCAATTGCTTTGAGGCTGGAATCTATTTCTATTTATCCACTTGTTAAAGTTATTTAATGGTGTATTGATTTTTAATGTCATACTTATAACTAAATTCTAAAATATACTTAGATCTATTTTTGATTCTCTATTATTTAGTTTGTCTGTTTCTGTACCAATATCTCATCTTCATTTCCCTATAGCTTTAAAGTAAATACTGCAATCATATAGGTCAAAACTTTTCTCTATTTTTTGTTTTTCCAGATGTTTTGGAACTCGCAGCCTTTTAACATTTTGTATACAATTTGTATCAGTTGCCAAATGGCATTAAACATTTCATAATAACTTTTTTTAATTGGTACACTGTACTTAGAGATAAATTTTGCACATTTGACTTTATAATATTGTGTCTTCCTATATATACCCTAGCATAATTATCCATTATTGGAACCTTCTTTTATATTCTTCAATAATTTTAACTTCTGCATCACTATCTTATATAGATGAAGATTTATTTCTGAATATCTTATAATATTTGTTGATATCATGAATGAGATTTTAAAATTATATTTGCTATTTGTTTACTTAGGAACACTACTGTGTTTGTATAATGTCCTTAAATCTAGTAACCTTTCTCAATTGTCTCATTAGAAATTCAGATGCTCAATTACAAACACTCAATGGAAAAAAAGAGAGAAATAAAAGAGATGAGAAGGATTAAAGATCACAGGAGGGACTTTTTGGGGAGAGTTAAGGGTGTGCTATGAGTTCTTTTTACCAATGGAAGGGTAAATTAAGATATAAGGGATTTAATGAGCCTATTGACATGTGTCGTCTATAGTTTATGGTTTGAGGTTGACTGAATTCCTTAATCCCTTGTGGAAGATATAAAAGAGGTGGATGAGCAGAGGAGTGGTGGCTGTGTTAGTGGCCTGGCCCACTGGAGTTGGTCAGGACAGATGATGCTTGAATGCTTCTCATGGTTCAGGCATGGCTCAGTGAGACAGAGTGCTGTGCAGGGTCAACCTAACTCATGTTCAAGATAGCTGTCTAAATACCACAATAGAAAATAACTGTCAGAGATCTAGGGAATTGAGGAAAGAGCTAATTAGCAGCCAAATTTGTCTTACTCAAGAAACTGCAAGTGAGAAATCCCTGGTAGTGGTAGAGAGATTGTGAAACAAAACAACACAAAACAAACTGCTAATGTGCCACTGGTCAGGTGTCAACTAGTAGCTAGAAAAAACTCATACCACAGTGTTGCTAGTTAGGTAACACATTTCCTGTCACTTTAGATCTTCTTCCCACTTTTGACCCTAGAGGTGGGTGTCAGAAACCACACTAGCAAAGTGTGGCAGGGAGGGTAAAAGTGCAAGTCTAGGAAAAAGGAGAGAAAGTCTCTCCTTCTACCACCACCTACACACTGCCAACCTGTATCAGGCCTGCATTGGAAACTGGGCAGTTTAAATTTTAGATGTGCATGTTACTGGTTGTAGGAACTTATCACTAAAAGTGACTATAAAAGACTACTAATTTCATTCAGGTACAAGGAAGAACTGGTCCTATGGAACAAACTTCTGTTATGTGAGTTTGCCATGTGGAAGACAAAATGAAAGTTGCTTTCTGATTATCTCATGAGCCCTGGTTATTTGGTATAATTGAAACTTAACAGAACACTATGAATAATATGATGTATTATGTTGTATATGTTAGGAACTGGACTCTGGAGCCAGAATTTTTAAATCCTAGCTTTGTCAATTATCAGATGCCTGACCTCTCTATGCTTTTGTTTTCTTCTTTGTAAAACATGTAATTTCACTGTCAGGAGCATTAAATAAGTTGATACATCTAGTTGTGCTTAAAACAGTGCGTGACACCTTGTAAGCAGGAAGTAAATGCTAGATAAGATGATTAAAGTATTTATGGTTAGTTGTAAAAATACTAAGGTACTTCACACAATAAAGTACATGTTTGAGAGACATGTTACTGAAAGTAGGTGAAAACCATTATGTAGCTAGTTGAGAATAACTTCAACTCCTTTTCAGATTCAAACTCATTTTCCCCTTCTGAAAAATGAAGGTTTATTATGCCTCTACTTGAATGTTGCTAATATCATTGAAAATTTTACCTACCATGGTGTGTGAGCTTCACAAAATCTCATGTTAGGTAATTTCAGGTGCTGCTTCTTTGCTCATTAGCAACCTCTTTACCCCATCCCATCTCTTGTCAACTCTCTGTTACCTATAGGGACCATTTCCAAATTCTCAGTCCTCAAATCTCAGCACCTCCACTATATCCCCTATCTTCATATCAAGACTATTCCAGTAACATGCCATAAAAAGATCATTTGCTAAATGATGCTTCAACTCCCACACTCTCCATCTCTTTCCCTATTCTTGTGGTCCCATTTCCCTAAAAATATAAGTATCTTTTCTTCTGTCCTGGTGAACTTCCCAATGTAAAATTCTACTTTATATCTAATACTAGCTGCTCTACTAATTATCCTCTCTCAACTTCATCTTAAAGATTTACTATTAATTAATTTTTTTTTTTTTGCCTATATACCCACCCTGAGTCAAGGGGAAGAAAAATATTGTTGGGGATGTAGCTCAGTGGGAGTTCACTTGCTTAGCATGTACAAAACTCTGGGTTCAATCTCCAACACAGCAGGAAAAAAAACAGAAGAGGAAGAAAGATGTTAATGGAAGCTGAAATCCTTAAAAATGAAATCTCCAGTAAATAATTACACTTTTCATTCAACCATAGTGTTGAGGGCAGGAGTTGAAAAGAAGACATAAAGATGATGGAAAGAAATATGTAATTAATGCAAGATAAGTGCATGTTGTGATTTCCCCCACCTTCTGTTATGTTTTAAGCAATTCCTAGAGAGCAGAGGTATCGTTGTCAATCCTGTTCACTTTATCCACGTTCTCCTATATGCTTTCTTTTTTAAAACAAATCTATTGAACTATAATTGAAATGTAATAAACAGCACATATTTAACATGGCAACCCTGCTAAGTTTTGACATATGCATAGACCTGTGTAGCCATCACCACAATCAAGTTAATGAACTTGTTTCCTTGTGTCCCCAATCACTCATCTGCTTTTTATCACTATAGATCAGTTAACATTTTCCATAATTTTAAATAAATGGAACTGGACAATATTTATTCTATTTTGATCTGGTTTCTATCACTTAGCATAATAATTTTGAGAATCATGCATGCTGTTTCATTATATCAGTACTTTATTCCTTTATATTGCCAAGTAATATTCCATTGTATGTGTATATTGCCATTTGCTTATCATGTGTTGATGGACATTGGGTTGTTTCTAGATGTTTGCTATGATAAATAAAGCTGCTACGAACATTTTTGTATAAGTCTTTGTGTGGACATATGCTTTCACTTCTCTTGCATAAACACATAGTAGAGGGATGGCTGAGTTAGTATGGCTAGTTTATGTTTAACTTTTTAAAAACTGACAAGTTATTTTCCAAAGTCATGGACTATTCTCAACATTTAGAATATTTTAAATGCCCATTTTTGTGTGAGGTAAATTACACGAATGGAAAATATGCTGCATTAAATACCATGAATAGTGCAAGATATGGTTTCTGAAGAAAAATCATATCTAGTCAGTGATGTCTACAGTCAAATCATAGGAATAGAATCCTTCTGTGTTGCTTTGCTAAATGACAGACTTTGGATATTCAACAACGTGCAGACACATGCCAAACACAAATGCATTCACCGACCAAATAGCAGCTGTCCTTGGAGGACTGCTGATTAACCAGCAGGCCTGAGATAGCACTGCAGCCTAAGCAGGGTGGCCCTGTGCCAGGAGCATAACTATCTCATTCATTTTAATGCTTTTGGCAACATTTGCTACTCATGTCATCTTATTTTGATGAAGCTTCCAATTTTCATTATCCCTTAGGGAAATCAATTTCAGATAAGCTGCTGATGGCACTGGGTGTGTGTGAATATATGTGTTTACACACATATATTCAACATAGAGCGACATATATACACTTAGACATCTTTTCTTGCTCCCATACAAATGAAGGTCATCATTGTTGTCAAGTGTAACAATCTGAGCAACCTCTCACTTGGAAGTTACTAAACCTGATGAGAAACCCCTAACATAGATTCAGCAAGCTTCCAGAAACAGAACTCGGGAAGAGTAAGAGGTCAGTGTGGCTTGGTAGGAGGCTATGGGGAGAGATTCAGGGATCACACCGTCACTACCAGGGATATTGCCAGGCCATCCTGGGACACGAAAGGTGCCAGCAAAGCAGCCTGTGTGAAAGGTACTTTCCTGGGCACTGCTGCCGATTATCTTGAAATAACTTTCTGCTGATATCACCACTCATTTCAAACGAAGAAGAAATTCTCCTTAAAAGAGAGACCCTTTGGGTTTTAGCAGGGCGCTGTAGTGCACACCTGTAATCCCAGTGACTTGGGAGGCTGAGGCAGGAGGACTGGAATTTTGCGAGGCCCTAAGCAACTCAGTGAGACTGTCTCTAAATAAAATACAAAGAAGGGTTGAGGGTGTGGCTCCATGGTTAAGTGCCCCTGGGTTCAATCCCCAGTACCAAAAAAAAAAAAAAAAAAAAAAAAGCAAACCCCTTTGAGGAGTTACTGATTGGTCCCATTTAATTCTGCTCATTACTATCCCCCATACTGGGTACTGAAATAATACACATTGTCACAAACTATGACATACAACACTTCTGGGCCAAGCTATATATAGAGATTTGGTAAATTGTAGGTGAGTTATACTTTAGCAGAGGCTTAAAATTAGCTTATTTTGGGTGTACATTCCCTCCAACTCAGGGGACTTTATTAAGATGAGATGGGACAGTAAATGGATGAAGTCCTTTTGATGCATGTTGTGGGGGATGGGCAGCCACCACAATAGTGTCAGGCTCAGGTCGAATACTGGCTGGTGCTACCTGTGACTGCAACTTAATTCTTAACTCTTGGAGTTTCAGTTTCCTCGTCTATATGATTGAGATAATGATACAGATATCTTGTAGGAATTAAATGAGATAATGCATATGAAAATGCCTGGGGCCTTGTAAGCTTGCACAGAAATGACACAGATTTAAAGATTAGTATAATCAAAGCATTTGAATATGAAGACTTCCCCATTCTGCCAAAAGCAGAGCGTTGAATTCTCTCTGCCTCACTTTTCTGAAAAATGTCAGATCTAGAATGTAGCAAAAGCAATCAAGAGATATTCCTTTGTACACAATTTTGAACAACTGGAAAGCACTTGGGCAGGAATGTCAAGATGACGCTTAGATTCATGATAGCCACAGGAGAGAATGCTGGATGTGGTCTGACATGAATTTCAGGGAGTCAGGGGTCCCAAAGCCTGACTTTCCATTGCTCGTGCCTGGTCGTCTTTCCTTCACTCCTTCTTCTTCTATCTCCACACTGGGAGCCTCACTCCTATGTCACTGGAAGAAAGCAGAGGTTACCCAGCACCAATGCTTTCAGGTCCTTTCCATCCACCCTCCTTTACTCATCTGCTCCTAGTCTCTCTTTTTCCCTTTCTTCTCTCCAACTGCATGTTTGTCACCTGTCTCCTTTTTTTTTGTTATGTGACCTCAGGACGATACTACCTTCTCTTGAATCATAAATTCCTCTTTTTATGCTTATTTCCCCAGACACAGACATCTTCTGATTTCTCCCATTATAAAATTGCTGTCCCCTGGCCCTGCATCACTTTCCAGCTGCTCCCCTCCCTGTCAGACCAGAATTTTTCCATGGAAAATCTTTGCACACCAGCTTCATATCTTGACCTGCTCATCACACTTGAGCTGCATCTGGCCTCTGCCAGCATGATTTCTCCTTTTCTCACCTCTGAAAAATACAAAGGTGTCATTTAGTTTTTAGTGGTTTAGATCACTCTATAGTTGATGACACTGTGGATCCACTCTGTTCTCTTGCAAACTTCTCCCCCATTCTTCCACATCCCTTCTCATTGGTTTTCTTCCTCCTTGGCATATTACTTTATAATCTGCTTAGTGGACGATCCTACCACTGCCAATCCATCCTTCCATTCCTTCCATGTTGGAATCAACAGGATTCTGTCCCTTGCCTTGCTAACCAACATTCCACTCTCAGGGATTGAACCTAGGAGTAACCACTGAGCCACATCCCCAGCCCTTTTCTATTTTTTATTTTGAGACTGGGTCTGGTTCCTTATGGCCTTACTAAGTTGCTGAGGCTGGCTTTGAATTTGCAATCCTCCTGCCTCAGCCTCCTGACCGATTGTTCTTAATTTAGTCACATCCCTTGAGAAATTTCATTCACCCAGGACTAGTGCATAATTTGTAAAACTTGGTGCAAACTGGAAACATACGGTCCGTTGTTCAAAAATTATTAAGAATTTCAAGATAATAACAGCAGAACTTTAAAACAAACATGATCCCTAAGTCTCATGTCCATGAAGCTAGCCCTGTTTCAACTACAGATCTCCAAGAACAGTGTGTTTCAGGTCCATGTTTCTAGCCCAGACCTCTGTTCTGAGCTCAGCACTTAAACATTATTCTTAGCACTGAGCCAGCATCAATCCCTCTTGCTTCAGGCAGATTTTGTTTAAATCTGAATGCTTTCACTTACTAGCTTTAATTTATGACATTGGGTAAAGCACTCAATCTGAGTTTCAGTGTCAAAGTATAAACTCTGAAGACAATGGGAACGTTTGCATATCAACCTGGTGAATCAGTAATAGATGTTGATAATGGCATCCTATAAATAGTTATAAACTGTCTATATTCATAAAATATAAAAACTTTTAAAACAGGGAGCTTAGTAATTGCTCCAACACCAATGTTTGTTGTTTATCCAGTTTGAAAATCACGCTGTTAGGACAAACAGATAGTAATCCTTTCAAGGAGCTTGGGAAGAATTTTTGCACCTAGGGGTTATTCTAAAAATATACACCATTGTGTTTCAATGTAAGAGCAAAGATCTATGGGAAAATGAGATTTTATAGAAGATGTCTCAGTCTGGTTCTAGGAGATTGCCATCCCATGTCTTTAGCTAATTTCCGGGCTTCGATCTCATGTAAACAACAGAAAGTGGATTCACATACCAAAACCAGAATGTGAGCACCCGGCTGGGCTGCAAATACCCATAAAGAAATTGCTTCTTTGGTGAGTGATGGGTATATTTCCAGCTTTCTACTGGACATCACAGTCAAGATGTTCTTTTGGAACCTGGAACTCAACATGCCTTATTCAGAACTTAATGATTCATCTTCAAACATGTTTCTTTAATCTCCTGTGTCAGTTAATGGTAACACTGACCACTAGCTGACTGAAGGTAAGAACTCTGATCAATTTCTTCTCCACCCTCGCTACTTTACTCCAGCAACCATCTCTTTTGTATATGTAGAAGCAACAGAAACAGCATCGACATCCAGAAATCAGTGGGACAATGATGGACAGATTGGACTACATAAAAATAGCAAACAGCTGTATATGAAAGTAAGCATCATGAATAAAATAAAAACAAAAAAAGACAAAGTGATATATTGCCTTTAATATTGATTTCATATTTATAGCCCCAATGACATAATTATGATGTGGTTATTGGCTTTCTTCCTGCTTTTCTCATCATTATTTCATAGATAGAATTACCATTCAGACTATTTAAATATGCATACATCAACAAGAAAAAATAGAAACAGATAAATGGAAAGGTGGGCAAAGAACATAAACCACAATGAACAGAAATAACACAATTGATTTCTAAAACAAATAAACAAACAAAAAAACTCAATCCAATAAGGATTAGGTAAATATAGATTAAAATTATAAAATAAAATTTCCAACCACTGGGTTGGTCAACAAAGAATAGTTCTGGCAATCAATACTTAAAAAGTATTTTTAATCTGGGCATGTGACAGTAATCCTATAGACTAGGGAATCTGAGGCAGGAAGATTGCAAGTTCAAAGCCAGCCTCAGCAACTTAGTGAGGGCTTCAGCAACTTAGTGAGACCCTATCTCAAAATAAAAAGTAAAAATGATTGAGAGTATAGCTCAGTGGTAGAGTGTTCCCCTAAATTCAATCCCCAGTACAAAAAAAAAAAAGGAAAGAAAAAGAAAGAAGAAAAAAGGAAGAAGTATTTTAAAACCAAAGTTAATACTTTTTGATTCAGATTCTACATTTAGGTGGCCATCCCAAAGACATTCAGAAATTCTTTAACATTTACACAAAGAAGTATACATAAAAAGTTTCACTGACAAACTTTCTGAAACAGCAAAGGAGAGGGAAAACCTAAGCATTCATCTGTTGAGAATAATTAAGCAAATTATGGCCTGTCTATACTAGAGTATTATAGAACAGATAAAAATGATGAAATGCATTAATAAATTCTAATTGGGAAATCTCTATAAATTGTTCAGTCACAACCCATGTTAAGTGACAGATAACATAGATGTTCAATAAAAACACTTACTGAAAAAAATTGAAGTGAACAAATAAGTTACTATTTCTGTAAAGTTAAAGTATAAATTGTGTCATACCAAAAGATATGTAACTCTGTAGAAATGGGTCAAAGGATTTGAACACAGGAGTTGAATGCTCACCTCTGGGTTGGGAGATGGCTTCGTGGGAGGGACTGAAGTCTATAATGACTGTATTCATGCTACGTAATTCTCCACTTGTGAATTTATTCAACAAGAATCAATGGCCATGGGGCTGGGATTGTGGCTCAGTGGTGGAGCGCTTGCCTTGCATGCGTGGGGCCCTGGGTTCGATCCTCAGCACCACATACAAAGCAATAAAGTGGGGACATTGTGTCCATCTACAACTAAAAAAAAAAATTATAAAAAAAAAAAAAAGAATCAATGGCCATGTTAATTATACTACCTAAAATTATAATTATTTTAACTTAAAGAAAACATGGCTTAGACATTTTATTATCTCTTGAATCTAAATACTGATTTTTTATCTGACTAGCATGCACATGATTTTTGTAACCTAAGGCAGAATCTCTCAAAATGAGGCTTATAAACTACCTATATCAGAATCCCCTGGGATTTCTGGAAAAAAAAAAAAAAAAGATTCAAGTCCCTCAGGGGCCCCACTCCCAGTGGATTTAACTCAACAGATGTAGGCTGTTCCCAGGAATTTACATTTTAAGAAATTCATGATCAGAGCTAGAGAACCACTGGAGCAGGGAATTAACTTTATTTGGTATTTATAGGCCCTTGGCAGGTTTTCAATTCCTGGTTCTCTTTAAGGAGGTTAAAAAATAAGGCCAGATTAACATATGGGGGTATTTGGAAAGTAGGAACAGGAGACTGTAATTGAGTAGCTAAATTATCAAAAATGCTGCCCAACCACCTGTGTTTGTGGATTCAAGTGCTGACCTGTGCTTACCTAAAGCGGCTACTTTTATGCAAATCCACATCTGCCACATTTGCACCAACTCAAGAGTGGGCAATAGAATTCCTGTTCTAGTCTGCTTCCTAGTTACAGGGTTTGGGCTCTGCTCCTAATTATGTTTGTACTTTTCTTTTGTAGTCTCCTAGGAGATTTATCTTGTCTAGCTGATACAGATACAAGAAGAAATGGCCCTCTGTGCTTTAGGTGTGTAGCACTTACATATTATAGTTATTTATTTAGCTGTCT
>CM053405.1:48121120-48140275 GCA_028644305.1 Xerus rutilus | reverse complement strand
CAGGATTCTCCGCTCAGGGCATCCCAAGACTGAAATCAAGATATTGTCTGGACTGAGTTTTATTTGGAGACTCTAGGGGAAAAAATGAACTTCCAAGCTCATTCTCTTCATTAGCAGACTTCAGTTGCTTGAGGTTTAGGACTAGAGTCTACATTTCTTTGTTGGCTATTAGCAGGAGGTTTTACTCTCAGTTTCTAGAGGTGACTCACATCTCTTGCCACATGTCCCTCTCCATCTTCAAGCCTGAAATGGCACGCGAATCCTCATGCTTCAAATCTTTGGCTTCCTCTCTGCTCTCCAGTCTCAGATTTTTTAGGCTTATGTGATAAGGTCAGACCCACCTGGATAATCTCCTTTTCCTAAGATCAACTGATTTGGGAACTTAATTACATCTACAAGATCCTTTTGCCATATCATGTTGTGTAAGAATTATGTTCACAGATTCTTGCCTACACTCTAGGAGGGAATGTTATACAAGGGAAAAGGTCACTGAGGATCATCTGAGAAATCTGCCTATGATACTGCCTTATACTAGGGCTTTTGTCTGAGCTCAGGGACTGTCAATCATATGCACATATCTGGTATATGTGTAAGAGGAAATATGTGTGGAGTGTAAGAGGGTGGATTACTCCAATCTTTTAGGTCAGTTCAGCTGGTCCCTGAAATAAGGATCATTTCCAATAGCATCATTTAAAAATATGAAATGTGTTTGCAACCAGAGAGATGGAAAATTGAGCTCTATATATGTACTATGACTTGAAATGCATTTAAATAAATAAATAAATTTTAAAAAAATAAGTAAAATATTAATGCACTTTAGCCATCTGTCTCTTGGATGGTTTCTGTTCCTTCTTTACCCACTACTCATTGATTCCCAATTTAAAATATTTTATCATTAAAGCTTTTACTTTTCCCTTTGCTTCTTATAAGCAGACAGTGCTTGGAGGACACTGTCTGCTTGGAGGTGCAAGAATATGAGCACGATTTCTCCTTTGTGATCACTTTGGAAGCTGTGATGTCTACAAATTTTTTAATTAGCCTTCCATGGAATTAAAGTTGAGTGACCACTCAAGATCTGCATAAGGATTTTGATTGCAAATGCTTTCCCTGAAATATATCCCCACCAGCATATTTAGGGTGAAAAGTGCTATCAGAGAAAGTGGTAAAAGATGAGTTATAGTTCTGAAGGTGTGGAATGATAAGATACATGTGAAAAGACTTCAATCCTCTTATTTTTGAATAACAAATTGTGTGTTGTAGTGTGTTTTAGAATTTTAGGGTGGTGGGATGGAGAACCTTAGTATGCATAGCCCAAAGATTCTTCCCTTATGTTCCAAGGATCATCAGGATTTACAGATGGGCTTCAAAGAGGGACAGGAGCCTTGGAAACTGAATGTTAATTATGTGTTTGTAAGTGTATGTTCCTATTCTGCAGAGGGGCTAATGGTATCATTAGATCCACTCACGGGTCCAGTTCACCAAAATGATTAAAAACCACCAGGCTAATTGCAAAACCATCTTTTCATGGTCAAAGAGATTAATGCCCAGGGGGGTGAAATTGCAGAACTAATTTGTTTGTTGAATAGCATAGATTAGATTTCTAGGCTCCTGATGCCCATTTGAACACAGTGTTACTTCACTTAATCCTGAGAGACCTTTAAAGCCACACATGTGTGATGGTGGTGTATTAACTAAAACAATATTATACTGTTCCTTTGGAACAGTTTCTTGAATACATGGTGTCCTTTAAAAAAAATGAGCTAAAAGTAGGAAAAATAAAGACCAGGCTGAAAGATAGATAGATAGATAGATAGATAGATAGATAGATAGATAGATAGATATCCTTAAAAATAATAATATGCAATTCACAGCTGTTAAATGAGTGGTATCAAAGGTTGTGTTTGTAAAATTAAAGCATATGGAGCCTGCTTTGTACTTGAATCTGCTAATTTCTGCTGGGCCTGCTATAAAAATTACTTTTGGGGTGAATGCTTTTTTTTTCCTAAACTAAATTAAAGACAGGAGAAACATCTTAGAGAGTGATTGTAAATAATGACAACGGCAATAGAAGTACTTGAATGATCATGCTGTAGCCACCACAGCTGTGCTAAATGACTTAGCTACATCATCTCACTTAATTGAATCTCCTCAGTATTCCATGATTTAGATGTTATACCCTGTCTATAGATGATAAGACTGAGATGCAAAAAGATTAATTTGCTTGTCAAGGTCAGAGTTAGTAAATAGCACAGAAGAATTTCAAACCCTGCTGGTTTGACAAAAGTTTATGCCTCTACCTCTACACACAAGATTTGCTCCTAATAAATTAGAATAAAGCAATGAAATAGCTGAATTATTAAGAATTGAATAGAAAAAAACAATATTAATTATTTTAATTATTTCCAGACACCTTCACTGAGTCCTCTCCCCAAATATACACATTCAATTTTATCTTTTAGATTTATCTCAACTTAACTGTATATTTTCTTTTGTTTACCATTTTTCTTTGAGTTCAAAATCAGCTGAATTCACAGGAAATAAATATTCTTTAACCAAAAAATTAATGTCAAAAGCAACTACATGACCAAGCTCTAGAGATACCAGAAAAGTCAACCATGAGTCCTTGAGGCTAAAGGCAGTAGAAGTGGGGATATTTTAAGCTGAGCTAAATATCTACACTGAATTTGGTATAAGAAATCTAGGCTGGCTACTTAACAAGGTATGGGTTTCTATTTGTTCTTAGCATTTAAATATGATATAGGTAGTTAATTCATAATTTAAAAAGTGACTATGTATTTGTGTATACATATATACATGTATATATGTATTATATACATATATATTTATTATATACAGATAAAAATAATATATGGAATGAAATAAAGTGAGCAATCTATGAGTTTTTTGAAAGTTTAATTCTGTTTCCAGGGAGCGTTGAGTTTGGGTCCTGGGACAGTGTTGGACAGATGGCAGTGTAGATGCAATAGTGAGCCTGCTATTTGGTATAGCTTTACACTTGTGTCCCAGTAACAGGAAACTACAGTAAGAACAACCTGTTCCAGCTAGTTCACATTCAAAAGTATCACAAGGAAAACTTGGGTGAGCAGCCGGGTCTATTGAATTTGCACAACACTACTGGGAGATCTTGTGTCCCCATCTGTGGGAGGCTTCAAAATACCAACAGCAGCTGTCTGAATGTTCCAGAAACATTGTGGAAATAGCTGTGGAATATGGCAATGATTTACTAGGGTGTTTGGGAATGCCAAACCAACCCTAGTTATTGAATATCAGGTGAAGGGAAGGTGGAGGGCCTTGATTCTCTGCTGGCCTTTGTTTAATTAGTGTTCTTGGGCATATTCCTTATGTCCCTGTCTGATCTCCTCACCCAAAGTGAAAGGGTTGGACAGGATTAGTGATTTCAATGAAGACTTGGAGGGAAGATTCACCTACCCTTATGTTATGAGAACTTCTGGAAGAGGGAAAAAAGATGTTTTAAAAAAAAACATAGTTCATAATTATGTAAAATTTTAAATTGAGAAAAATTTGAATGTGTTTTTATAATACAAATTTCCAAAAATGTTAGATATTTCTAATGAAAGGACAGGAGTTTTCAAAATTGATAACTGGCCCATTAGAGAGCCTATTGTAGTTCTGAGTAAAGACTTTGGCCAACAACTGGAAGAAACAAGTTCCTTTTCTTCTTTGCATCAGTAAATACAAAAATTTGGAGTATACCTTGACATTTATCTTGCATCAACTATGTATCAGAGGCTATCAGGTCTGATGTATAGTAGTGAAGAAAAGAGACCCAAATCTTGGCCCCCAAGGAGCTAATATTCTTGATAACAAATATGAGAAGTGAATTAAACAACATGTGATAGGGTGTAGAAGATGCTAGGATGTCCCTCTCAGGTCCCCTTCACTGAAAGATCTGCTCTCCAGCTGTTGGTAGGGCTGTCATGGGTGGCTATGGTCCTCACAGGCTTTGCTTTAGCTGGAGGGAGCTGCCTCGCTCTGTGCAAATCCATCAGCTGATCTAGGAGTATGAGGCTCTGGCCTGAGTCTTGGTCTCAGGGGACTATGCTGAAGATCCATTTTGATCTCCAGAATTTCCCAGGGGACTAGCTGAGCTTGTCATTGGGATCTGTGAATTTTCCCTTTGCCCACTCCTGTTCTAATCCTGTGTTCCATGCAGGACTGGGACTAGGCGGATGTGGGTGAGGCTTTTGGGTGCCAAATCGTGTAAGTGCAGGCTTGCTCAGGAAGAACACCTTCTTTCAAAATAAAAATGTTTTTAAAAATATTAGTACCATTTAATGCTGCACATAGTTTTAATTTTGTGGAGATGCTTTAAGCAATGACTTAGAATCAAAATTTAAATTTCAGTCCTGTATGATGTCATGAATGCAAACAAATTTAAGGAGATATCAACTTAATAAATGATAACATTACTAAATCAATTTAATAGATGATAACATTGAGGCATGTTTCACTTTGTACATATGTAGGTGAGAACAGATAATTGGCTATGACTGTCTCCTCAATTGGAGTGACATTCTATCAGAGTTTTGAAGGATCTTAGGTTTACATTTGTGGACTTGTTATCCCCCCAAACCAGCATGACCTCCATCCACAGGAAATGCTCCAGAGAATAGTATGGAAATTATAGAACATCAGGATTAACTTTCACAATTGAAAAACTGAGGGCTTAAAATAATTTTTAAATGGTCATTGTATATTTGTCAAAGCCTATAGAACATACAACAGTCAACCCTAATGTAAACTATGGATTTTGATGAGAATGATGTGTCAGTGTAGGTTTATAGATTGTAATAAACGTACTCCTTTGGTGCTGGCAGGATGTTAATAGTGCTTGGATGTTAATAGTGCTTGGATATGGGGAAGCAGAGGGTACATGAAATCTGTAATTTTTGCTCAACTTTGATGTGAACCTAAAATGCTTCTAAAAATAAAGTTATTAAAGAAAAAAAATTTTGAAGTGGTGTTGGGAAAATAAAAATGCTGTGATGACTTGGTTCATTGGATATTCAACTCCTACTCTGACCCTCTGAGAACTCATTGAACTTTTGTATCTCTCCTTCACTCCACTGTGAGGACTCTAGTTACACTTTCTTCTTTTATAAACATAACCCCTCTTCCAGACAGCAACTCTGAGACTCTCTAGTCCTGACAGGTCTCTCATTTCCCCAGTGTACTGGAGGAAGAGGTCCTTGCCTTTGAGGTCCTGCAAAGCTGACCTCTCCATATGCTTTCTGGATTTCACCTCTGTACTGAGGAATAGTGTTCCCCACATTCATGTCCACCTGAATCAGAATGTGACTTCATTAGCCAACAAGGCCTTTGCCAATATAATTTTTCTATTTATTTATTTATTTTTTGGTACTGGAGATTGAACCCAGGGGCACTCAACCCCTGAGCCACATCCCCAGCCCTATTTTGTGTTTTATGTAGAGACAGGGTCTCACTGAGTTGCTTAGTGCCTCGTCATTGCTGAGGCTGGCTTTGAACGCGCGATTCTCCTGTCTTAGTCTCCCTAAGTGCTGGGATTACAGGCGTGCGCCACCGTGCCCAGCTGCCAATATAATTTATTAAGAAGCAGTCATACTGAATTAGGGTGGGCCCTAAATCCAATATGACTGTTGTCCTTATAATATGAGGAGAAGACAGAATCACAGACCCAGAGGGAAGAAGTCTATGCCAAGATGGAAACAGAAAATGGAGTTACATTGCTATAAGCCAAGGAGTGCCAAGGATGCCAGCAAATGGCATAAGCCAAGGAAGTCATTGAAGGACTCTTCCTGAGAGCATATGGAGGGAGCATGGCCCTGCCAACCTTTTAGTTTGGACTTATGGTCTCCAGAACTTTGAAAAGATAAATTCTGTCATTTAGTCACCTAATTTTTCATACTTTGCTATGATAGCCCTAGAAAACTCATGGAAATTTTATTTAATAGGAGTGAACCCTTTAGCATTTGCCTTCATTGTGACCATATTGGTATCTTTTAACTTCTCCTTGAGCTCTTTCATTTCTATCTTCTTTCATGTTTACTCTATCATAATATACACTTAAAAAACCCTCTTCAATTTCGGTCTGCCTTGATAGTTTCTCAATAAACTCTCTTTCCTACTGCCTAACACCTTCTTTTCTTTGTAATGATAAATTCTGAAATTTGCTCCAACACTTAGTGACCATTTGTCATCCATCCTTCCGAGATCTAACTCTTCTGGCAGGTTGTTTAAACTTTTCTGAATGTGGTTTCTTACAACTTATCAGATTTATCTTCATGTGTTTCTCTAGCCAGTTTGCATCCAAACCTTCACTCATGCTAATTCCTTTCTAGTTCCTGAGTACCTGGCAGCCCTCTGCAGGCATCTCTTCTCTCTGTTCCTGTGAAACCTACTCAGCTTTCAAGACCCAACTCAAGGGCTCACTCCTTAGAATAGTTTTTCATCTTTCTCCAAACACACAAGTTCCTTGATTTTCTGAACTCTTTTTATAATTTTAGTCACTACCACACTTACGTATCTTCTTATTCACAAATGATTTTGTGACCTCTTGAAGCCTCTCTGGCTTTATTTTAAGTGTTTAATACCAAATGCCATGTCTTTATAGTACTTTATATACCTCACAGGGCTGAGCAGTGATGAGCACACATTAAAATTTAAATATATTCAAGTTCACAAATTACAGAGCAGTTGTGAGGTATTTAGCAAACAGAGACAATGATTTTTGTTAGGAGACGATGTGCTTAACCAACTAGAATTCTCTGAGGGGGTCAATAAGCATGCGGACCTAATTTCTTTAACCTTTCAAAAAGCCTTGACAAACTTCCACACCAGAGGTTATTTAAAAATAAAAATGAGTCATGATGAGATTGTGGGGAATGTTTTGTCATGGTTAGGGAACTGGCTTAGGGATCGGAAACAGCCCAAACCAACTCGTCTAGTAACGAATTCCATATGTTCACAACATTCCGCCCAAAGAAAATAGGCCCCTTCTCTGAAAGGGAAGGTCATATAGAGGGGACCCCAAAATGAAGCCCAGTTAAGTTAGTTAGCATGTTTTGAAAGACAGAGTTTACAATAAAACCTTCCTGAACTGTAGAATGCCAAGTCAAAAAAAAAAACTTGAGAAGAATTTGGGAGCCTACATGTCATCAGAGAAGTGACAGATGAGTCTGAGAGCTGGCAATGGCAAGAGAGAGCATTAGAGGAAAATGAGCAAAGTTCATTTTAGGAGGTGATGAGTTCTGAGCTCTTGGTTGCCACCCAAGCAAGAAAATCAAAACTTTGGGTTGTCCTCTTCAAACCATGTTGTTAAAATATTGGATAAACCTTTATTCAGAAGCAAGGCCAAAGGCTGCCTGGAGAAAGATCTGAGAAGGTGGCGGCTCTCAACCTCTCTCCTGTTGTCCTGAGAAATTCAGTGTAGCCCCCAAATTCCATATCCATTATCATGGAAGCAAAGCAACCATTCTGCAGTCCATGTAGCCATCTCCCAATGACTGTCTACTGCCATGTTACCTTGAGTTTTAAATTCTCATCTTCTCACTCTAAGAAATATTGGTAGTCCAAGTGCATTTTTCTCTGAGAAATAGAAAATTTTAACATAAGAATAGTTGCTGCTTGCTACAAAATTAGTCTTGGGAGGAAAAAAGAACACACAAATGACCTGAAAGATGTAAACTCAGAGAGAACTTCACTGCAGGAGAAACTGTGGCTCCAATGGCCACACCAATCTAACACCATCATAAGGGGCTGTGCTAAGACAGGTACAGAGCACCTGGGACCACTAGCCCCACTGCAGACTTCACCAAAGTCTGGCAGGCAAGACAAGGATAGCTGTGGGCTGCATGTTGTAACCTTTGCAATTGTATATTTTATAGCTGCATTTCAAGTCTGGAAAGTTCTGCAACAAGTAATCATAGAAAATGTGAAAATTTCAACATATAGCCTTTCATCTTCCTATAAAAAAGGATTTAGACAGATGAATAGGTGTGAAGCTAGTCCTATTTTAGGTGTAAGCTCATCTGCTGGATGATTTTGAATGAAGCAGATGACAGTGATTCCCCTTTTCAGTAATTCAAATATATAAAGCTGAAGTCACACTCAAACGAGTCTCAACTAATGATGGGCAAAAGTCACTGTGAAAGGAGAAAGAAACTTTTTTCTTTTTCTCAAATTCCTTCCATTTTTAATTTTTTTTTAAAGTCCTGTATTTCTTTTTAGGCACCTTAACATCATGTTATTAGTATAGAGAAAAGAATTGATGGAAGGAAGATGCCAAATTGAGGATGTTGAGTAAAGAAGAGGAACTTGCCCTAGGTAGGGCCCTGGGATAAAGTAGAAGCTGAATCAGAGATTCAGGGAAACGGGACCAGAACAAGAAACAGATGGCTGTGAAAGAGCAGTAATGACATGACCTTCAGGAGGCATCAGAAAGAGTTATTTTTTCTCTCTCAAGAGCCATAAACATCTGATCATTTTAACAAGGGGCAAAACATTAGAAAGAAAAAAATTAATCTTTCTAGTTGAAAAGGATTACAAGAGAAGTTCATAAATTCCTGAAAGTAGGAACCATACAATGACTTCTTCAACACAAGGATTATTTTAACCTTGTAAAATAAGTTCAAAGTATAGTCAATGTGTTCCCTCCTAGGTACACCTGTGGGATAAGGCCCTCCTCAGCTTTCATGGACCTTACCATGAAAGGTAAATTCCTCTGGGAATCCCCAGAGGAGCACAAGCATGGACATGCAGCCAGAAGGCCTCCAGTGTCTTTCTCTTCCTCTTCATCCTTTACCTCTCTCTCGACTTCATCCTGTGGTAGCGTGGTCAGTTTCCCATTATAGCACTGGGTCCTCCTTGAATTTAGAGGTTATATTTTGCAGAATACATATTTATTAGCTAGTTAATTAAATTAATTGAATGACAGCAACTGCTCCAAGGGGATTTGAGACATCACCTAGAAATACCCAAAAGTAGTGAAATCAGGGCAAAAGGAAAACAGATTTGAAAAAATAAAATCTATCCAGGAGTAAGAAGGAAATCTTATATTGGATTTTGAAGGGTGGGCAGAGGTTTTCCAGGTTTCCAAGTAGAGAGGTGGAATTCCTGACAGAGTTCTGGCATGTGGTATGTTTGGATAATAATGATGCTGGAACCTGAAGGGAAGCTTGGGAGGGGGAGGTGGTTGATGAGGCTGGAGATTAGGTGGAAGCGCCATTATGGAGAGCTCCACAGTGTGCTGTGGGACAAGATTTCACCTTGTGGGAGCTGAAGAGTTGCATGATGGGTCAACATTTTAGAAATATCTCCCCAGCCATTGGGTGCAGGACAGATTAGAACAAATTATGGAGCCTGATTAGCTCTTTTAATCTCAACTCTCCTCAAATCTCCCACCGTTTCCCAATGAACTTTAGAAGTTGAGCTCACCTCTTATTTCAGAGAAAACAGAGATAATTCAGTGTGAACTCTTTTGAATTCTTGTCTATTCTCTCTTGGTCAACAAGAATACCACAACCCTCTTACATGGTTCCCTCCTGGTCAATGAAGGAGTGATCTCTTCTGCCTGAGCTTATCACCATGATATTCAGTCAGCATGTGGCTTCCTCTTTTTCCTGTCTTTTGCACCTACTCTGTCCTGGTTTCTTCTGAGCCAGTAAATCATGGCTTTCCTCAACCCTAGATACTCCTCGAACCATTTCTTTCTCTCTCTCCTTTATTCCGCAGTTAAGTAGCTGAGTTTTTCGACATTGACAATCTTTATTTCTTCTCTTCCAAGTCACTCCTCAATCAACATCCATCTGGATTTGATCCCAAATTTCTCTTGCCAAGATTCCTCTGACATCCAAGTAGCTATGTCCAAAGAATGCTTCCATTCTTATCTTATTTGACATGACTGTGGTATTTGAAATAGTTGACTACTCTTTTTTTAAACCCTCTTCCTTTATTTCCTCTTTTTCATCTATATAGAAAATATTATCACTACATCCCTGACTTTTTGCAGGCTTAGAATCCTATACTTGTCAAGTAACCGTTTAGGTTTTCCAGAAGTATTTCTCTGGACCCCAGGAAAGAGAGGGATTACAAGGACATATTTAGGCATCATTAGCACATAGACCAAATGAAACCACATGAGATGATGTACAAGAGGGAAAAAAAAAGAATAATAATAGAATCTAAGGAATATCAATATTTATGAAGTTGGAAAGAGACCTGATAAGACAAAAGAGGTGCAATTCAAGGAGCAAATGAATGAAGGAAAGCATAAGAAAAGCAATGGAAGAAATATTTTAAGAGAAAAGTGTCCTATATTCTGGAGGAAGGTCAAGTAGGATCATGAATAGTCTACTAGATGGGGAAGCTAAGATGCCAGTGTAGCCTGTGAGGGAACAATTTCAATAGAGTAGTGAAGACAGAAGAACAGAAGTCTACTTATATGGGTTGTGGAAAGAATGTGAGGGTAATAAATGGAGACATTAACCTTATACTTCATTTTCAAGAAACTTGAAGGGAAGAGAGAGAACAGCTTGAGGAGGTAATTGTCTCAGCCTATTCCTGCTGCTATAACAACATACCTTAGACTTGGTAATTTATAAACAATAGAATTGTATTTCTCACAGTTCTGGAGTCTGGGAAGACTCAGTGAGCAGACATGGTATCTGGTGAAAGCTTGTTCTCTGCTTATAGGATGGTGTTTTGTTGTATCCCCATATGGCAGAAAGGGCAAAGGCTGTGTCCTTGGGAGGTAGAAGAGATGGAAGGGCAAAAGGGACAATGCTGTGTGATGCCCCTTTCACATGGGCAGTGATCTCTACTCACGAGGTTGAAGCTCTTATGACCTCATCACCCCCCAGAGACATATTGATACTGTCACATTTATGATTGTTTAACATATACGTTTTGGGGGAACACATTCAGACCACTGCAGTCCTTTGTCATGATAGAGATATGAACATGCTGATAAGCCACAGGCAATCTTTGAAACTTGTAAGAGGCAAACTTAGCACAAAAAAGTGAAGTGTTAATTTACACAGAGGTTATTCATAAATATAGTCTTCATAAATGGATATTCATTGAAGAATTATTTAAATGAATCAAAGTGCTATGTTAACAGGGTTTGTTGTCAATGGGCATGATATGCTAGCTTATGGGAATATTTTCTTAGAGTCAAGAGGCTTTGTGTGTTCAAGTATCAATGCTACATGGCATCAGAAAATGTAAAACAGGCTGGGGGCACTGGTGCACACCTGCAATCCCAGTGGCTTGGGAGGCTAAGGTTAGAAGATCACAAATTTAAAGTTAGCCTCAGCAACTTAGGGATCCCTAAGCAACTTAGCTGAGGTCCTATCTCCAAAAAAAAAAAGACTGAACTGGGGATGTGGCTCAGTGGTCAAATGCCCCTGGTACCAAAAAAACCCCCCTAAAAACCAAAAAAAAACAACTTGATAATGTTGATGTAATAGAAGCGGGCAGGAAACTGGAATCCAGAAACTCTGATTTGTCATAACCAATCTTTTGATTTCTTCAGGTCTCTGTTTCCTCATTTCAAGGTCTCCTTTCAACTCTAGCAATTTTGGTTATTCTCAAGCTAGATTTCTCTCATTCCAAGGTCTCTGAAAATATTCTCCTGGATCTTTGAGTTCTCAATAAAAATCTAAACTTTATATTTTCACTTTAGTAATAAAAAAACAAGTAAATTTTGAATCATTTAGATAAAAAAGCCATTTGTGCAGATTTCAACAGCTGCAGGCATTTGTATTTACAAGTGTACATCTAGATTGGCTTTTATTTGGAACTGGGCATCCAACTCAGGATAGATTGGCTGTTTTTCCCCCCAATTTGTACTAATTAGTTATACATGACAGTGGAATGCATTTTGACATATCGTACATAAATGGAGTGTCACTTTTCATTCTTCTAGTTGTATGATATAGAATTACACTGATCATGTAATCATATATGCACATAGGGTAATGATGTCCCATTCATTCCATTGTCCTTCCCCTCCCCCTACACCTGCCCCTCCCTTCGCTCTCCTCTTTCTAGGCTTTTTTAAAAAATATTTATTTAGTTGTAGATGGACACAATATCTTTATTTGTTTTTATGTGGTGCAGAGGATCGAACCCAGTACCTCACGCATGCAAGGCAAGCGCTTTACCACTAAGCCACAATCCCAGCCCCTGTCTAGGCTTTTTGATGCTAAAAAGGACTTCAAGTCAATTTTAATCTGTTGGAAAACTTCTTATGCTCCCAACAGTGATATTATGATAATTGTTCCATTTTCAAATGAATGACTTATGTCTCGTATTTACCATTGAATTTATGTTGAATTATTTCATCTGAATTAATGACAAGTTCACGGAGAAATAAATGCTTTTCAACTAAGACTCTTCTTTCTTAAGTATTCTAACATATCGGTACTTTGATGAGAAACCATGGAAATGACATATTGCATCAGAGGAGCCTCAAGAGCTGGTAGAAAGGAGTAAAGATGAAACTTACCTCTAAGTGATGAGAGCAGACCTAATAAAGGGCAAAAGATGGTTCAGTGCTCTGAAGAAACAAAGGCTTTGTTGGAATTTAGATGGAAAAGCATGGTGTGCAAATGGAATCATCACCTCAAACAACACTATGAGTGTGTGGAACTTAAAAGAACCTGTGCCAATGGTGATCAGCACCCTTTCTGCAAGGAGTGAGAGGATTATGTTCCAACAGAGCAAACTCTGTCCACATTAAATCACTTTATTTGAATGTTTTTGGTTTGTGGTTTATACTTAATTTATAATTTTATTTTGATTTGATAGTTGTCCAAGAGCTATAGATATAAGGAGTTATACCTGGATTTATGTTTATAGATACTTAAGCAACATTTTAATTAAGTTATTTGGGTTGTTTGCCTTATTAGATTAGGTGATAATTTGGTGTGTGCTTCCTTACCCTTCTCCCTTAAAAGATGTCCATACCTAAGGTTTGAGAGCCTGGTATTGATTACATAATTCTACTCATTTCCCTAAATTTCTCTAAGCAAGGCATGACAGTATTAGTAACATTGATGCCAATGACACAGAAAAGCCTAACAATTATAGAACTTTATGGACTTAGTGCACATGGCCTCCATTTAGGAAAAAGTTACAGAACAAGGTAGCATTAGCTCTCAAAATCACTTTGCCAAACTGGAGGAAGCCAAAAGAACGGGGTAGGTGATGATGGAGCAAGGAGAAAAAGCAATCATGCAATACAATGTTGCATTGGTATAGAGAATAGGCGACCCTCATCCTTGGTTTCACTATCCATGGTTCAGTTACTGATTGTCAATAGAAATATGAAAATATAAAGTGGAAAATTCTGGAAATAAACAATTTACACATTTTAGATTGCACTTTGTTCTGTTTGATGAAATCTCCCACTATATTGCTTCTTACTTCTGGGAAGAGGTGAGTCATCCCTTTGTCCAGAGTGTTCACACTGTATACCCTACTCACCCATTAGTCGCACAGCCCTCTCAGTTATCACATTGACCTGTTTGTTGCATTATCACAATACTTTGGTTCAAACAACTTTAATATTAATTATTAATGGTCCCAAAGCACAAGGATAGTGATGCTCAGGAAGCAGCATGGCATAAAACATGGAAGGACAGACTACCTTTGTTACCATGTGGCAATGCTGCAAAGTGATATTATGATCCCAACAGTGATATTATGATCACTGTTCCATTTTCAAATGAATGACCTATGTCTCATATTTACCATTGGATTTATGTTGAATTATTTCATCTGAATTAATGGCGTAAGTTTACTGAGAAATAAATGCTTTTCAACTAAGATTCTTCTTTCTTTCTTTCTTTTTTAAAATTTATTTTTTTTAGTTGTAGGTGGAGAGAATATCTTTATTTTATTTTTATGTGGTGCTGAGGATCGAACCCAGTGCCTCATGTGTGCTAGGCAAGCACGCTACTACTGCGCCACAATCCCAGCCCCAGATTCTTCTTTCTTAAGTGATCTAACGTATTGATATTTTGATGAGAAACCATGGAAATGACATATTGCATCAGAGGAGCCTCAAGAGCCTGCAAAGAACGTAGGAAAAAGCAGTATATATAGGGTCCCCAGTCATCCACTGGAGATCTCAGAACTTATCATTTGGAGATAATAGGGAGACTCAAGGATGTTCAAGAAATTGGATATTAAAAGTGATACATGAGTCACATTGTATCAAAAGTAGTGTTTAAAAGATGAATTGAAGGCTAGAGTATTAACAAATACAATAGCCAGGAGGACATGTGCTGACCTACTAGCAGAGGTCAGACCCTCCAGAGAGGACTTCAATTCAGTTAGCAGCTTCACTGTTCAAGTGTAGAGGGAAAGCGAAGTTCCATGAAGATGATAGAAGATGGCATCCAGGAAGAATATGAAAAGAGGTTAAAGAAACTCTCCAAATTAGCTTGGAGAGTTCAAATGAAAGAATAAGAAAGTATTTCTATTGACAATTCTGCAAAGGGAGAGTATACAAAATTGGTGACCAGCAGTCTTCTGTAATGGGCTGTGGGGAGAAGGACACAATTGAAACAATAGGGATTTAGATGGGTAACATTAACATTTAACCTTAAAGGGAGCCTGTGTAGAACCCATGAGTTATTGACAGAAGTTTCCAGATTGTCCTTCAGGGAGCTTGTCAATCAGTTTACCCAGATCCAGTCCTGCCAGAATGAACTCTTAAGCAGTAGCTATTCCATGTACCACTGAGAGAAAGGAAAAGTCAGGAGTTGAGAAATGACTGAATCCCACCCTGAGTGTCAGGAATAGAGGACAGGTCTCTGTTTAGGGATATGGCAGAGGAAGCCAACAGAGTGTGACTTGGCTAGACCTTCCCCCAGCAGGAAAGGGATGAGTCAATGGCTCCACGGTGGCCTGCTGAAAGCAGGAGGTCATGTTTGGAGTTCTCTGAGCAAAAGGAACTGTGTAAATATTAGGCTGTCTTTTTTATTAAGGTTCACATACAGCAAATTATTTTCAGTATTTGCTAATACTTTCTACTTTGAGTGTAGAGTAAACTCCTCTAGCAGCTCCATCAGGCTCTTCTCAGCAAAGAGTCAGGGGTTTGTTTCCCACCTGCCAAGTTTCTAATCCTTGTTGAAGGTCAAATGCTTCTGTTTCACTAGAGAGTTCTCCAGAAACAAGCATTAAAGAAAGAAAAAAAAAAAAAAAAAAACCGGACAGAGCATATGTACTAAAAATTTGGCCTTTTGCAAGTTGGGTTGAGAAATTCTCACAAGTGTAACTTTTACAGTTTCAGCTGTTATTTAACCATTTAATGAGCAATGATTTCACAGCTAGACCTGGAAAACCTTAGACTGGAAAAGTAAATTATATTTTGGCCTTGTTTTTGGTTCTTAGGAGATTTTTCTGAAAGTTCAAACACTGGGCACAACTCTCTGAGGAGTTCAGACAGAAATCCATTTTATGGGGATGGTTACTGTGGGAGATGTATTGGGAAACCGCTGGAAAATGTGGCTTTCCTTATGACATTTTCTGTCTCTAACTTTGCCATGAGGAAACTCTGAGGATCAATGAGTTCCCATAAAGTGAAGCCTGACACCTCTCCCAAGTGTCAAGGCTTCTGAGAGGAGTTAGTAGGGACCTCTCTCAGGGAGCAGGATTTCCATTCTCACGTATTTTACACTTAGGATTCAGGAAAAAGCTTTAATAACATTTTTTTTTCTTACCACATCTCCTTAAACTTGGTATTTTGAGTCATACTGAGGATATTTTCAACACATTTAGACTTAGAGAAATTAGAAACAGTTTTGGAGTAAATTGGATCTGCATGCTTTAAATTCAAAATAGAACAAATCTATCAAATTATTGAATGGTAATCTAAATCAATTAAAAATTAAGTGCCTACATCTAAAATGATTTTTGACTCCTTGAGGAAGTTTCTGGAGGGCTTATGATCCCCACACATTTACATGTATAATAATAGAAACTGAGTGATTTACCAGCAGGTAATTGGTAGAGATCTTACCTTGTGTTGTTTGCTGTAAGGCACAAAGGCAGAGGGCATAGTAGAAAGAACTAGAATTAACATACCTGGGCACACCTTGACTCCAGCTCTGCCTTTCACCAGCTACAACTTGACTAATTCATATAACTTCCTTGGGCATGAATTTCACTGTTTGAAAAATGTCCACCTGACATCTCTGCCTGTGATTCCTCTGCATAGCTCCCTGTCATCGGATCCAGGATGGACTTCAGCACATTGCCTCCTGTAACTTAACTCTTTTTCTCCTATCCTCTGCTGTAGTCATGAGAAACACTGTCTATCTGCTGTCCAAGAACAAACCTCTGGAGCTAACCTGCCTTCCCTTTCTCCTTCCTTTCTTTCTTCCTTCTGCAATCTGTCTCTCAGTCTGGCATGGTGGTACCTGTAGTCCAAGCTACTTGGGAGATGGAGGAAGGAGGATCACTTAAGATCATGAGTTTGAGACTAGTTTGGACAACATAGTGAGATCCCATTTCAAAAAAAAAAAAAAAAGAGTAGACCCATGTCCTTCAAAATATATTCTGTCTCTCATTCAATTGGTGACAAAATTTGGCCACTGTTCCCTCTTCTTTTTTCCTCTTCTCTGCGTCTCTCTTCACAGAGCCTCTACCTCAGGATAGAACAATATCTTCCCTCTACTGCACTTCTCCCTCTGGACGCCTTTCCCTACCTCCCATCATCTTTGGGCTCAGCTAAAAACCTCTTAGCATATTACCTTCATGACCTAGTTCCTGACCAGCCCCATCTCAGAATCTCTGCTCTCATCCTGCAGAGAAAGGAAGTACTTGTGGTTCTTTTGATGTACTGTGCTCACTCACGTCCACTCACCTGAGTATATGAATCTCTTTTCCAGTAGTGTCCTTCTCACCTTTCTGTGCCTGAACAGTCCTAACCATCTTTAAGATTCTGCTCAGGGATGGTCACCCTTTCAGGGCCTTCTGTGCTCTTCACTACCATAGTCCTCTGGCTCTTCATTCTCAGTCTGAAGCTTCTAAACTACTTTGACTTTCATGGCATGTTGTATCTGATTGCTCAGCTGTCTGTCATCCACACATGATTGACGGCATTCATTCACCTTCGTGTCTCTTGTATCTGGCCCATTTCCTGACATACAGCAGGTGCTCAAAGGCAAGGTCAATGAATGAAGGTAAGAGGAAGAAAGAGAGAAAGGAGAAGAGGGAAAAGAAAGGGATACAGAGAGAAATGGGAGAAAAGGAAGAATGAGGGAAGAAAACAGAAAGATGACTGGTGAAACTGAGTAATGGACTTAGGCTTTGGCAGCTAAGAAAGAATCATCTTCAATTCATAATGAAGAACTTGGATTTAATCCGTTAGGTCACGGGGAGCTATTGAATATTTCTGAGTAAGGAAGTAAGCTTTGCTATTATTTGTAAAATCCTTCCTTTCTTCTTATCTTTCTCTCTCTTTCTGTGCTAACCAGTTGGAGCCCAGAGTTAGATAAGATATGAACTTTGCCTTCAAGCTTCTTGTAGTCAATAAAAGGAGATAGCAAAGGAAACAGTAAGTGCAGCCTCTAATGGGAGGCATTATAACAAAGCAGCCCAGAGGCTTGAAGGAGGGAGCCTTCCCTGGGAGGCACAGCAGCAGAGCCTTTACCAATGATTTGGCAGAGGCTGGCTAGATGCTCAGTGAACTGATTCTCTCTTCTTGGGCACACAGCTGAGCTCTAAGCCAGACCTTCTTGCAGGTAGTGGGGGGACAGATTATTACTGCACTCTGGCCAGTGGCATGTAGGAATAAATACACATTCCACTTCCAGGCCCGGCCCCTGAAACCACCCAAGGTTTAGAGGAATGGAAGTAGAGCTGACAAACCCAGCAGGATTCTCTTACTTTCTGGGCCCAAGTTAATCATAGAAATGGTGGCAGTGACAAGAACCATAGTGTTCATCTCCTACAAGTCCTATTTTATTGAGATGAGGAGACAGGCCCAGGGAGATGAAATGACTGGGCTATGCTTCTGAATGAATTCCCAGAGCTCTGGGCCGAGGAAGAGTTTGCCTCATCCGAAGAACTGCTGGCTTTCCTCTAAGCCTGAGGTGGTCAGGAAGCTCTGACAGAAGTTAATGATCAATAGCAATGATTAATTAGTTACAGGTGTTGGAACGATGATCTCAGTTCCTAACTGGCTTTGCATCTTACTTTAATTTTTTTCCTTCTCCTCCTCTTACTCCTCTCCTTCTCCTTATTTTCCTCTTCCTTTTTCTTCCCTTAGTCCCATTTCCCATGTTTTCATATTTTCAGCTATTCTGCAAGGAGGCCAATTATCAATCATAATGACACATATACTAAAAATTCTTCCCAGAGACCAGCTGTCAGAGTTGCTGCAGGTGCTATAGGATCTTCTGTGACTTTTCTGGGGGCTGATCAGAGTCCCTAAAAGTAGCCTTCAAGCCTGCCTTTCTAATGAAAAGCATTGTGCCTGCAGCATACAAAGAAGGCAGTCGTGGCTTCTTCTAGGGGGTCCCAGCTGGCTGGCCCTACTTAGGGATCCAAGGCAGGGACGATTTTGACACCTGTGCTTCCAGATGGCCTAAAAAATAGATGCCAAAGAATTTTGGTTTGAGCCCTCTGTGTCCCACTTTCCCAGATTCTGGAAGGTCCTGATTGTGTATGGGGTGCCTAGCACTCTCAGAGTCTCTGGTGAATAGTCTCTGCTTGCATGTGCCCTGTATTCAGAGAGCTGTCTCTGAAGACAGAGAGCTGCCCCCAAATTTCTGTGCACTTTGGATGACATAAGCAGATATTGCTTATGTCTTTTTTTAAATTTTGTTTTTGGTACTGGAGATTGAACTCAGGGGCACTCGACCACTGAGCCACATCCCCAGCCTATTTTGTGTTTTATGTAGAGACAGGGTCTCACTGAGTTGCTTGCTTAGTGCCTCGCCGTGGCTGAGGCTGGCTTTGAACTAGCGATTCTCCTGTCTCAGCCTCCCTAAGTGCTGGGATTACAGGCTTGTGACACCGCGCCCAGCTCATTTTTTTAATAAAATAAAAAGACATAAGCGCCGAGCACGGTGGCGCAAGCCTGTAATCCCAGCACTTAGGGAGGCTGAGACAGGAGAA
>CM053405.1:47998544-48120620 GCA_028644305.1 Xerus rutilus | reverse complement strand
AAAAAAAAAAAAAAAGACTTTTGGGTGGGCAGATAGAGGTGCTGTATTAAGATGCTGTGAAGAGCAGGCCGTGCCCTGCTTGATATTTCATGTTGTGTAGAAAAGTTGCATTCAGGCTGTGACTCCATTTGATAAGCAGTGGTTTGCCCTGAGTTACTCCATTGTGAAGGCAAGTGCTAAGGCAGAATGACTCGGTAACTTGTCTGGGCAAACAGACAACCACCAGATGTTGGACACACAAAACTTACTAGAAAAAACAACCCCCAGCTGCACAGCACAATCATAAGGCACAAATCAAAAATTAAATTGATAGTGCTAATAAAAAATTACCACCTGTGAACCTATTGAATTAAATCATAGGCACATGAACACATTGGTATATGAAGCCCATATAAGAGAAACGAGGTCCCTGAGTTTATCAGTCATACCAGATCAACAATGATGTAACCCTCCCACCTGAAACATAGAAGAAGGGGCACCTAAGATGTGGACTTTGGCACTCACAGACCTGTCATCAGACTACCTGGTCAATGAGTTGAGATGGACAGTGGACAGGCAATTCCTGACTGTCCTGGGCTTCAGCTTAGCATGATTTTCCTATTTGACACCACCCACTGGAAGCTGCCTGCCATTGGGACCTGTACCTTGAACAAGTTCTGTGCCTTGAACAAGCTCTGCACTTGGATAGCTTCATCTCTTGACCAGCTCCAGGACTTGATAGCTCCACACCTTGAGTTCACTTTAGGTTGCCAGCCTTGGGTTCCTTAACCTTAACTGACCACCTGCCCTGGCTCATTTGCATCTGTATCATCTCTCTGCCTATACTTTCAGTTCTGTCTCTTTAAATCCTGTGGATGCCTTAACCATTTCTCAGCTTTTCTGTAACTTATATATATCATTGTGTGAACTGTGATGTACAACTTGAGTGTTATTGTAATCAAGCTTGGAATGGGCTGGGCACTATCTTGCTTGCCTGTAATCACAGCTACTCAGGAGCCTGAGGCAGATTGCAAGCTCAAGGCTAGCCTGGACAATTTATCGAGAGCCTGTGTCAAAAAGAAAAAAAATTCTGGGGATGTAGCTCAGTCATGGAACACCCCTGGGTTCTATCTTGGTAATGGAAAAAAACCAAAACAAAACAAAATGATTGGAATAGAATAAAAGAATTTGTGATTTCCTTGATTATGTCTACCAAGCAAAACCAAGAGTACTCAATAAATTAAAGCTGACTAAATTGATGTACCGTGTGAATTTATTGTTATTCGATCAATTCTAACTTTGTGGAAAGACACAACTGTATCTGGTCAATGTTAATGACATAACTTGCTCATGACAGGTGCACTAATTAAGCAAAAGGATATATTTGATTTTTAAGAGCCTAGAGAGTAGGGTTGGGGATTATATTATGTATCCCCAGCAAACTATGGCCCATGACAAAATCTGACCTACAGGGTATGTTTTTGTAAAATTATTGAAAACAAAGCCAGGAACGTTGGTTTCTGTGTTGTGTACGTCTAGGTTTAGATTACAATGGTAGAGTGGCATGTGGTTTGAACCTCCTAAAATGTTTACTTTCAGGCTCTTTATAAAAAAATATTCTGGGCCCTGGGCTACTACAATACCTGCTCTCTGACTAGCTCTTGTGTGATGGGCCAAACTCTCAGCCTGAGGCTTTGTAGAATCAATTATATGCTCTGGAAACTCCTTCTAGCCAGGTAGATCACATGTTGCTCTAATGGCAGTGAGTGGGTAGGCTAAGGGTAGGGCACTTGGAAATGGAATTGCCACAATAGTCACTGCTTGAGACTGTGACTTTAAATAATAAAGTGGTTGTTTATTGTGTATGAATGGGTAAGTGAGTCAGATTAGCTAGAGATTTGGTGGGTGAGTAGGAGTGGGGTGATGGGCAACGTCTAGATTGCATTTGATACTTTAGGAGAGGGCCTGCATGTCCAGGATTGAAACCTATCAAGGGTGAAGAGAAGGGAGTAATCATTGCCTATGTCAGTAAATCATGATGACAGCAATGTGTTCTCTCAACAAGCATTTATTGAGCACTTCCCATGTACCAGGTCTTGTTCTCAATGCTGGAGATACAGGGATGAACAAAATAGGCAAAATCCTGACTTTTGTCTATCTCATTTTTTTTCCCTTCTAGAACTGAAATTGAATCCACTGAGCCACATCCCCAACCCCTTATTGTTTTTATTCATTCATTCATTCATTCATTCATTCATTCATTCATTTATTTAGAGGGTCTCATTAAGTTGCTTGAGGCCTCACTAAGTTGCTGAGGCTGGCCTCAAACTTGCAATCCTCCTGCCTCAGCCTCCTTAGCCACTGAGATTACAGGTGTACACCATGGCACCCAGTTGCCTATGTCATTTTAACCTAAGAGTAGCTTATCTCCTATGATCAACTGCTGATAGAAAAGATCAGGCTAAAGATTTCCTTTCAAATAATTGGCTTTACCAGACAACTTTCATTGCAATCCAACAGTAAGGCACAGGGCTCATTAGCACTGAGAGAAAGTCAGGAAATGGAGATTTTTGTCTGTTTGGTTCACTACTTTATCTCCAGGGCCTGTAGCAGGACCTGGTACACAGTAGGCACTTAATAAATAGTTTTTAAATGAACACATTGCCATCATCATAATTTATTGGCATAGGCAATGAAGGATTTGTTGCAGGAAAAACTTCATGGGCCTTTACTAAGACAGACCACAAACAGAACATATAAGTGAAATATGTATATATTGTGTATATATAGTGTGCTAGAGAATATGATTGCTATGGAGAAAGAAAAAGTTAAGAAGTGGGACATGACGTGTATGTGTGTTCAGGGTTGGGAGAAGCATTGGTACCAGGGCAGGATTCCTGATAAGTCTGAATAAAGGCAAGCATGTTAATTTTTTCATGGGTCTCCTCATTAGCCTCATCAACCAAATACTTTGAAAATTATTGGAGTAAGAGAGAGACAATAAGCATTAGCATTATAAAACTTTTTCTAAAAAATAGTTGCAAACCATTTTTCTGAAAAGGGTTTAATGTCCAAAATTTATAGAAAACATCTTACAACTCAATAGCAGAAAAACACATAAACCAATATAGAAAATAGATATAAAGGAATTGAATAGACATTTCTCCAAAGGAAATATGCTAAAAAGTATAGGAAAATGTGTTCAACACCATAAATCAGGGAAATGAAAATTCACTTTATGCCCATTAGGATGTCACTGAATTACCAGTAAGGATGACTATTATCAAAAAGGCAAGAGACAGCAAGTGCTGAAGGATGCAAGGGAGCCCTAGTGCATGCTCTGAGGGAATGTCGATAAGCATGGTCATTTAGGAAAGCAGCTTGGAGGTTTCTAAATTAAAAAACAGATCTACCATATGACCTAGGAGTCCTTCTGGATACCTACCCAAAAGAGATGAAAATACCTTCTCCAGAGGACATCTGCACTCCTATGTTTATTGCAGCATTATTCACAATAACAAAGATATAGAGGCAACTTAAATGCCCATCAGTGGACAAATGGATAGAGGAAAAGTGGTCTATGTGTGTGTGCACAGTGCAACATTATTTAGATAAGGAAGAGCTGCTGCCATTTCCCACACTATGCATAGACCTAGAGGACATCATGCTAAGTGAAATAAGCCAGATGCAAAAATAAAAACATTGCATGATCTCACCTATATGTGCAATTAAAAAAAAAAAAGCTCAGATACACAGAGATAGGGAACAAAAGGGTAGTTACCACAGGTGGTGCAGGGAAATGGAGACAAAACAGCAGGATAAACAAATCTAGAGATGGAACGTACAACATGAAGAGGACTTAGTTAGTAAAATTGTATTCTATTAGGGATTTTTATTAAATAAGTAGATTTTAACTGTTCCCGTGAAAAAACATAACTATGTGAGATGATAGGTTAATCCACTTCACTATAGTAGCCTTTTCCTATGTATCCCATATTAATTATGTTGCGAACCTCAAATGTACACCATAAAACTTATTTTCGAAAAAGGAATTCACAGACAATATTTATCATCTCAGATTCTTGACAAATATGTTGTACACAAAGAAAATGAATAAGAAACTGAATTGTTGTTACAATCATTTTTCAAACCTGTGGCATCTTTCGAAGTCGACTGCAAAGGAATAGTTTGAGAGTCTTGTGAATGTCAAACTAATTAATTTCAGGCCTATTGCAGCCGTGGCTACTGAACTTGCCTATTGGTTAAAACAAACTCAGGGTCTGCCCTTCTTAAAGGCTTTCAGGCATGAGTATAGGGTTCCCCACAGTGTTAAAGCTCCACACAATAAAAGTCCAGGCTATAAATTTTGCTGTGCTACCCAGCTAAATGGACGCTTTGAGTGGAGACAGACTGGCGGGAGCTGAAGTAGTTATAGCTTTGATTGACCGCAGCTCTATCATTCCATCCTACTGAGAGTCTTGAGCAGTGTTGAGTGTTGAGTGTGCTGATGGGCTGCTGTGCCGAGTGGAGACAGTGCAAGGGATGTCTAACCTTGGTCAGTTTGTAGACAACACTACTGTGACTTAATGTGGTTAAGTCCTGCGGGCACTAGGAGCCAGGAAGAGACAAAGGAACAAGTTGTTTGCTAATAAATCTGTTGAGGGATTAGTTCTCTCTGACCCTCATTTATTTCCTGGAAGTCCCATAGAAAAGTTACTAATAGGAATTCACTTGAGAGGATATGCTATTTGTACTCAATGCAACACTTAATGTGAAGGTCAATTGATAACAATTGTTTTGAATAGCCCAGACTTGGGGTATTGCTACTGATGTTTGTTTGTTTTCCTGGTACTGAAATGGCTCAAATAAAGCTTGACTAAAACAAATAAACAAAGTTTTAATTTTTTGAAAAAAATCAACTGCAGATGCTGGGGGCAAATTGAGTTCTGCACTGTGGTTAGAACATAGCTCATGTCCCCACAAGAATTGTATTTTCTGTCCAACCTCAGGCCTCCTCATTTGAAGGCAACAAATATATTATTGAAATCAATAAGATTATTTGGCTGTGAGATTTTTTAAAAAAGTACTATTCAGACTTGTTAGTTTATCATCAGCTTTTATTTGGTATGTTTTTATTTACTTTGATGTTTGTAAATCTCTTCTAATGCTATAATTATGGGAGTAATACTGAAAATGTTTTGCTTAACATCTGCAAGAAAAATGCAGTGTTTGATTTTTTTTTTTTAATTTGCAGTTTGGAAGACGTTGATTAATCTGCTGGTCCAGTCATCTGTTCCATCTTAAGTTACACCCATTAGAGGTTGTAAAAAACCTATCTGTGTAGTTAACTGAAAATGTTGGCGACTAAATGGCTGTCTGGATCTGTAACTACATTAAAAATATAGTTTTGCTTTTCAGATAGTGAGGATTTTTCTAAATGGTACATGGGACCACATTCTGAAAGTCCTTATTCACTTGTCAGTCTCATGATTTGCAGTCATTTTAGTCACCTTGTGTCATCTTGGCTTCAGGGACCACTCTACGTCAGAATTTTGGTATTCGGTTTTAAAAAATTCAAATATTTGGTTCTATTAAATCATATTTGGAAACTTCTTGGTTCAACTGTCTTTTGAAGAATGACCTCCACAGAGGAAGTATGTGTGGATAAACATGTGCTTCCTCACCCTTCATTTCCTTTACTAGTGCTGTTGTGCAGGTGGACCTTTATATCAACCCAGAGTGCCAGTAATCTGAGCTGGCGATGCCAAGCTTAGGGGCATTTGCCTCAGAAAGTATCAAGGGGAATTTGTCAGAGTTCACATTAAGTTTTTAAAGGCATATGCCTGCTACACAAGTGGATCAAAAAGAACTTCACAATTTTTCATTTGATTCACTTCTTATAAGATATTGATGAAGGAAAATGGAACTTAATTTGCAGTTAAACCAGGACTATAAATTAGAAATAATTAATACTCATGCAGAACTGAAAAATAAAATGAATAAAAAACTAGAGTGTGGAGACTAGGTTGAATGAGTACCCCAGACAGAATGTCAGTATCTCTGGGCAGAAGAGAAATGGTCTATTGAGTACTAACCATTTAATTTATTTCTATGTCCTAGTAGGGGAAAAAAATCTGGAAGCCAGATTAAATGTATATCCTATTAGCAGATATCATCTTCATTTCTGTGTATATTGTTGGTACAGTGATATTTTAATAATTTCAAATATATTTCTGAATTCTGATAATAGGAATGCAGTCAGTTCCCAACTTCCCAAATAATAACTAAGATGTAGATGTACTGATCACATGGACTAAAACATTTTCTTTGTCAAAAATGTAAAAAAAAAATATTTCTGGGTCTGACATCCAGATTTAGCTGGTTCAAGTAATGCCCAGTTTAATAAAGGTAACAGCCTCTCTGTTCCAGGTTAATTTTAAAATCTTTATTAATTTTAAACACCCAGAAAAATTTAATGTACATATAAATATTGCAGGTTATTATTTATAGCATTTATTGTGAACCTCATATTATCTGAAAAAAATTTATACATAAATACATCTTAACTAAAAATTTAGAAATTTCACTGTTTAAGTACATTATAAAATTTATTAAAGAGTGAAAAACAAAATCAAGTGGAAAAATAGACATACATTGTGAAAATTGTACAGTAAATGAATTCCTTATGTGTAAGTTTGTTCTTTCTTAAGCAGATGAAGATTTCAGATTATGACAAGTTTTAGCATTTTTTTGAGAAGAGCATTCATTTCGTTATAGGTGGTTAGAAACTCCAAAATACCTCTTGGAACATGGTATGAGTGGACATTTCATTTCTTCAGTTTTCACCCAATATTAAAATAAATTACATTTTAGGAATAATATATCCCTATCTTGCAACCACTTGCAGAATGTAAATATAGCAAACTATTAGGGTGTCTACCCAAAGATCCCCACAGGGCCCAGGCAAATGGTGTTTGGTTGACTGGAGAGAAAGAATGAGTGACATAGAAGAAGGTTTCTTTAAATAGCCCTTGGGTCACGCAGCTGATCTCAGGATGCTGCTCAATAGGCATTGTTCACCATCTTTAAAAATGCCATCGCTTGAGTGAACCTAAAGAAATGAAGGCCTGTGAGTTACTACAAATGCATATCTTTGTTAACTGAAAGTCAACTCCAGAGGGACAACCAACGTACTAGCTTAGAGGTCAATGTGTAGCTTCTAAATCTCAGTCCAATTAGGTCAACGTAGCTTGTACATGGCATTATGCTACAGGCCTGGGCTGGGGACTCAGACCTTCTGCTGTTGTTAACAGCATCAGCTTAAAGAGTTTGACAAAGGACATTAGAAATACACCCAGTGCTAGAGCCAGGGTGCCTGATTAAAACAGTGTGCACCATCTTACTGTCCCTTGCAACACCAAGTTCATTATTAAATTTCTGTGTCCCACATTGGACCTGTTGAAAGGCTCTTGAGCAATCCCAGTCTCTTTTACCACTCCCTAAACTGACAAAATTTTTCTAAAAAAATATCGGGTCCACTTTCTGCTGTCATTTCTGAATTTAATTTGCTATGGATTTTTGCCTCTAGACCTCACTTTTGGAGTACAGTTGCAGAATTTAACTCTTCAAGAGTTGGGCGCAGGGTCCAAATCATCTATAAGATGATTTAGGATCATAGGACGCAAGTGTTGTGTTTGGACTCCCTGTGCTTTAGAGAGAAGGTAGAAGGCAGGGAGATAGTGGAGGATGTGGAATTGTCCAAGCCAAGGCTATCACAGCAGGAATGCAAGTAGGCATTAACCTCGATTGGGTTGAGTGGGACTAAAGATACATGTTGGGATGCTGGAAATGCTAGAAAGTTCAGAGAAACACCTGGACTTAAATTTGAAGTGCATCCTGGAGTGAAAGGATGGTGATGACCAGGTAAGGCATCTCATGACGTGGTGTTTACATTGTGAGAAACTGCAGTTGTGTTTGGTAAACCTTGCATTTGACAGCTTTAGAAATTAGACTTTATGGGAGACTTGAACATCCAGAGACAGGGAAGTTCAGTAGGAAAAGCATGACCCAAGAAGCCTGGATTATAATGTCACATGATCATACTTACTCAGTGTTGGATTTTGGGCAAATCATTTGATCTTTTTAGGACTTATTTTCTTTGGTAATTAAAAAATTATCTATGATGTCTCTACTAGCTCTAAATTTTTATTCTTATATTTTTTTTTCTGACTTATTTTGCCCACTACATTCCAATGGGGAAATGAAGAACAAATCTGAGTGGTGAAAAGGGATCCTGTGATTGGCTCCTATTCCCCCCACATCACTACTCCGTGCAAACAGCTCCCAAAGTGCCTGCTAACTAAAGCTTTTGTATTTTCTCATCAGGAAACTTATCCAGGTAAATAATAAATCTTATCCAGATGAGCACATTTTGCTCAGTGGAAAATTTCTTTTAAAAAAGTCATTAGATGATCAAACCAAAATGTAGAGGCTTAGATAAATAAACTACTAGGTAGGGTTTTAGTTTGTTTTGTTTTGTTTTTTAACAGAAACAATCCCCTTCACTATGCATATTGTTAAGTGTTTCTCAAAATTACACAAAGAACTTCTGATTTCTAGTTTCACCGGTAAAGAGCTTAGATATCACCATAGCCCTAACAACAAGTAAAAAACAACAAGAAAAAACAAAGTGAAAAATCAACACTCTTCTTAGGTATGCAAAAGAAGTTGGTCACAAGGCAACTGCTGTCTTCTAAACTGGAGAGACAGGCAGATACAGAGACTTATGAGGTACCACAGCAGAAACCTCAACAGGAACCAGGGCCAGCATAGGAAAACCTGAACTGCAATTGATGGATTTCTGGAGATCAAGTGGACAAGTCTAAATGATAAAAGCTTCAGGGGGACTCACTCATCAGGGACCCACGGGAGCCTGACTTGAAAGTGGGTAGGGAAAAGGAACTATTTTAAAACATGCCAGAGCAAAGTATTCTTAACAAAGCCTGCTTTCAAAGAAATTATTTAACCAGAGCTTAACCTGCTGGGGTTTTTCAGAGCCTGACTGACCTGCGGAGAGTTAAACACCCAACTCTCACTAGATCTAGCCTTCCAGGTAGGAGAAAGGAAATAGCCAACTCTAATTGGACCTCAATAAAGTGGTTTAAAAATCATACAAATAATACATAATGATATACATCACACAACTATTTGTTCATTTAAAAATTCATAAATTATACAATTTCTTCTCAGTCCAACTCCCAAACTTTTTTCCATACACCAGAGCCAACCACTTGATATGGTATGTATAAATCTCAAACCATATTTGATTCATATACATGCATGTACCTAAAAATGTACATATAATTTTTTGATATACAAACAGAATCATATTAGATTATACACAGTTCTTAAAAGAAGCACAGCCATTATTTTTCAACAACCTTTGTTTTATGGGCAGCTGTATCTTTCAGGAAGATGAGTTGGGTAAAATTATTGAATTTTCATATCCCAATTTTCTAAAGATTTGTATAAAAATTATGTTTGATTGGGCAGATTAAAAAGAGTATGTCAACCATTATAGGCAGTGGTTCCTGGACCTAACTTTATCAATTACTTTAAAGCATGTTGTGAAATTTTGAACACATAATTTTTATTTACTGTATCTTGCTTTCTTTTTTTTTTTTTTTTAATTTTTTTTTAGTTGTAGATGGATACAAGGTCTTTATTTTTTTTGCTTTGTATGTGGTGCTGAGGATCGAACCCAGGGCCTCACGCATGCGAGGCAAGTGCTCCACCACTGAGCTACAATCCCAGCCCCATGTATCTTGCTTTCTAAAAAGTCATGAATGTCTCAACAGATTGAGGCCTTCTTCTGGGGGGCATAGGATGGAGAGCTTTTGTGCTTAGAAGCAGGGCATATTATAAACCAATCTGCTCCAACTCAACTATAAATCTGTATTGGTTTGCTCCATCTCTCATTCCCATAACATCATGGGCATATCTTTATTGTGACTATCTTCGTGCTACCAAATAAATTGAACAAGAGCTAGCATTTGCTTCTGCTTCAATCAGCCATGTCCCATCACCTTGAATAGCATCTGGTTCAGGAGGTGCTTGTGTTCAATGATACTTACCATCCTTTGTTACTCTGTGAGCTCTTTGATGTATGGACCACAGTATAATAATTTTTACAGTTTCACAACTGGTATAAAATATGACTGGTGTTCAAAAATATTTGCCGAATATTAAATAAAAAGAAAAATGATGAATAAATAAAAAAGTGAACAAATAAGCTGAAAATAGACTTTTAACACCAGATGGGGTGTCACTGTTGAGCAGGTGAACTTGTCGGGCTTCTAATTGCTTTGATTTGCTTTGGGGCCTGACTTGCTTCTCCCTCAGGTAGTTTGGCCTACTGTCTTCTCCTTGCAAAGAAAGCTGAGGTCCTTCAAATATATAAGCTTTACATAGCTACTCTTAAAGGAACTGCTCTTAAGTAACCATCACTTCAGTAATGCTCTATTTCTAATTTTTTCCAACCTGTTCTATATACAATATGCCAAAGGCTCATGTTTCACACAGACAAAATAGGATCATTCTCATTTCTACATCCTTTAGATTTCCTCTGAAAATTTACTGTGCATGTGTGTATCTATGTGCAGGTTTCCATTTTATTTATATACTTTCTGCCAGTTAGTATGCTTCTGGATGACAATAAGAAAGCATTAAGGAAGTGCGTGAATAGATTTATCATGAAACAGGAATATTTTGCACTAAAATTTTGTTTTAGCCTGAAATAATTCTTGTTTCCTACCCGCTCTACAACTCACTCCCAAGAGGCTGCTACTTGAGAAACTTTCAAATTTTTCTCCACTTACAGTTTTCCTACAGTGTATATGGCCCTGATCTTCTCACATATTTATCTAATTGCAGTTGTGAGAAGTAATTGCTTATATGCTTAACATACTATTCACAAAAGATATGTATAAGTGCCCCTCAGATATAATCTACATAAATGAACCAAATTGTTAATCATAGCTCAAAAGAAAGGAACTGGCACGTTAGATGTCATAGCAAATAGATGACATATATTGAGATTTATAAAATATTGAAAATAGTGAGATTTTGTCACCCCCTTTATGAATATCTGTGGTTTTGGGGACTAGCTGGTTGAGTTTCAAGATCCTGAGTACAGACAAATGTGGGATTAGGAGGGATAGTCAAAGACCATAAGAAAAAATATGAATATTTAGTGAGGACAGCTGAGGTCACAGTCTTTTAATATATATATGCATCTCCTTCTACATCTTCATGTCGTTTCTAGGTTCATGCTCTGTGATTTATTTGTTACTTAGTATAATCAATGTGAAGGCATAAAGATATATATATATATATGTCATAAACTTACATTTCATATCAATTATATTCTAACCATGCTTATAATAAGAAGTAAAATAGTAGATTTTAAATGACATTTAGGTTAGAAAGGGTGAATTTATTTGTTGATTTTCTGGGTCTGATTCAAAATTTTCCAATTTATTGTAACAAAATAAAATTTCATATATGATTTATGTCTTTTGAGATATTCAATGCAACACAGGCTAGCATTTTATATTCTACTTCATTCTACAGAGTGAAAGTAAAGTTAGCTTAAGTGACTGAAGATAGTGTTATGTTTTGTTATTTGTTAAGCTAGTTTAGGAAAAGTGTTGTTGTTTTATTGGGTATTTCTTAGAATTCCATGACTACAGTGAACATAAAATTTAAAGAGCTTGATGCTTAACAACTATTGCAGGATTCTCTGTTAGGGACATAAAACCAATCAAGCTCTGGAATAGTTAATTTATCTTGGAAAGTCTTGGAAAATCTTTGAGCACGGTTGCCTTGTCACAAATTTAAGCAACACATTCATGGCAGTTGGTGATACCAACACATGGAATAGTGTCTACAAACATCATTTTAACCAGTGAGTCAATTCTTCATTTTCACTCTCCCTTTCCTGTGTATCAGTACCAGGCTTTTTGTTGTTGTTTTGTTGTTGTTGTTTTTCTAAGTATCTATTAAACAATTTTTTAAAAGTCCAATTTTCTCTATTAATTTTACTTGTCTCTGGGTTACAATTAAAATTCATATAGGTGCAAATGAAGATGTAAAGGACTTAGATTTAAAAAAAGTTACCAGACTATTCAGTCCATCACAGTTACCTTGTTATGGACTGATTCTGGAAGGTATCCGTGTGCCTTACAAACTCATGTGTTGGAGTAGGTCCACTGAAATCTAACTCACTGGGAGAGTGGGGAGCGGGTGAGACAAGGGGCAGGATGGGTGGAAGTCAAAGTGGATGTCTTCATGGTCAGCAGATAGAAGTGGGATTTTTCTATTCAAGAGACCTACATATAACTTCAAGTCCTGCATGACTGACACTTTTTTCAAAAAACAAATGGCCCTCAGTTGTTTGGGTGACAATTCAAAAACTAACCAATTTGAGGCTGCAAATTCTACATACACTCAGAAAGTTATGAAGTCAGGAAGGATGGACTGAAAGGTTTCACGTAAATGTCTTAGCGTGACAGTGGCCTGGGTTTCATCTTGGTTTTAGAATAATCATCACACATGAAATCTTATAGGTAATTGTAATTATAGTCTCAGAATCATAATAATCATGCTCATAATAATGATCTGGAGTTTAGATAATGCTTAAATCTTTTTCCAAAATGCATTCCCATCATCTTCACTGTACTTTCTCCATTTTCTCCAAGGACAGTAAAATTAAGCATGGCCATTTCCATCTTTCAAATGGTGAGTGGTTATTACTTGCTTGAGGCCATGAGTGCCAGCAGCCTCATGTTCAGTGAAACCTAGCAGGTTCTCTGATTTCTTTTAAAAAATGTCATTCTGTGAAGAAGTCCTACTCTTTCATTCTCTTTCTTTCACAAATGTCAGGAGGATTTTTGAGAGACTAACTCTCCAGGTGACCCATTCTCTGGATTGGTCTCTGCTGTTTCACAGGACGGTAGATGGGTGGCTGCTAGAGAATTTGTATTTGACCACCCCTTCATTGGACCTCAAGTATAGATTTCCTGTTTCAATAAGAAGAGCTTGGTTCTAAGAAGCAGGGGTGGGAATGGAGTTGCTGAAAAGAAAGTTAGTCATCTGTCTTCCACCAGCCACATGGAATAAGTCTCAGGCGTTGACCCTCCAGCAGTTGCTGGCCTTTTCCAATGAGTTTTCTGTGGCAAATAGCTCCAAAGGCTTTACAAAGGGAATAGCTTGCAGATGTGGGTATGATAACCTGCAAAGCATGACTTAAATATAGTAATTGTCTCGAGCCTGCTCTTAACTGTGGCGACAGAGTTTCTACTATGTCATTAGGGAAGGAATTACCAAGTCTTGGAACACAGTGAACCAAGCTTCAGGCATCAGCTGTCTTTTCCATGGTTTTTAACAGAGTTAACTGGCTTCTAACCAAAAAGATTAGGGCATGAGATTAAAATATTAATAGGCAAGAACTAAGATAAATGGAAGTCACCAGTGTCCAAAAGTTAAAAAAAAGTTTTTTTGTTTTGCTATTATTATGACCACTTAGAAATAATCAACTTATCTCTTTGTGTCCAACTCATTGTCTTTTAAATTCTGATTTTCTGATGTCTTCCTTAGTGAGAAAACTTCAATTTAAAGGTGAATGATTTTGTTTTGCAGAATTTCTTCACCAGCCCACCTTCCCTGATTCTGCCTAACAGAGTCAAGATTTGAAGAACTTTAAGCATAAATGAAGTTTAGAGATTATTCAGAATTCTATAGGAAAGAGAATCTTGATTGGTTAATGATGCCTACCATGAACAAAGTGTAAGAATGGTGAAACAAGCACTACCCATTTTTAGACATTACTTAGTAATATAATCACCAAGCACCATTGGTCCCTTCAATCATGCTGCATATTAATCATGGTTAGCCACTTCACTATCTTTGTTGATTTTCTACGAACGATATTCCTCCTGAAAAATTATTCCCAAAGGTGAACACAATGCTCCCAATGTGGTCTGACTAGACCAGAAAACAATGGGAGTGTGCTATGTGTTAAAACAGATTATCAAAGTAGTCAACGATTACATTAGTTTTTTGGCAGCTATTCCACTCTTGTGACTCATATTCCATATTCCAGGTTGTTTTCTTGTGGCGGGCAGCGGTGAAGTTTAATTTGAGGGGTACCACAATGCCCCAACCATCCCCCAAATATCTTGCCACTAGACTGTCTGGTGCTACAGTCTCAGTCTATGTGGTCTGATATTCCTCCATTACAGTTACTTCTTTAGGCTTGACCACTGTGGTTGGGGGATAAATTGAGTCTAGGCTGCTTTCATTAGAATGCTAGAAATCATTTACACATAGGGGCAGAATGGCTTTAGCAACACTTCAACAAATATTGATTGCTTGCCATGTGTCAGGTATGTGTTAGGCACAGGCAATATGAGCAAAACAAATGAAGCTGCCTCTCCTAATGGAGCCTACACTGTAATGTGGAAAGACAGATATTATAATAACTAATAATGAAATGGATGATAATAAATGGTATGGAGAAAAATTAGAGCAAAGGGGAAGAATGGGAAGTGATAGGAGAACAGATCTGCATGGTTTGAAATGAGGTGGTCAGAATGGGTCTCACTTAGAAGACAAAACTTAAGTAAAGCACAGATGGAGATATGGCAGGGATCCATATAGAGGGAGGGAGCCATATGAAGTTCTAGTGGAAGAACATCAAAGTGGCTGAGTAGCAAGTGCTAAGGAGATGGCACAGTCAAGGGACAGCAAGAGCAAAGATGGCTAGAGTAGTGAATGATGGAAAAAATAATAAGAGATGAGTGGGGAAATATTGAAGGTGAGATTGTGTAGGCTGGCATGCTATCGTAATTTGGTGATTAGTCATTTGCAAAGAACAATCTCAGCGAAATGGGTGAAGAAGTTCTTATTGCTGTAGATATGAGAGAGAGAACAGGGGGAGACAAATTTGAAATGGCAAGTCTATACACATGTTTTAATGAGTTTCACTATAAAGAAAGTATTTTCATCACTGTGACAAAATATCTGAGAAAAATAATATAAAGGAGAGAAGATTTATTTTGCCTTATAGTTTCAGAGATTTCAGTCCGTTATCACCTGGCTTCATTGTTTCAGGGCCTTTGGTGAGGCAGAACGTCATGGTGGAAGGGCATGATAGAGCAAAGCTGCTGATTTCATGGCAGCCAGGAAGCAGGGAGCTGGGGCAAGGGACTGAAACAAGATATACCCTTAAAGGCTATGTCCCCAGTCACGCACTTTCTCCAACTAGACCCCACCTTCTATAGTTTCTGCCATCCTCCCAACAGTGTATTCAGTTATAAGCCTTCATGATCCAATAACTTCCCAAATGCCCACCTCTGAACATTGCTGCATTGGGAGCCAAGTCTTTCACACATGAGACTTTGGGGGACATTCCAGATCCAAACTAGAGCAAAGAACAAATTATGGTATAGAATATAGTATAGAAATGGGGAGCCTTTGCAGCTATAGGTAGAAGGGGAGGTGAGATTAATAAATTATCATTATTATTATTTTAATTATTTTGTGGTTCTGGGGATTGAATATATGGCCTTGTGCACGATAGGCCAATGATCTACCTCTGAGAAAAATCTCCAGCACAAATTATTATTATTATTATTATTATTATTATTTTTGGTACCGGGGATTGAACTCAGGGACACTGAACCACTGAGCCACATCCCCAGCCCTATTTTGTGTTTTATGTAGAGACAGGGTCTCACTGAGTTGCTTAGCACCTCACTGTTGCTGAGGCTGGCTTTGACCTCAAGATTCTCCGGTCTCAGCCTCTTTAAGTGCTGGGATTACAGGCTTGTGCCACCGCACCCGGCTATAAATTATTATTTTTTAAGATGAGAAAATTATAGATTTTTTTCTCTGATAGAAATGACCTGGGAGTGAGGAATTTTCAGTCAACTATTTATCATCAGGATCTTGAGTGGATAAAACTCAGGACAAATATTTTTGATGGGAGAAAGAAGAGTCTAACTTTTAGAATATACTACAAAATGGGCAACTAGGATGGAACAGGCAGCCATTTGGTAGCCAGATGATCATGATGCCAACATGAGCCTCTTGGGTGTGGACCAGAGAATCAGGGAGGTAGTGGGAAAGTGGACCCTAAAGACAACTCACCCCTGATTATCAATGCTAGTTCCTCCTCAAGCGGACAAAAATATCCACCCTAACATGTCTTAAATCTAATGCCAACTTTTACCAACCAGCCATCAACCAACTGTATTTGTTAAATATCTCCTAATCTCAATCTGATTTACTTCTTGTCCAATTCACCTCTGTTTCTAAGATACATGACACAAGGTGGTTTTTTAGTTATGTTGTTCTGTTTATGCTAGCATTGGCTTTTCCTCCAACTCCCCATCTGTTACTACTTTTCTATTGAGTTTAAATGTCAGTTGGACATAAACTGCACCTTATCTGCTCTATCTCACCTGAGACCACCTATGTATCCAGAGCTGGGATGCTTCTTAACAGGTGGTTTACTGGGCCCCATTTTACCTCCCCTGTGGGAGAAGAAAGCATATTGTGTCTGTCCATTTGTCATGCATCCATCCATCCGTCTGTCCATACAATGAATATTTAATCTAGTATCCACTCTGCACCAGCATTGTTCCCAACACTTGAAGACCAAGACAGACATGGCACCTGCCCTTAAGAATCTTACATTGTAGTGGAGAAGACAGATAATAAACAAGCAAAATAGGAATTCAAGTCATTGGGAGAAGTATAATAAAAAGGATGCACAGAATAACAGAGAAAGAAATGGAGGATAGTCAGGGAAACTGTATTTATAATCCTTTTATTTCACCAATCAGAAGTACACTCCCTTCCTGGAGTAGGTGGGGGCAAGGAACTCTGTTTGGTGTTCGTGGTATTGTTTGCCCCTAGATGCTCCAGGGCTTTCCTGTAAGCTGAGAGTGAGATCTGAATAAATGTTTATCAAATCTGAGATCAGATTATGAGAAGTTAGCAAGAACAGTTATCTAATAGAGATGATATTGGCAGTTGCTGTATTTTCTCTCTGATCTGGCACAATCTGGCATCCCACGGGATTCTTCTAAGTCTCTCCAGGGTCAGGAGATCTGCCCTTGGGCAGGAGAAAAAAAAAAAAAAGAGCACTGGGTTGAGAATCAGAGCTGAGGCACCAGGGATCAGCTTTAGGGGACGAGGGAACTTTGAAAGTTTAGAAGTCACAACTGACTGTGGACACTGAGTGTCTGACCAGAGGATTTTAATTACAAAGGGGATTGTAAGTTAGCATAACTTGATAACTTGTCAATGTGGGCATTAACATATTGATCCCCACCCCAAAGTTATGTAAGAACAAAACCAACCTGACCTGATTGATCAAGGCCAGGATTCATAATTCATCCATCACATTAAGTAAGGTTGAGTAGAAAATAATCCTTGCATGACAGACAGCAAAATGCCAATCAAAATATATAGCAGTTTCCAAGATAGGTTGGAAATTTAAATACAGAACAACAAATAGTTTTGTGGCAAACAGAACAAGAGTCACATGAATGGCTTGAAGGAGAAGAGTAAGGGGAGAATATTTTGAGGGACAACCTCTTCCCATTGAAGTTACAAATGCCAGGGTCCCTACATGTGTGGAGGTGAAAAAAATATGTGTATTTTACCTTGTATTTTATACTTGTTCCTAAATAAAATAGAGCAATTATTTCCAGAGGATCTGTGTGACTGAAAGAGTGAATTTAAGTTCAAGTTGTTCAATATTACTGGCTGGCATTGATCTTCAACCTTTCCCTTGAGTGCCACCCAATGCAGCCAGGGCTTGTCCCAGCCTAGCTGGGTTAGAGAACAGTGAGTGAAAACAGTACCTTTAGAAGTTTACAGTTCAGTTCAATCTACCTAATCTAATCATGGGCTCACAGTGGGTAAAATTACCCCTTCCTGCGCAGTGAAGTTTAAATCTCTCAGCTGCATTTCTACTTAGTTCCTCATTTCATGTAACTCGTGTTATGTTAGTCTTTATAATGGCCCTAAGCCTTAATCGCTCCCATCTGTTCAATATTACATGGTAATTTGGTAGTGAAAGAGTACTAGGCGAGAAGCCAATTTGATTTTAGTCCCTAATTAGCTGTGTGATTCCAACAAGATGGTTCATCTCCCTCTTGGTTTACGACCTCCTTCTCTCTGACTTAGCTTTTTCTATTCCCTTTTGACCTCCCTAGTTGTCGGGGAGAGGAGGCAGCTCTAGGAAAGTGTTCTGAAACTTCACACCTGAGGAAGCGAAGGTTGGAGACAGAGGTCGGAGAGAAGGGAGATGCACACAACCTATTTCACCCGAGGCACACAACCCTCTTGTGTTGAGATTTGCTTTCTTACTACCGAGAGTGAAGGCAGGCACGTCCCTGCTCCCACCTAGCCCAGCCCTTCCGCCTGGTTCTGAATGCAGCTCCTTTCCTTTTTCAAATACTCCTCTGTCATTACCTCCTGTGCCATCAGCTGTCACCTGAATTGGTCCCAAAGAACACGCATATGCCCTCATTTCTCCTCCAACTCTCTCTTGTTCCCCATGCCCTGCTAGTCGCTGCTCCATTCCACGGCTACCAAGCACAGCCTGACTTCTTCAAGGAGCTGTCTCCACGTGCTGTCTCACAAACCCTCCTACATGCTGCAGGGTGGCCTCTGCCCTGCCAAGGTGTCCCCTTTTTCATCCTCCTCAAGTGCCAACCCTACAATCTCATGTTATACAGTCATGTTAACTGTACTTATATTGCATTATTAAATCTAAAGAGTCTTAAACTATGAGCACAGCAGTTGATATGATTATAATCAAATAATTTGATTATCTTTTGTAAAAGTTTTGTGTCCTAGAATTATTAATTACTCTTCTAAAAGTTCACTTAATTTTCTATGTCCCATTGCTTCTTATCACCCAGTGACCGAGTGTTGCTGTAATCCCCCTCGTGATACTGCTCATACATTGGGAGCATCTGTTCCATTATTCTCCTGAAGACCTCCCTCTGGGAACCTCCATCCTTGTGCTCTAATCTGAACCTGTTGCACTCCATGGACAGCTACTCAGCTGTCATCTGGGGACTCTCCTCAACCATCACTTCATGACATAAGTGTGATTCAAAAGAAATTTTATCTGGCAGTCATTTGTGGACATATTAGAACCAGGAGAGACGGAAACAGGAAGACTAATTCAGGGGACTTTTGAATGAGCTCAGGCTTGAGATAATTAGAACTTCAAATGCATGCATATGGTTCAGTAATAGTACGTCCAGAAAAAAAAAAAAAATCCTTTTCCCTCCTCCTCCTTTCTTCTTCTTCCTGTGTTAGTCAGGGTTCAATCACATGAGCAGTCACTCTGAATGTTACGGGATAACAGATTTACTTCCTAACTAGATTTTAACAGTTGTGGGAGGTTAGGGGAAATTGGAGTGTGGGTAAAAGGATGCACCTGCTAGCCGATCTGAGAATCCAGGCATGTCCAGCCACTTAAGTAAGATGGGGAGGGGATGGGAAAAGTCTGGGTCTTCAGCCTCATGTCTGGTGATTAGATTGGGGCTGCTGTTGGTCAACAGGTTCAGCAATGTAGAAGAAGTTCTGGGGAGCAGAGGAGAGCCAGGATAATCTGGATCTTGCTGGCATCTCTGTCACTTCTACTAACCACCATGGCCTCCAGAGAGTAGTAGCTACTGTCCTTCTTTTGTCTCCAAAATTTTATACAAGTACCTCTTTAGGCCATTTACGTGAGGGGAACATAGTTCCAGCTCAACCAAATTGAGAACTGATTGTTATGGGTTAGATTGTGCGCCCCACCCCTTTCCAAATTCATATGTTTATGCCCCAATCCCCAGTACCTCAGAACGTGGCTTCATTTGAAGATAGGGTCTTCAAGTAGGTAATACAGGTTAGATGAAGTCATCAGGATGAACTCTAATCTAGCACGACTGATTTCTTTGTAAGAAGAGTTGATTAGGACACAGGCCCCAAGGAAAGAAGATGGGAAGTCAAAGAGAGAAGATAGCCAATTATGGGCCAAGGAGAGAGACTTCAGAAAAAATTTCAACATTGTTGACATCTTGATGTTTGACTTCTAGCCTCCAGCATTGTGAGAGAACAAATTTCTTTTGTTCAAGCCACCTAGCCTGTGGTACATGGTTACAGCAGCCCCAACACAAAGCCTTATAGTTCCATATTGCTTTATCCAGTGCAAAACATTTCAATGCATTAATCTTAGCAAATGCTGATAATCATAGCTAACATATAATGATAGTAGGTGTGAGGCAATATTATAAATACTTTACATATACTAATTAATTGAATCCACACAACAGCCATACTCATTTTATAGAGGAAGAAAATAATAAAACAACTAATTCAATGAACTTGCTTTAGTCATACAGCTGTTAAAAACAGTGTTAAAGCCAGGGGCAAACCCTGTAGTCTGACTCACTATTGCTTGCTGTCCTTTACTTTTTAAAAAATTAAAAAAATATATTTATTTTAATTGGGAATACATGAGAGCAAAATGCATTTTGATTCATTGTAAACAAGTGGAGCATGACTTCTCATTTCTCTGGTTGTACACAATATAAAGTTACACCATATCTACAGTCATACATGTACTTAGGGCATTGTTGTCCATCACATTCCACCATCTTTCCTGCCCCCATGTCCCAACCCCTTCCTTCCCTCCCTTTTGACCAAAGTTTCTGCATTCTTCCCATGCCCCCTCCCCCATTATGGGCCAGCATCCACTTATCAGAGAGAACATTCAGCCTTTAGTTTTTTGGGATTGGCTTATTTCATTTAGCCTGATGTTCTCCAATTCCATCCATTTACCTTCAAATGCCATAATTTTATTCTCTTTTATTGCTGAGTAATATTCCATTGTGTATATATACCACAGTTTCTTTATCCATTCATCCATTGAAGGACACCTAGGTTGGTTCCATAGTTTAGCTATTGCAAATTGTGCTGCTATAAACATTGAGGTGGCTACATCACTATAGTATGCTGTTTTTTAGTCCTTTGGGTATAGACCAAGGAGTGGGATAACTGGGTCAAATGGTGGTTCCATTCCAAGTTTTCTAAGGAATCTCCATACTACTTTCCAAATTGGTTGTACCAATTTGCAATCCCACTAGCAATGCATGAGTGTACATTTTCCCTCATATCCTTGCCAACACTTATTGTTGTTTGTATTCTTGATAACCGCCAATCTGACTGGTGTGAGATGAAATCTTATAGTTTTGATTTGCATTTATCTAATGGCTAGAGATGTTGAACATTTTTTCACATATTTCTTGATCAATTGTATATCTTCTTCTGAGAAGTGTCTGTTTAGCTCCTTAGCCCCTTTCTTCTGCCCTTGTAGGCACCTGACCTTTCCTTCCCCTTGTATGATGTCACCCTGCTCACACGCACTTTTCAGTTCAGTTTTCCCCTCTGTGGGTCATGAATCTAACTTCCCTGTCCTTTTGGTGGATTTCTGCTTTTTGCTCACAGGGAAAACTGCCAGGGAACCTATGTATATTCCAGTGGCACACACAGGGCCACATGCTTCCCCAGAGCAGAGCTATGATGACAAGTATATATTCCCCAGAGAAGAAAACCTTTTTCCAAAGTGGTGGCTTATCACGTGGCATGAGATTGTTCAGAGGGTGAAAAGGAACTTGTTATAAATTGGATATGTAAGTCACTTCTTTCAGGGGGGAAGAGTTCCCCGGCCTGAGGTCATGTGATTACTCAGCAGAGTTTAGTCACCAGGACTATAGTTCTAACAATCACATTTCTGAAACTTCTTTTGCTTATACCAAAATACACTAGAATCTGTTTAAAACAAGAAGGTATCTCTCCTTGAATATGTCAGGGATCTCTATCTGGTTCTAAAGTGGCAGATTAATCTGCGCTTGGAGCAAAGAGGCAGACAGCAGCTAGCCTTCGGAAATACCAAATGAGCTCAAGGAAAAACAAGACTTGCTCTCTCTTGTCAATGAGATTGAGCTGTAACTACTTACACCACTTCCAGAAACAGTGTGTTCTACCTGGGGCTTCCGAGTGGAGTGATATACTTTTTTGACATTAAAAGTGCACACATTGGGCTGGGGTTGTGGCGCAGTGGTAGCGTGCTTGCCTAGCATGTGTGAGGCACTGGGTTCAATCCTCAGCACCACATTAAAAAAAATAAAATAAAGATATTCTGTCCACCTACAACTAAAAAATAAATGTTTAAAAAAAAAGTGCACACATTTCTTTTTGCATTTTAAAAGAATCACCTGACACTTTTCACTCTCATATAACCTACTTCAATAATAATAATAATAATAAAAATGTTAGGCATCAAGACTGTTTAAAAGGTTGAAATACAACAACAACTAACATTTAAGGATTGCTTGATATGTGCCAGTCCCTGTTCTGAATGCTTTATATGGAGTTCTTTTAATTCTCACAACACTTAGGAGGTAGATAGTATTTTCATCTTCATTTTACTGGTGAGGAAACTGAGGCCCAGAGAGCTTGAAGGGAATTACAGGAAGAGTGAATAGCTGAGTTAGAAATTGGATCCCAGGCCATCTACCTTCAGAACCCTTGCAGTTTGGAACTTCTGTGTGGTCTAGCCTGAAAAAAGAACAATAAGAATGAATAAAATAGATTATTACATTTTTAACTGATAACACTTCTGATTCTAAACTCATTCTTTGTGTGGCAGGTCACTTGTAAGAGTGCAGGAATGAGGTTCAGTTGGGGGTGGTCAGAAAATCCTTTCAATTAATTATAAAGAAACACCCCCTGTTTCTGGACTCTCGTTAAGAAAGCTAAGTCCTGAATGTTAGGCCTGAGGTAGTCTCAAGAGGCTGGCTGGGCACAGCAGAGGGCTGGACCAGTCTATGAATACAGAGTACACTCTCCACAGGTCAGATATGCAGGCATTTCATACAGGGAGCCAGCACAGATGCCCTCAACCCACTTAGAATTTGGTATCCTGCTCTAAGCTTCTGGGCTCTTTCCTTCCTTATTCTGTTCAGCTTTTTAAAAAGAGCAGCTGTATGCTGGGCCTTTGGGTCACAAGCCAGGGAAACCAATTCTAGTGAACTAAAGCATAAAGGTTATTCTCTTGCAAGAGTCAAGAGATCTCAAAAAATGGATGGGAAGGTTCAAGAAAAAAACATAAGAAAGTAAGCTGGACTCCAGGGGGCCAGGAGCAAAGGACGCTCAAGATCCTGCTATAGGAAGACTCTCAAGGACATCACCTTGGCCAGGCACAGCCACATACTGCTGGCTCTTTCCACATCTTAGGCTCACTCATTTCAGAAGTTGTAAAGGTCTGACTATCTGAAAGTAGACCTTTTGTCTGTGAAAGCTAGAGTGTCATGATGGATTGGAGAGGCTTGACTGATTTTAATAAATTCACTTAAAATCCCTTGACTTCAAGGGAATGAAAACAAGTAACTCAGAGTCTGAGACCAGGGCCTGAGAGTATACATCTTGTCTTCTAGAGAATTTGCAGTTCCTTGTTCCTGCTCTTGGCCTTACATATCTTTTGGGGGAAAAAAGAATTAGGAAAGTGTGTCAGTCAGCTTTCTATTAGTATAACAAAATATTTGAGATAAAAAACTTATAAAGAAAAGAAGTTTATTTTGGAGATTCCAATCCATGATCTGGACCTAAGACTTTCCACTAGGCCTCACTTCCTAAAGGTTCTACCACTTCCCAATAGCACCATCTTGGCAACTGAACCTTGAACACATGAGGCTTTGGTGAACATTAAAGATTCAAACTACAGAGAATGGTTGGTTGTCTGTGAAGGAAACCCACTCTTGACTCTCATTGGCTTTGCCATCCTGCTTATCCCAGAGACAAAACATATACCTGGGAAGGAGACTGATCCGATGGGGTCTGCTCAGTCTTATTTTCTTTTTAAATCTCTTATCCCACATGTTATTATAGCATAAAGGATAAAAGAAGAAGGAGGTGGTCTGACTGACTCCTCCTTTGTCAGTGTAACTGGCAAAGAAAGGAAGTACAATTATTTCCTAGCTGATCTAGGATCATTAAGCTTTCTTAAATCCTGACTGATGGGACAGAAGTGTATAAATGTGTAAGAAGTACATACCTGAGCTATACAATTTCTATTCTTTTTAAAAAAGACTATAGAGCTAGGAATATAACTCTGTGGTAGAACAGGTACTTAGCATGCAGGAGGGCCTGAGTTCGATCCCCAGCACTGGAAAAAAATAAAAAAGACTGTAAATGAGCAACCTGAATGGAAGGGGTTATTACAAAGGTGAGGAAAACATAAATAGTTATTTTTACTCTGTCTCATGCTCACCTTAAGCTTGAAACTGATGCTCTGGCCTTCAGTACACATATTATATTTTGTAGGATTAAAAATACTCAACACTGGGGCTGGGATTGTAGCTCAGCGGTAGAGCGCTTGCCTCGCATGTGTGAGGCCCTGGGTTCGATCCTCAGCACCACATACAAAGCAATAAAATAAAGACATTATGTCCATCTACAGCTAAAAAAATATTAAAAAAAAATACCCAACACTTTCTTTGTTGTTCAAAGAAAAATGCATTAATAGTTGTCAGACTCCAAATACCACATATGATGACTCTTCTTGGATCAGTTAGCTAATATTGATGAGAGTGGGCATAATAGTAAGTTAAACAACATTAAGAAACTAGAGCAAATGAGGACAATAATTTAATCCAAAGAGGCAAGAAGGAGAACCTTGTGCCAGGTGAAGGAAGGGTGTTTCATATAAATGATTCTTTATTTAATAGGCAACTCCAAACCCCACTTACTTGGAATTATTTTATGGCAGAATTTTAGTAAAACTTCTCTTTTTTTTTTCCTAGACTTTACTTCAAAAGTACTTTTGATGAAAGTGAAACTGGAGTTTACGCTGGAGGTAAACTCAAAGGAACATAAAGGCAGGACTGGCTTCATTGTGTTTCATCTCTACTTTCAGTAACACTTAGCCCCAATTGGGAAGTCCCCAGGTTGGATATAATGATCCGTTGTTGCTATCTGGAACTTCCCAATACGGGTGGAACAACACCCTCCACATTTTCATATTGCAATAGGCTTCTAACAATTATGTAGTTGGTCCTGCATAAAAGCTGTATCAATACAGGCCACACTAGGATAGAATTATTGTCTTAGACTCGTAGAGGGCAACCTTATTCTGTAAGTGGCCATACAATCAATATTTTAGGTTTTATGAGCCACATAGTCACTTGCCTAAAGTATTCAACTCTGTTGTTGCAGCTTAAAAGCAGCTATAAGGGCTGGAGTGGTAGCTCAGTGGTGGAGTGTTTGCCTAGCATGCCTGAGAATCTGGGTAGCTCCCCAGAAAACACACACACAGACACACAGACACAGAGTCACTATAGAGAATACCTAAGCTAATGGGTTTTGTAAGATTTATTTACGAAATCAAGTGGACTGTGGTTGCCGACCCCTGGGCTAGACAAATATTCTTGATGTTAGGTTAACAAGTACACCGTCCAGGAGAAAAACAGGCGGGTGGGCAATATTCTACTACCCTTAATATGCATGGAACACTCTCATAGTTTTTTCTATAACTTAACTATCCATACTATTATTTTCCTAACAGTTATTATTATGTTAAAAGTTTATGTGTACCAGTGCATTTTACAATCCCATCAACTTCAGGAACTATTAATTATCAGCCTCAGTTTTCAAAAAAACCCAAGACTCATAGGTCAAGCAACTTCATTAAGTCACACTTCACTAAGTCATACCAGAAAAATATATTGCATCATCTGGCGGAATGTGTGGCAGGCAATTAGCTACTAGTAGTATTTGCAAATAACTACATATGTGAATGGTTTATTTATTTTTTAAAATATAAGTGATAGAAAACTTAATGTCAGCCTTGTAGTAACCTCGTTCTCACTCACTAACATTATGTTTTCTTGATGGGGGGAAATTATGGCTTAGACCCTTTACTTGCATGTGCTTTCTTGGTACCCATGACAGAGAGTTATGCAAGGATCTTTCAACCATACTGCCAGCAGAAAACTAAATTAGAAGTTTTACTTAAGGTTTCAGGTATTGGAAGGTGATGGGATTTGAAAGATGTTTGCCAGTGAATCCATTTGGGGGCCTGATGCTAATGTCTAAAATGCTACAGATATTCCTTTCAGGGAGCCCCTACTCCAAGTAGACACCTGAGAGATTCTCTATCCAATACATATCCTAAGCTCCCCAAATCTACCCCCTTTTCACAAACTCACAAACCCCAAACAAATCTTAGCTACTTGATTTGTTGTTCTGTTTTTTTGGTACCAGGGATTGAACTCAGGGATACTGGACCACTAAGCCACATCCCCAGCCCTATTTTGTATTTTAGAGACAGGGTCAGAGTTGCTTAGCACCTCTCTTTTGCTGAGGCTGGCTTTGAACTTGAAATTATCCTGCCTCAGCCTCCCGAGCCTCTGGGATTACAGGCGTGGGTTACTGCACCAGGCTGATTTCTTGTTCTTAACATAGGATTGTCAATTCAGAAGAATATTGGAGGGAGCAAGAGGAACTCAGAGAGAAGCTTCTTCTTCACTTAGAATTTAATCATTACAGTAGGGAGAGAAAAAAAAACAGGAAAAAAATCACCTTCCTCTGAGTTGGAAAGAATGATGCAGCCCCTAGGGCTAGGAGAAGGAAACCCCTCTGCCTTGGCTGCCTTTGGGTTTCTCAAGTTCTAGAGAACTACCTCCCACAGGCCAGGGAGGGCCACTTGTTTGGTCCTCCAGCTGTCTCTTCAGCTGCGTGACATCTTAACAAAGGCGTGTCAGTCTTCTGATGCCAGTATGGAACAGGAGGGTTCAGGGTGAGAGGTGTACTGGTGGCACCAAAAGGAAGTAAACAGATGGGTGTGGAGACGCACACCTGTAATCCTAGCAGCTCCTGAGGCTGAGGCAGGAGGATGGCAAGTTCAAAGCCAGCCTCAGCAAAAGCTAGGCGCTAAGCATCTCAGTGAGACCTTGTCTCTAAATAAAATACAAAATAGGGCTGGGGATGTGGCTCAGTGGCGGAGTGCCTCTGAGTTCAATCCTGGGTACCGCCCTGCTAACCCTTCTAAAAAGGAAGTGCACAGTGGACAGACAGCAAGAGGAGTCTTAAAATTAGGCAAGTAGAAATTCACATTGAAAGAGTTTTATGCCCTTTCCCCCCGCCTATAGTTACTCAACTACCATAAAAAGGATACAAAATCCAACTTATTCCCATAAAATTTTGAGCCCAGAAGTCATTTATAATATCATTAAAAGAGGGGCAATATTAACTCAGTACCTAAGATGAAAATAAGAATTGGCCCTGAGGTCAGGGGCGGGGGTTACCACGGAAATTACGATCTGTTTTTTAAACAATGTTTTGTTGAGTTGGTAGAATGATGATTCCAGATTTTTTCTGCAAGTCTTTATCTCACTCAGAAATAAGCCGACACTTAAAAGTAGGCCACTCAGTTTTATAGAGAAGCTTGTTGACAAAAGTAGAAGTGGAGACACATAGTCATTCCTTGGTACCCGTGGGGTGTTGGACCCAGGACCCAGTTTGTGGATGCTCATATGCCTTACAAAAAACTGAGCAATTTCTGCATATAACCTATGCATGTTCTCCTGGGTACTTCAATCATCTCTAGTCTTCTTATAATACCAAGTATGATGGAAAGGCTATGTAAATACTTGTAATGTGGCATTGTTTAGAGAATGATGACATGGGAGAAATTCTGCGCCTGTATATAGAATATAGTCGCAACTTTTTCCCCTGAATACTTTAGATCTACAGTTGGTTGGAGTCATGGATGCTGAGCCCATGGACATGGAGGGCTAGATGTGTTGTGCCTGCTTCTGAGTGGTTTCAAAGTGCTGAATTAAATGACGCAATATGTAATATCAAATGGAAGGCCAAGCAAGTCAGGTGCACGTCCCCCAGTCCATTTTCAGGAAAAGAAGTGACTCCACTATTGAGAAAACATGGTATCCCGGGGGCAGGCCCGGCGGGAGGTTAATCCCCACTTGGAAAGTCTTTTTCGCATCTTTCTCATTTTCATTTTCCAGTTCTTCTCTAGCTCCCATTTCACTTTCCCTTTCCTTTAGCCATCCACCAGTACCACAGATGTCATAGCATTTTTTTCAAGAGGCAAAGAGAAAAGGCCAAAGGTACAAAGTGGTTCCTGTGGAGCAGTTAGAATGACCCGTTTTCTGTTATTTTGCTGCAGAGGAGCTGGCTATAGAAAAGGTCTGTTGTAAGGCGTGGAGATGATGAAGGGCTGGTGACAACATGGGTGGGTTGTGGTGGTGGGTTGCCCTGCAGCCTCTGCACCAGTTGTCTAGCACCCACTGAAATGATCTGCTTGTTACTTGGACAGTCATCTCTGTCCTGCCTGAAGTCACACTTGAAGATTGTTGCCCCAGGCTAGCTGTGGCAGAACAGGATGGTAATTTGGGGAGGACAGGAGAGAGAAGAATAAAAGTCCTGGTGACTCTCCTTGAAAACTCTGCTAGGTAGTCTTCTAGATCAGCCTTGGTCCCTTGGGCTATACCCTAAACACATGGTCAAATTGAGATAAAGGAGCAAAAAGATCTCAAGTCCACCTGGGAGGGAGGCCTGAGGCAAGCAGGGAGGGCAGAGTCAGATTGCAGGCCTGCGGACAGTGTGTCAAGGGGTAATATGCTTGTTAAGGCAGGATGAGAGTCAGTTTGGAAGTGTGAATTCTGAGGTACAAAAGAAAACCATTCTTCTTACTCTATGGCCACACCCTTGCTTGATCCTAGCATCATCTCTGTTAGTTATCTATTGCAGCTTTACAAATTGCCCCCAAACATAACAGCTTAAAAACAACAAATAATTCTTATTGCATAATGAGTCAGGAGTCTGGCTGCAGCTGATGTGAATGTGAGTCTTTCCGTTCAGGATCCCTTGCAAGGCTGCGGTCATGGTACCAGCTGAGGCTGCAGATTTCTCAAGACCTGAGCAGAAGATATGCTCCAAGCTTGCTGCAGTGACTCATAGACCTCTGCTCCTCTCTAACTCCTGGCTGGTAACCCCAGTTCCTCACTCTCACAGGGCAGCTCATGACCTGGCAGGGGCTTCCCAGTGACCCAACAAAGGGATACTGGTTGAAGAGAGTGAAAGCAAGATAGAAGCTATGGACAATTTGTCACCTAATCTTGAGAGTGACAGATCATCCCTTTTGCTGTATTCTACTCCTTGAAAGTGATTCCAACCCATGCTGAAGGAAAGGAGTTTCTCAAAGGTAGAAAGACCAGGAGACAGGGGTTTCTATGTCATTTTAGAAGTTGTCAACTTGGCCATCCATTGTGGTCTTCAGATTTAAGTCTGAATTTCTTTTAGTGGCATTCAAAAAACAACTCAATCCTCAAAGGGTAAAGATGTGCCACCATTGGGATATTAAAAATCAAAACTGTCATTTATTGTTAAAGTATTAAATATATGACTCTTTAAAGATGTTATTTTAAGCCGGGCATGGTGGCACACACCTGTAATCCCAGGGGCTCGAGAGGCTGAGGCAGGACAATGTCAAGTTTAAAGCCAGTCTCTGCAAAAGTGAGGAGCTAAGCAATTCAGTGAGACGCTATCTCTAAATAAAATACAAAATAGGGCTGGGAATGTGTCTTGGTGGTCGAGTGCCCTTGAATTCAATCTCTGGTGTCCCCCACCCATAAGAAGATGGCTATGTCAGTAGAGATAGCATCTTTGGTGTACAAAATCTGATGTCTGTGAACCTTACCAGTTCTACTCATCAGATTCATTTTTGTTGTCAAGGGAGATTTTTTTGTATGTTGGTAACAGAAAAATGTAATATTCTCTTTTCCAAAGTAAAAATATGTTCCTTGTGTGAGTTTAGATCCTGCTAAATTCTAGGGGCCTTAGAATGAGTAGGAAGGACAGTTGACTTCCTGTTACCACTTGGTTTGGTCATTTTAGCCCCTCTAGACAGGCAGAAGAGATATGGACATTTAGTCCAGCCTTAACTTCTTTAGGGTGGCCCCAACACAGTGTCACTTTGCTCTGCATGCACGGCATGGAGGGAAAGAGACCCAGAACCAAGGTGGATAGAATGAGACTTCAGGGTGGCTTTGCCCACTCTACTTTATGTGAAGGTTTGGTTGCTTAGGAAATGAAATTCTTTTGGTTTGGAAGGAGGAGAATTCATATTTAGAGTCTTGGAGATACTGTGTACCAGGAAAAAACTGTATTGTGATTGCTGAGTGTTCCAAGTCTTGGTGGTGTGTGGCCCAGCTTCAGGCTGCAAGTTAGAGCACCACAGGGAATTCAAAGTGAGACATCCCTCTTTTTTTTTTTAAATATTTTTTTAGTTGTAGATGGACACAATGTCTTTATTTTATTGCTTTGTATGTGGTGCTAAGGATCGAACCCAGGGCCTCATGCGTGCCAGGCAAGCGCGCTACCACTGAGCTACAATCCCAGCCCCGAGACACCCCTCTTAAGAGAGCTGGTTATCTCTAACTCACATTCTATGACTCCATCACATTAATCCACCCCCTTTTGGAGCTCTAGACTTTGGCCTAAACCCAATTCCCTATTTCATCTAACTTACTCCTTATCCTAGTTATTAAGCCAAAGCTTTGTTCTAAATACAAGTTGTTGAAGATTGGGTCTTTTTACCTCTGACTCTAAAGATAAGTTATACATTAAGCAAGATTATTAGGGGGTGGGGTAAAGTAAGAAGGTAGAAAGTTTAACTCATTGGTGACCAGAGCAGGCCTCCAGGATCACTCAAAGTCAGGAAAAAAGGAACAAACTCTGAGTAGCCTGTCTTGCTGACATTTGAGTAGAAAAAGTATGCAAAAGGGGCACAGGAGGAAAGACCCAGAGCAACTAAACTTACCTAAACACTTCTGTTTTTCATATAGGAAGTTGTATCCTGAGAGGCTCCTCTGATCTCCACTCACAGACAAGGGTGCTGGAGAGTTAGGGCATAGAGACTTAGCCTGTTGGAAGGAGTGGACAGACCAAGTGCTGGGGCTCAAACATTTTTTGGATATACTGTATATGTAGAAGTTTCGTTTCAAGTAGTGAAGTGTGTGTGTGTGTGTGTAACTGTGCATGTGCACATGCAAGCCCTGGGGTGAGGTTTGGGGTTTTCCTTGTACTCATTTCTGTTTAGGACCAATGTAGGAAATCCCTGCTGAAAGTCTATAAGCTAGTTATTTCCCTTGCAACACAATCCCTTAAACACAAATTTGTGTTTCTTTCCCACAAGCTAAAATATAATGCAGCACAGAAAGTCAGAATTGCCAAAATCTGCTCCTAATTCCTGGCATGTACATTTCTAATGCCCTGAGCAGTGTTTTCTACAAGTCAGCTCTTGCTCAGCAGCCCACGGAACATTCTCCTGCTCAGGGTACCAGAGTTCCTGAGTTTGAAGAACACAAAGGCTTAGGAAAAAGAATCTGCTTAGACTCTGTCATGCGTGTGACAGGGAAAAGGAAAGGGAACAAAAATGTGAAAGCCTGAGCTTTTATGCTGATAGGGTCTATAAAAAGAGACACAGCTCTTTCTTTTCTTTTGCTTTTATTACATTTTCAGTTCTCATCATTATTAGGTGTTAGAGTGCATGACGAATTAATAGATTGTTTCAAGAAAGGCAGAGACTAATTCTATTAAAAGAACAGAAAAGCTATGCTATTTCCAGTCATTATCTACTTTTCCCCAAATGTGTTACAAATATAAATAGGAGGTAAGCATGGGAAGAAAAAACAATCAAATCCTAAAGAGAAAAGGAGGAGCCTAAAATATAGGTCTTGTCATATGACTACCTTTACACCTTGAGAAACACCCCCTTTGTTAATTCTTTTGGATAAAGAAACGTTTGTTAATAGGCAAAGTTTACATTAGCAAAGTTGTTCAGTAATATGAGTTAATTATTGTTAGAGTTCTTATTGAATATGTGGCCCAAGTTTTAGACTATTTACCAAAAGTTAGGCCTGGCACAAATTGACATGTGTAAACTGACCTAATGTGACCAATTGCAGTAGGCCACCGTGACATCTGGTTGTCAGTACAGACGTGGAGAACTTTGAGTTCAGACTCTGGCTGAGAACATGCCCTCTTCCCAGCGAGTGATTTAGCTTAGGGCCTGAATGAATGTCCTTCCTTAGAACTGGCAGCAGAAACTTGGAAACTGAGAATCACATTTGGAATTGATAACTCAGTTCTGGGCGAAACAGTACTAACACCAGGTCCTCTGAAAAATATGAAAGTGAAATTCATTTTTTCCTCCATTAATAGAATTTCAAATGTCTAGAGATTAATTCCACCATTCAATGTAGAATTAGAATTTGACATTCTCCAGATTTTTGTTATTTCTCATAGAAGTGGTATGGTGGGGAGTAGAAAAATTGAAGTCATAAATTTATTCTTCAAAAGTCATATACTTTTTTTTTTTGGTATTAGAGATTTAACTCAGGGGCACTCAACCACTGAGCCACACACCCAGCCTTATTTTGTATTTTACTTAGAAACAGGGTCTCATTGAGTTGCTAGGTACCTCGCTGTTGCTGAGGCCAGTTTTGAACTCACAATCCTCCTGACTCAGCCTCCAAAGCTGCTGGGATTACAGGCATGTGCCACTGCACCTGGCAAGTCATATACTTTTATGGGAGACTGAAGCACACTCTGTATTGGGACATCCCAAACCGAGAGGAGAGGACAGTTTCAGGGTTCCTGTGGGTCTCTTGAAATTATAGGCAAAAAATTCATAGATGCACTTTATTTTTTTTCAGAAGAGAATGTCAAGGGTTTGAAACTAGATGTTTAAGGAGGCCCTTTCCTATTAAGAAAGAAAAGAAGAACTAACATTTATTACTGTGCCAGGACTTACACTAGATACTTTATAGGTGATTCATTAAATTGTCCTAGCGTAGCTCAGCATTTATAAGGGGGAACTATGCTGTCCTTGTTTGAGATATTTACTTTCCCAGCTGAGAATCTTTATTCAGCAAGATTTCCTTCCTTTTATCCAAGATTGCCACAAATGGGCCTTCACATCTCAAGGTGACCTACCTTAGGAGGGTCTCTGTGCTTCTGGATGGCTGTGTCCAATCTGGAGCCCCCAAGGCAGGTTGTGAGTCTTCTGATACCCTGCTACCCACTGCCTCATTTCTGAAGTCCCTAAGCTGCTGTCAGAGAGGAGATCTATCAGTGTTTCCATGCTTTGATGTCCTGCAAACTCTTCTAACACAGAGTTAGTTATTCCAAAGTTAACAATGCACTTTCTTTTCCATTTTTTCATTTTCTCTCAGTAAATGACAGGTGGAGATGGGTAAATTACCCAGAACTTCAACCTGCAGAAGGTGGAACCTCCCTCTGCTCACTGGTTACACTTGAAGCAGCCTTAATGTAGTCTTCTTCAACGTGTTCTTGTAAGAAAGTATTAGTAGGCTTCATCTGCAGTCAGTAATTTTTGATCTAAAAGATCCCACAACTTGGATTCACAAAAAGAGTCACATCAGGTAAGCCTGTGTGAGTGATATCATGACATTTACCTTCAGCATTATATGAGGAGACCACGTGTTCAGCTGGTACTTCCTCTAATTTGGTATGAATCCTCGGGAGCATCGTCCTCCTCTCTAGTTCTCACCTTCCTTACTCTTAAACCAGGTGAACATGGGTTCTTTCCTGTAAAGACCAGATGACCAAAAAGAGACGAATTAAAGCTGCTGGGCAAGGCTTTATTGGACATACATTCTCTCAGGCTGAGCTCTCCCGTCCATCAGAGTGTGTATGGGAGAATGGCGCCACATTGGGGTGTACAGACAATTTCAAAAGGCCTGGTCAGGAAGGGGAGGGCTTGGGGCAGGAAGAGAAGGCCAGAGTCCTTCCTGGATAGGTCAGGAAAAATCCGCTGATTGACAGGAGGTGCTTCTACAGGGGACGTCAAGCGTCTGGGGGCCGCTTTTAGGTGGACACCCTGAACCCTGAAGCGACCTAACACTTCCTAGACTAATTATCTATGAAATTACAGATACCATTTGCATCTCTTCATATGTAATTTATAAAATTCTTCAGTTTTAACTACTAACTCTTCCTTCTTCTGACTCCAGTGGTTCTTCTAGGGTAACAAGCTACTCCCTCTTAAAGAGCCTCTGTAGTTTTATCCTCTCTCTCTCTCTCTCTCTCTCTCTCTCTCTCTCTCTCTCTCTCACACACACACACACACATACACACACACACACATACACACACCCTTGGAGGCTCATAAAATGAGATAAGCCATTAATCTTCCTTTCAAGAAACCCTGTCATTTGAGTGGGAATGGTCTGATGTCTGAGACATTTGTGTCAGGTGTTATTAGGAAAAAGATTTAACTGACTTCTCCACCTCCCCTAAATAATAAATGCTTCTAACACCTCTGCATTCTTCTTTTTAAAGTGACCCCTGCCTATGGCAGCCTTATGAGAGGAGTCAAAACTTTACCTACTTCAGAAGTGCCTGCTGTTCCAGCAGGAGCTGCAGTTTCCTAGGTCTGACAGAAAGTTCACCACACATGGATGGCCAGTCTTTAATAGAGAGTTCTTGAAGTTCCCCTGTCAGGGTTGAGGGAGGCAAAACAGATTTCTAGATGAACCAGGCTTTTGCAACAGTCTGTAAATGTCACTGGAGATCCTACCCTGGGTTTTATTCTAGTGTGGGGGAACTCAGGAATCTGCACTTTTCTACAAATGGTCATTTGATTCTTACAGAGACTGGCTTTTTGTCTTAGCCTTTATTGCTAGCTAACTTTGTCTTATGTAGTCGTATGATTATTCTTGCTAACCTTGTCTTGTGTAGTCATATGATTATTCTTTCTCCTCTTAACATTCACCACTGCCCACCCCCCCATTAGAATGGGCCGTGACTATAGGAATTTTGGTTTATTGATCCATCAATTCCCAGAATCTGGCACATAACAGCTGTTCAACCATACTTCTTCAATGAAGTAAAGTTGAAAAAACAGTGGTTTCTTGAGATGTTGCAAGATACTGACGACTTGTGCATTTCTTATTCTTTCCTCCTGCTATGTGGTGACAGTGTTTGAATAGGGGGAGGTGGGTGGAAGGAAGGACTGGTGTCAGTTGCCACACTATCCAGGATTCAGGGCATGAGTTAGAGCCAACTGAGTGCAACATTTCTGGGTTTTATACTTAGACCATTTACACCGTGAGCCTGTTTTCAGAAATACTGTTTCTGTTAAAACCAGACTTCCATGCTGAGCTTATCAAGCAGGTTGTTTAAAATCAAATAATATGCTATCTGGGTTTGACTATAAATCCATCTCAATATAAAAAAATGGTTAGCCAGACATTGCAATATCATGGCAATGAAGCCGAGACAACATTGTGAATATATTCTCTTTACTGGTTTGTCAGTCTAGAAAAACTTGTCTATTCACATAATCTTTGTATAGTTTATCAAAGTCTCAAATGAAAAATATATTCTTGGGCTTTATAAAATCTCTGCAAAGCAAAATAGAGTTTCTTTGTACATGAATCAAGTCTAAGTATTAGTGTGGCCTTCCAAGCTCAAAGTAGAACAAGAATGTGGTTGTTGCAGCCAAGTTCAGCTCTCATTAATTCAAATGTGCATTCCTTCGACTTGAGGATGGCTTCCTTCCGGTCACATAAAGGGAAGAGCTGATTCTTCCTCTGCAGACATGTACCAGCCTTAGAAAAAAGTTATAAAGTAAATTAGAGTGCATACAAGATACATTGTAGCCTACAAAATGTGAACCAGCTTCAAGATCTTTCCAGCATGCCTCATGGTGATGTTAAGCAGATGCAATTGGGTAGCTGTAGCCAAACTTCAACTCCAGCTTTAACAGTAAATAGTTACTCTCAACCAAAGGCATCAGAACTAAAAAGGATGGAGAGGAGAGAAAACTAAACTATATCCTGCTTCATGAGAAGTATTTAAAAGAAGAATAAAGAGCAAAAAGAAGCACTGAGAAAAGAAAATATACCTATCACTAGCTGGGTCAGGAAACCATACTGAAAATAGTATTTTTGGCACATAGCTATTTGGTGGTGTCTACTGGAGTATTCTTTTGATAGAGGTCATATTGTCAGGCAACTTTTATTAACAAGTAGGACTAGCCTTAGGAAGAAGATCATGCATGTCATCAAATATAATGCTTCTTTGAATTGTGTGGGAAGAAGATGTTTACAATCAGGAACTAGGACTGAGCTGGGGGACTGAAGGGGTTCTCCTGTGACAATTCCCTTAAGCCTTCATAGAGATAAAGATAAAGCTGTTTGGACATCAACTCTTATGTAGCAAAAGGAAAGGTGGAGTCTGTTAAGAGGAAATAAGTCAGAAATTAGGTGCAAGGAGGCTTGCTATGTTGCCTAGGAAAGTCACCTCTGGGAGATCCTGGTTACCATGTTGGTCAATGGTTTCACAGCTTTGATTTTTTTCCTATCATTTTATTTTGGAAAATAAGGAGAAACAAGAAAGGAATGAAGTTTTACTGCCTACTGTTTGTCTAGAATGTTCTATATGGAATCCTAAAGTTTTCCAATTCTCTTGCCTTTGGGGTTTCTCTAAAATGCTCAGCACATGTAACCTGACAGGAGTTTCTCCTTTCTTGAATTCTGAGGCTTTTCAGAAAACGTACCCTAAGTCCTCTGATCTGACCTTCATTACTTGTCACCCTGGATTTCTTCTCCACAACCCATTTCTCTCCACACTGCTTGTCTTCTGTCTCTCCCTGTTACCTTCTCCCACCTCAGAGAACTCAAAGTGTGAGCCAAGGCTGTTCTTTTTTTTTTTTTTCCTTAGAAAGCATAACTACCACTAAATTTTATGTTAAAATTTCACAAATAGCTTGAGTATAACAAGATAATTACAAAGCCAGGATAGAAACCATGAACAGAGCTCCTTCACAGGGGATCAACTATTGGCTGCTTACTTCTGAACCCCTAGTTTGCTATGCTGGTTGGGACCAGACTTCCTCCCTCTCCACTCTGCACACACTTGATTTAGACCGAGGTTCCCTCACCTATCTTAATGCCTTATTCACAAAAGTATAGCTCCTCATTCTCCACAATGTCTCAGTTATATGACAGAATTTGGCTTCTTTTCTTGAATAAATACTTTGACATGCTTTTCTCAGACAAGAGAATCCAATTCCTCCAAAAATATGTTTTTGTACAAGTACAGACTTCAGGTGGCTCTCACATGGTAAATTTTAAATGTTTTTCTTTTTGACATGACTATACAGATTACTTTGATCTGAATGTGTTCCTTGAAATTCCTGTTTTAGAAACTTAATCCCCAGTGCAGAAGGGTTGGGAGGTGGGGTCATGAAAAATCCACCCAGTGAGGTGTTTAATGCACTATACAAAGGACTTACAGGGGTGGGCTCACTCTCTTCTGTCTTCAGCCCTATGAAGCAGTAAGAAGATCCTACAACAGCCGGGCGTGGGGGTGCATGTCTGTAATCCTAGCACTTTGGGAGGATGAGACAGGAGAATTGCAGTTCAAAGCCAGCCTCAGCGACAGCAAGGAACTAAGCAATTTAGTGAGACCCTGTCTCTAAATAAAACACAAAAAATAGGGCTGGGGATGTGGCTCAGTGGTCGAATATCCTTGAGTTCAATCCCTGATACAAAAAAAAAAAAAAAAAAAGATCCTACCAGATACTGGTATCTTGATCTTGGACCTCCCATTCTTCAGAATCATGAGAAATAAATTTTGACTTTTTACATATTACACTGTCTCAGGTGTTTTGTAATAGCAGTACAAAATGGACTGACATACATTATGTCATTGTGTGTGTATGCATGTGTTCCATACTTTCTATCAAATTGCTTATTGTCTATATTTCTCTACTAGAATGTAAACTGAAAAAGGATGTGAATTTTGTTTGTGTAATTGTTGTACCTAAAACAATGTCTGACATCTAATATATGCTCTCTATATTTTATAGTAATGAAATCTTATTTAACCTTCAGCATAGGCCATTAAGGGGTGGATAGTACAAATCTTATTTTACAGAAGAAGAAAAAAACACAAAGAACATAAATGGCTTTTCCAGGGTCCCACAGATAGGAAGTATTAGAACAGTTTTGATGAGCTTGATTCAATGCTTTTGGTAACACATTTTCTTATTTTTATGTGGTTCTCCAATAATGTTTGCCAGCTTTAGCCTGTCTCATCTTTGTTAGGGGTTTTGTTTCATATTAATTGGATTTTGAAGTGAATGGTTTCTTAGGTCAGTGACAAAGGAGCAGTAGCTGAGCCCCAGGGAAAGGTGGAGTGTAACAGGATGGAGTCAGGACCACATCTCAAAGGATCTCGTCTTTGGAATCCCTCCTTAGGTTCAGTTTTTACCTTTACTAAAAGCAAAACACAACAAAACAAAAAATCCTAGTGCCTGGTAACCTTTGCATGGATTTGTTCCAGATTTGAATTTTTCTTCTCTTTCCTTGGTCCAAAGCCTAGTGTGTTGCATTTCAATGCCACGGAACAGGCCAAACTTGGATGACTGACAGCGGAACAAATCCACAATTTTGTAACCCTGAGGCACATTGGGTCAAACCTGTAGACTCATAAGCCACCAGGAGTTAAAAAGAGAAGCAGAAGAGCAAGCAAGCAAGACTATGCCAGTCCCAAATCACTTTATGTACCATTATTGACTTTGCCACCCAGCATAGTGTCTAACTCATGGGAGATGTGTAATAACTGTCTGATGCTGACCAGTCAGATAAATTCTCTTCACATCATGTAGACTGCCTGCTTTTAATTCTGGACCTGCCCCATGCTACTTTGTTGTTGAGGATTCTGGGATCTTTGTGAAGATTATAGAGCTGGTAGCTCTGTGGTTTCGCATTTAAAGGTGTCAAATCTCCTAACTGCATATGCCTGAGGTTCAGGGAAGATGCAGAAAAAGGCTAAATGGGACCAGCTTCCTAACTCAAAGTTCCCATAGTGGCCACACCTATGCTGCTCTGCTGCCTTTAGGAAATGTTTCGTTCCTCTGCTCTAGATGTGTGATCTGAGGAGGAAGGGCTGCCTTTTTAGGGTTCTCTCTCTGGTCCTATTGGCCGCTTGCGTGGACTGAGTTGTACTAGTCAAACTCCTCTATGTCGTCAGCTTCTATTACTATAACAAAGTACCTAAGCTAATCAACCTAAAAAGAGAAAATGTTTATTTGGCTCACAGTTTGGGGAGTTTTAGTCCATGATTGATTGGCATCATTGCTTTTGGGCATGCGGTGAAGTGGGACCTCGTGGAAGAGCATGCATGTTGGAACAAACTGGTCTCCTCATGGCAGACAGGAAGCAAAAAGAGAGAGGAAGAGGTGGGATTCTCACTACCCACTTTGAGGACATGTCACTCATGACCTAAGACCTCCAGCTAGGCCCCACCTCTTATAGGTTTTACTGTCTCCCAAGACTGTCACTCCAGGGGTAAAACATTCAATCCATGGCCTTAGGGGAACACCCAAACTGTACTATTCTTGTTTCTTTTTATCTAAAACCTCTTGCTTTTTTTCTTCTTGATTGTAAAGTTATTGCAGACTTGGAGTATGGCTCCATTCCTACCACCCAGAGAAACTGCCTTACAAGAGTGTTGCTAGCATTTTTCATGATAGGCAAGAAGTGGAAACAACCCAAATGACTGCTGGCTGATGAATGGACAAACAAAATGTGGTATAGTTATACCATGGAATATTATTTGGCTGTAAAAAGAATTAACTGCGGATACATGCTACAATATAGATAAACCTTAAAAACATTATGTTGAGGGGCTGGGACTGTAGCTCAGCGATAGAGCGCTTGCCTCGCATGCGTGAGGCCCTGGGTTCGATCCTCAGCACCACATACAAAGCAATAAAATAAAGACATTGTGTCCATCTACAACTAGAAAAATATTTTAAAAAAATTCTTTAAAAAACAAAAAAAAAACATTATGTTGAGTAAAATAAGCATCAGAAAGGATCACATATTACATGATTCTATGTCTATGAAATATCAAAAAAATGCAGATCTATTGAGACAGAATACAGATAAGTGGTTGCCTAGTGTCAGGAGTAATGGGAAAGTTGGAGTGGAGAGATGAATAAAGTGATACAAGGTTTCTTACTGAAACAATAAAAATATTCTAAAACTGATTATCATGATGGATGGTCAATTTTGTGAATATATTAAAATTATCAAATTGCACACTCTAAATGAGTCAATTGTAAGAGATGCAAATTATATCTCAATAAAGGAGATAGAGAGACAAAACCAGAAGCAGAGGCAAGAGATAGATGGTGTTTGAGTCAATAGTTATAAACTTTTCTATGCAAATTCCAAACCTTGGTCTTTCTAAAGTTTGGTTTGATGAGCCAATAAATTTCCCATGTCTCTTTCTTACTTCTTTTCTTTTTTCTTTTTTCTTTTTTTTTGCTTGACCTAATTGAAAGTAGCTTTCTGTCACTTATGCAACAACCCTCGTGTTATAAATGATTGTATTTACAGAGAGATAGGGGTGTACTGCCCTAACAGAAGACTCTGAGCTTCATGGTGCACTGAATACTATCATAGATCCATACACAGTAAGATGCACAGTAAGTGTTTAAATTCAAACTTAAATGATGAAGCATTTTCCATGGGGAATTGAAGCAAATGTCTTCTTCCTTCAGCTTAGGTTGCTCTTCTTCAATGGCATTCTGCTGAGTTTTCTCAAAATCTTATCTGGGAGATTTTTGTTGCATTCATAATTTCCCCTGAAAAAAAAAAATTGAACTTTCACCTGTTGCTGTAAATTTGCTTAGACTGTATTTATGGACTTATAGGTCTATTTTGGGGTGTTTCTACAAGTCTCTAGGTGATGGGCAGAGTTTTGAAAATTAAGGAATTTTTCAAACCCAAGCAAATGAAATGATTGTAGGCTACCATGGACAACAGATGAACAAAGGTAGGTTGTTGTGACCCAGTTGGTCTGAAACAGGTCAGACTTGTGCATGCAAACACACTTAAATACACACGTACACACACACTCACATTGGTGTCTCTACATAGAAGTAGTTGTGTTGCCAGATGTTCCTTTACTATTTCTGGTCTATTAGAAGATTAAGGGAGGGGAATACTCATGAATTTTCTATTATAAACATTCAAATATGTGAAAATTGCATTTCCATGATATAGCACAATGGTTATGTTTTAACTCTTTCTAGAGGAACATTTATTTATAGTAGTGATTCTCAAACTTTACATACATATAAATTATCTCAAGGGTTTCTTGGAACAATTGCCGGGCCCCCATCTCAGAGTTTCTGATTCAATAGATCTAGGGGAGGCCTGGGAATTTGCATTTCTAACAAGTCCCCAGAGCATGCAGAAGCAGCTGGTTTGGGAAGCCACTCTTACAAGAGAGGTATTAATTTTTAATACTGTATATAGTCGTATGCTTCATTTTTAAACTGTTATTTAATTTTAGGCTAAAATTTCTTCTGGTTTAGAATTATCATTTGATTCAGTGACTTGAAGGTGACAATTTTATAGCTCATTTCTCATTCTTGAAGCCTTGGTTTTAAATCAAATGGTCATTATTTTCACTTTTAAATCTTTTGTTGCAAGCATCAGTTTTTGTTCAAATCTATGGTTGCATTTTCCATATCAGCTCATTCCCAACATCATTATAATCCTTGTGGGACAGTTGAAAATATAAATTCCCAAAGGAGCAGGATCTGGCAAAGATAGGGGAAGAAGTGGGTGGACTGGTTGGCTTCTAAACTATTAACTGCAGAACTATCTAAAAATAAATCCTCTCAGACCAGAGGACTGCTTGGAGATGAAAGTGAGATGATTAAGAACCATTTGCAGAATTGCATCTGAGGTATCTAAGTCTTCATGTGACATTTTCTTTTTTTCCTCTACTGGGAGAAAAGAAATGTGCTGAAATACCAAAATACCAAGCTTTATGTGACTTCAAATAAAATTATGAGAAAGGGCAAGTCAGCACAAGGGACACAAAGAATTTCAATGCTCAGTTTTAAAATATTTTTGTGAAGCTTATGGAGTCCTCCATAAGAGCAATTGTGTGTGTGTGTGTGTGCGTGTGTGTGTGTGTTTGTGTGTGGTATGTAGGCAGACACATGCATTCTTACCTGTGTGTGCCTATGGGTCATTAGATCTTTCAAAACATTTTTAAATGTAATGTATGCAGAGAGTTGCACATACCATAATAGTACAGCTTGAATTTGCACAGTCTGAACACAGTTATGAAATCTGAACACAGTATCCAGACCCAATGTTTTGATTTATATATACTTTGATGTTTATTATTCTTTCATATAAATGGAATCACACAGCTTTATTATATATTGACAAATCTTAATAGTTTCTCAAGTGTTTTCACCAATTTACATTTTTAACCAGGACTAAATATAATTTCTCTATATCCTCGGAGATATTGGAAAAGTCCCATCTTGATTAATTTTCAGTCTTTCTGTGGTTGTGTAGTATTACTTCATTGTGGCTTAAACCTGCATTTCATAAGGAACACCTTTCCATTTGTGATATTTCGGCCATTTGTGCATCAGTCATAACAACATGGAAAAACATTGATTGATTGGAATTGATTTTTGTGTATGGCATGAGGTAGGGCTCTAAGTTCACTTTTTTTCTAAATGGATATCCCACATTGCTTTTGTAAAAAAAACCATCTTTATTCATCTGTGTCTTTTATAGGCCTGAAAGTCTTTGGTTGACTTTTTCATTTTTTATTAAGGTGGATCTTGGATTCCTTTTTCTTCTTTATTTTCACAAATTTAATTACTGACAATGACCCTTTAACCCAGACCTTCACCACAAATATTCTGATTGCCACCTCTTTTCCTGGATTTTACCACTCTAAGTTTTATTCTCTCAATTGATAGGCAAATTATCCTAAACTACATTGCATCGCATTTAATTAATTGAGAGCTATATTAATTTTCCGTGTCAGCTGTAACAAATTATCACAAACTGTTGACTTAAAACAACAGGAATTTATTTTCTCATTGTTCCACAGGCCAGAAGTCTGAAATCAGAATCAGTGGGCCAAAATCAAAGTGTCGCCAAAGCCACACTTCATCCGGAAGTTCTTGGGAAGAACCAGTTCCCTGCATCTTCCAACTTGTATGGCTTCATCCCTCTAATACCCCAGTTCAGCATCTTCACATTTCTCTCTGTTCTGTCCTCATATCACCCCTTTGTGTATGCACATGTATCCAAATCTCCCTTTGATAAGGATACATGTGATGGCATTTATCAATCCCATTTAGATAATCTAATAAAATTCCAAATCCTTAACTTAATCACATCTACAAAGATATTGTTTCCACAAAAAGTAGCATTCACAGGTCCCAGGGGTTTGCAGTTGATACCCTTGGAGGACTATTTTTCAACCTATCACTAGAGGTTTCGCTTAAGCCCTGAGACATTTATTTTTTAAAAAAATATGTTCTTTTTAGTTACATATGACAGGTGTAGAATGTATTTTGAGATATTATACATACATGAAGTGTAACTTCCCATTCTTGTGGTTGTACGTAACGTGGAGTTACCCTGGCCATGTATTCATGTGTGAACATAGGACAGTTATGTCCAATTCATTCCACTGTCTTTCCTTTTCTCATCCTCTGCCTTCCCTTCATTCCCCTTTGTCTAATTCAATGAACTTCTATTCTTCCCTCTCCCTCTCCCTTATTGTGTATTAGCATCTGCATATCAGAGAGAACTTTTGACCTTCACTTTTTGCGATCGACTTATTTCACTAAATATGATAGTCTCTAGTTCCATCCATTTACCAGCAAATGCCATAATTTCATTCTTCTTTATGGCTGAGTAATATTCCACTGTGTATATGTACCACATTTTCTTTATCCATTCATCTGTTGAAGGGCATCTAGGTTAGTTCCATAGCTTGGCTATTGTGAATTGAGCTGCTGTAAACATTGTTGTGGGTGCATCACTGTAGTATGCTGATTTTAAGTCCTTTGGTTATATGCCAAGGAGTGGGATAATGGTCAAATGATGGTTCCATTTCAAGTTTTTTTTTTTGAAGAATCTCTATACAGTTTTCCAGAGTGGTTCACCAATTTGCAGTTCCACCAGCAATGTATGAGTGTACCTTTTTCCCCACATGTTCACCAACATTCATTGTTACTTGTATTCTTGATAATTGCCATTCTAATTAGAGTAAGATGAAATCTCAGTGTAGTTTTAATTTGCATTTCTCTAATTGCTAAAGATGTTAAATATTTTTTCATATATTTGTTGACCAACCATATTTCTTCTGCAAAGTGCCTGTTCAGTTCCTTTGCCTGTTTATTGATTGAAGCCCAGAAATATTTTAAAATTTAATATTGTGGTTGAAAACACCATGTGACAAAATTTTTAAAAAATCAAATAATGTCAAAAGATCTGAAATAATAAGTGACTCTTTTATGTTTTGTTTTGTTTTTGGTACCAGAGATTAAACTCAGGGGCACTCGGCCATTGAACCGCATCCCTGGCCCTATTTTGTATTTTATTTAGAGACAGAGTCTCACCGAGTTTCTTAGCACCTCACTGTTGCTGAGGCTGGCTTTGAACTCAGGATCCTCCTGACTCAGTCTCCCGAGCTGCTAGGATTACAGGCGTGCGCCACTGCATGTGGCTAAAAAGTGACTCTTAATCCAACCCCAGTCCTCATTTCTCAGAGGCAATAGCTATTCCCAGTTTTCTGCATATACAACTTAAAATATTCTATGTATATGGAAGCATATGTACATATATGTATATGTTTAACTAGGTTTTCCACTTATTTGCTTGTAGTCTTTTGCTACTAAGAACAATAAAATTAACATCTTTGTAAGCATGACATTAAACATTCATTCCTATAGGATACATTCCTGGAGATGGAATTACTAGTTTGTAGGATATATGAACTTACAATTTTGATAAAAATTGCCAATTCCCACTATCCCTGTGCTGATTTCTTTTCATATCAATGAAAATTGACCATTTTTTTCAGGGTGTTGGATCTGCAGTGTTCCCCCAAGGCTCCTGTGTTGAAAGCTTTGTTCCCAGGGCAGGAATGTTCAGAGGTTCAGCCTTTGGGAAGATGATTGGGTCATGAGGGCTCTAATCTCACCAGTGGATTAATCCATTGATTTAGTCATCATTTGAAGGTGGTTTTGAGAGGTGGTAGAAATTAAAGGAAGTGAGCCACTGGGGGCATGACCTGGAGGATATGACTTGCCTCCAGTCCCTCCCTTGTTCTCTCTCTGTGTCCTGGCCACCAGAAGTTAAGCACAATTTTTCTACCACACCCTCCTTGCCATGATGGACCTTATCTCAGGCTCAAAGCAACAGAGCCATCTGACCTTGAACTGAAACCTGTGAAAACATGAACCAAATACATTTTTCCTTCTCTAAGTTGATTTTCCCAGGTAACTGGCCACAGTGACAAGAAGCTAATATGCAAGGCAACCAGTTAGGATGCTAAGCATGCTGCAGAAGTAAGTGAGGAGAAGGAGGGCAACCAATGAATGATACAGTTGCCTGGGTGGAAGGTGACAACATCTGGGGCCCGAGTAACTTCAGGGAAAATATAGACAAGGAATGCATTGGAAATGAATGAATCCATAAAACTAGGCCCAGTAGATTTGTGAGTCCTAGTGCAAAATAAAAATGTGACTCTATTGTTAAAAATTAGTAAGAATTTCAATAAGATGACGACAAAGCATTAAACCAGGTATAGGACTCTCACATAGCACAAACCCGGGGTGCACGCCCACGTAGCCAACCCTGTAGAAGACTGGTAACAGATTTACTGCAAGGCACAAAGGAGAATTAAAATCTCAGGAAATAAAGGACAGAGTAAATCAAATGTATCAGTAACAGCACTACCTCTATAATCACCAGTAGCACTGTTATCAAAACCTTATGCTTTTTGAATGCTGACTTTGTCTCAGGGACTTTGCACTGAGCACTCAGAAAGTACAAATTATGTCATTGTTCTGGAAGGACTGATAATTCAATGAAGGACCCAGGCTGTAGTTGGAAAATAATTGCAAGTAATGGAGGGCAATAATCCTCAAGTTTTAGTGTGAATCAGAATAACCTGGAAAACATGGTAAAAATACAAAGATGCAATTCATGAAGCATAGGCCTCAGTATTTTCTATTAGATCTTTGTTAGGTCCTGATAAAGCCAATGTTTGAGAACCTCTGAGAAGGAACCATTGCTGTATGATATTGTCAGAATGCTGACAGGGATGTGCAGTGAGACTATCAAAGAGATTCTCAAAGTTTAATGAGCCTTAGAGTCACCTGGGGAGTTTGTTTAAACATAGGTTCCTGACTCTTACCACCAGGAATTCTCATTCTGTGAGTCTGGGGTGGGGCCCAAGCTAACTGGCATGGCATTCTGAGGCAGATGGTTTGAGGACCATAGTTGAAAATCTGTTGACCCATGATTTACAGGGAATTGTCACAGAAGGGATTACACTTGAGCTAAGATGTGAAGGAAAGCTATATTAAATGAAGGGTGAAGGAGTAGGAGAGAAAGGAGGAAGGAAGGAAGGAGGTTAGGGAGAAAGGGAAGAAGGTTGGCTAAAGAAAAGGAGGGAAGGAGTGAGGGAACATGGGAGGGGGAGAATGGGAGGGAGAGAGGAAGGGAAGAAATAAGGAAGGGCAGAATGGAGGGAGGTAGGAAAAGAGGGAGAGGGAAAGGGGAATGGAAGAAGGAAAGAAAGAGGAGGCAAAAAAACTTCATGTAGTGTGAGAAAGAGCACAGAAGTAGACTGATGGCACGTTCAAGGTCAGAAGAGGGATTATGGGTAAGGAGAAATCACATAAATCATTATGTGAATTACATGTGACTTCTGAAACGGTCCAACCTTATCAGACATTGCCTCCACTTGTTCTGAAGAGTCCAGTCTCCCTCTCCATACCAGTCACTTATTGCTCTAAATCTGAGTTGATTCAGAATCCCTCCATGTACAACGTGACTCCAACTTCATCATTGTTTCTTAAAACAGGCTCAGGCAAGAAAACCATGGCCTCCATTTTTGGTTACTACCCCATCTGCTATCTTCCCATGCTGTGTAAGTTCCTCTTATTTCTCCTGCATCCAACTTTGTGTTTTTTTTTTCTTCTGTTCTTGTGTGGAGTCTGGTCTAAGCAGACTAAAGCCCAGAAGGCACTCAGCTTAAATTCCAGGCCAAGGAGTGGTAGCTGGAAAGGGGTTATTTATATATCTTCTGCTTGGAATAGTAAAACATTTTAGAAGGTATGGTGTTTAATCATGTCTGAGCCTGAGGAATGTGGAGCCCCTGTGAGGAATTCTGTTTCAAGAGGATAAAAATAAAAAAATAAAAATTGGTAGCTTCTCCTGTCAAGCTTTCCATAGCATTCTTCTTAAACTTCATGCCCTCTCTGTCACACTTTATTTCCCTACTAATTTGTATGTTGAAATATTATGCTGAAGACTAATGTTCATTTCACCGAGACTTTGAGAATCTACCCCAGTACCCTCTATTTCATGCAGTTTTCCCCTGCATGCATCCTATGTGAAGAGAGTAAATGCACTCTTATTTCTCAAAATGAATTACTCTGTAATATTCATGTATCAACAAATTCCTGTTTTCAAATCCTTTGGGTTTCCTTTACCATGCTCAGTCTTCGAGAGGTAGGCAGCTTTTCTGATTCTCATAGTACAGGGATAAAACCCACCAACAAAAGGTGCTGAAAAGTAAGCTGCACAGATTCTCTTGCCAGGGGGCCAAGCTTGCCATTTTTGTAACATTCTTAGCCTCTCCTTACCCAGTGTCTGAGAATTTGAGACTTGAACCTGATCCTTTCAAATTGCAGTGCAATATATGGCAATTACATCATGGGGAGTTCTTTCAAACCGGGAATTACTATTTTGAAGCAAAGATAATCCCTACCTGTAAAAAATAATATTATTTAGTATGCAAACTTTGGAATCAAATTTCAAGGCACCACAGATCCAGATACCATGTCAAACAGGTTTGGCCTCACACTTGGAGGAAGACAGGAATCACTCTGAAAGGTTAGACTCTAAATGACAGGTCTCCCCTCTTGAGTTGGGTCTGACAGAGTCAATGGAAGCAAAGATGAGTATCATCGTCATGCAGCATAATTTACACTGTGGACTCTTTTGTTTCCCAAATGTAGCAAAGTATCTAATTCTTTCTAAATGAAACATAGCCTCCTTAGAAAACAAGGGCAGTGGGTATTGTTGCTTACTGAGTTAATGTGCTTCATGTAAAAATAAATGTTTTTATTTTTGAATTGGTTGCAAACATGAGTCCTTTACTGGTTTCTTCACACTTTATGGCATATCATGTTCTACCTTATTTTGGGTTACAAAATTCTCAGCCAAACTTCCATTGTGGGAAAACAGACATGGTATTGAGAAATCATAAAAGAAGAATGATATGCAGGGCCAGGAATAATTCTTTTGCTACATTTAGCATTGGTCAAAGCTTTATTAAAATAATAGTGTCCAGTTTGGGATATTGTGTTACGTGGTAAAATGAAACACAAAAATAATTGGAGTATTGGACAGTTGAATCTTTATATGAAATTATTTCAGGGACATTTAAAAAATAGGTTAAATAGACAACTGTGGATAATTAGCAATTTATGAAGAAATGAAAGTATTTAGTGATTTTGAGTATTCTTATCTTTTCTATTTTATATATAAGGACATGGAGATATGGAGAGGCTGAATTTATCATGTCAAAGTGGCTAAAGAGTGATCAAAGTGAGACCAGAGCCTGGGTCTCCTGACTTCTGATCTGATGAGTTTTCACTAAGTAAGAGGATTGATTTGAAGATTGACATCTCTGGATAAATTGACACAGGTTTCTATCTATATTCCTTTTACTGCTGCCTTGGCTTCTTTAGGGTAGGAAACATGGCTTTCCCTGTAATATCACTGTGTGAACAAAGGGATATGAGTTTTTGTTATTTTATTTGTTATTTTTAGATATACATGACAATAGAGTATATTTTGACATATTATATGTACATGGAGTATAACTTCCCCTTCATGCGGTTGTATATTATATGGAGTTACACTAGCCATGTATTCATGTATGAACATAGGAAAGGCGTGTGTGATTCACTCTACTCTCTTTCCTATTTCCATCCCTCCTCCCTTGTCTTCATTTCCCTTTTGTCTAATCCAATGAATTTCTGTTGCAGGTGAAATGTACAGATCTGTTTCCATGATCATGAGCCTTGTAAAAAGGAAAGATTCTGTTCAATGTCAATAAGTCCTTGACTTTACAAAGGTTATCAAATGTGGATATAGAGTTCTATACTCAGGAATACTAAAAAGAATAGAAAAATCATCTCTTCTGAGGTATTTGGACATTTACTTCCTGAAGCTAAATGGTAAAGCATGATTTCTTAAAGTTCTCTCTCAATTCAGGAATTTAGAATTCTAGTTCTTATTCTGGCCTGTCATCTCTCACTATACCTAAGCAAAACTTTTAAGTGAACCCCTTGAGTCCTGATATGAATCAAATTGTGGCCTCGTCATATTCATATGCTGAAACTCTAATCTCCATTGTGATTGGTGTGGTCTTTAAAGAAGTAATAAATGTCAAAAGAAGTTATAAGAGTTGGTCCTAATCCAATAGGACTGATATCCCTCTAAGAAGAGGAAGAGAATCAAAAGATCTCTTTTCCTCCATATGTGCAGAGAAGAAAGGCAGTGTAAGGATACAGTGAGAATGTGGCCATATGCAGACCAGGAAGACAGGCCTCATGAGAAACCAACCTAGTGACACTTTGATCTTGGACTTCAAGCCTCCAAAGTTGTTTTAAGTCCCCAATCTATAGTATTTTATTATAAGTGTCTTGGTGATTAATATAGATTTTGGTACTGCTAAGTGGTTGCTGCTGCAAAAATTACGTAAAGATAAGAGAAGTGGCTTTCAGACTGAGTAAAGGGTAAAGTCTAGGAGAGTTTTGAGGTGCATGCTAGGAAAAGCCTAGCTTATTTGCCTTAAAGGAACTGTTGGTAGACATGTGGATGTTAAAGATGATTCTGGGGAAGGCTCAGAAAGTAAAGAGGAGTGCTGGAGGGAACTTTCTATCATCTTAGAGACTACTATAAAAGCAGGAACAGAATATGGGTAAGAATATGGACATTAAAGGTGACTCTTGTGACGTTTCAGACAAAAATGAGGAACATGCTTTTAGAAACTGAAGGAAAGGCAATCTCTGCTATAAAGTGGCAAGGACCTGGCTGAATTGTGGTCCAGTGTTTTATGGAAGGTTGAACTTCTGTGATGAAATTAGATGTTTACCCACGTTGATTTCTCGGTAGTTTTGAAGATGTGGTCTGGCTTTTCTTTACCGCTTATGGCAAGTACAAGGAGAACAAAATTGAAGGAACAATTAAGCTAAAAGTAACTAGAACTTGAAGATTTGGAAAATGCTCAGCCTACCTCTTCTGTAAAGAAGGAAGAAAGCACTATTCAGGACAGAACACCAAGGGTAGGCAAGATAATCGCTCCACAAACACATTACCTAAGATTTTAATCAGCCCTCACAGCAGAAGCCAGCAAGAGAGAAGGGATTCCACCAAAGAAACACTGCCAGTTTGAACAAAAGGAGACAGAGAGGGTGAAATAAAGGGAGGACTACAGCCATCTGGTGTTTGACAGCAAAACAAAATAGAGCTATTGGGATGCAAACATGCTTTATCCTTGAAGGAAAGGGGAGAGTGATTCTAAAGGTAGGTCAGGGATCATCAATTCTGCCCCTACCACCACAGGCCCAGAGCAGAAAGGCCCTGCAGACAAGGCTGTTTCCTTTTTGGTTTTAGAGAGTGGGGCCACTTGCTCACCTCCTTTATTTCAGTGACACTGGCTGCCCAGTGGGGCAGCTGTGCAGAGCTGCCAGTGGGCCTGGAATCAGAAGGACATCTGCCCCTGGAAGGCAAACATTTGGGTAAAGAAGATTGTTACTGAGCATCAAGATCTGATGAAACTTACTTTCCTAGGTTTTGTTATTATCTGGAGCCATATGCCCTTTCTTTACAACATTTTCCTTTTGAAATGAGAATGTCTGCCTTGCATCTGTGTTTTGGAAACATGTAGCTTGTCTAGTTTCACCACAGGTACACTGCTGGACTAGAGTCTTTGACCATGCCTGACTTACATGACATTCAGTGAGACTTTGGACATGGAATTAATGCAGGAATTGGTTACGACTTCCAGGGATGTTGGGATGGGGTGAAGAATATATTTAGCATTTGGCATAATTTTGGGGGAGCTAGACAGCAGAATTCTATGAGCTCAACTGTTTTCCTCATATTCATATGTTGAAGTCCTAATCCCCACTGTGGCTGTATTTAGAGTAGGACCTATAAAGACGTAATGAAAGCCAAATGAGATTTTAAGGATGGGGCCTTAATCCAAAAGAAAGGGTGTGCTCACAAGAAGTGGAAAGTATACCTCAGATCGCTCTGAGCATGAAAGAAAGGCCTGGAAGAGGGGCCTCCCCAAAAATCAACCCTGACAGCACCTTGATCTTGGACTTTGAACCTGAAGAAACTACAAGAAAATAAATTTCTGCTGTTTAAGCCATCCAGTCTCTGGTATTTTGTTACAGCAACCCTAGCAAATAGCCACATTCTGTCGTTAGCCTCATCCTTTAGTCACTGCTGCCCCTCTGTTCTGGAAACTGACGAACTCCTCTTCTGCTCTTTCTTCAATACATTGTATGTATTCCTTTTTTGTGTCTCTATATCTGTACAGATATTTTTGATTTCTTCCAAACATTAGTTAATGATTATGTATATATTGTTTTTACTGTTATGACTCATTCTTTAGTCATATATCATCACTATTGCATCCTTAAATTTTTTCAATTGACATACAGTAAAATTGATTTTATGAATCAAATTTAAGAAATGATGAGCTCCAAATACAGTGCAATAAAACTACTAAGAACTTAAGAGCTCAAACCAACCGAAACTTTGGATATTTATGTGCTATTTTTATAAGCTCACAATTCCCATTGTCTGTTCATATAAGGCCCACAAAACCAAAATTAACTTAGACAAATTAGATGAAATGCTGGAATTAATCACTGAAATCAGAGTAAATGAAATTAAATGTCATTATTTTGAAGTGTAAAGAAAACGATGTGACAGTCAGTCAATAAGGTTTCAAGACAGGGTTGGTTTTTAAAATGAACATATATAAATTATTTATAATGAAAATTTTAGACATTTGGGTAGAAACAAAACATTCAACAACAGTTGTTCATCAGAGGTGAGATACCAGTGATCTAGCCTTTGTGGAGTTTTACGGGTTGGCAGCTGTATCAGTTTGCAAATTCAGGCAGAGCAAAGCACCACCGAGTGGGAGATTTAAACAGCAGAAATTTATCTTCTCCTAATTTCAGAGGCTAGAAGTCCAAGATTAAGATGTGGTTGGGCTTGTTTCTTCTGGAGGCTTTTCTACATGGCTTGTGGATGGCTGTCTCTTCTGTGTGCCATGACATGATCTTCTGTGTATGTGCACCTGTGTCCTAATCTCTTCTTATGAGAGAGAACACTGGTTACACTGGCTTAGAGCCAATTCATATGACCTCATGTTACCTTAATCACCTTTTTTTTTTTTTTGGTACTGAGGATTGAACTCAGGGGTACTCGACCACTGAGCCACATCCCCAGCCCTATTTTGTGTTTTATGTAGAGACAGGGTCTCACTGAGTTGCTTTGCGCCTCACCCTTGCTGAGGCTGGCTTTGAACTCGCCTTAATCATCTTTTTAAAGGCCCCAACTCCACTTGTATTCTGAGGCACTGGAGGTCAGGACTTCAGCAAATAGATTTAGGGGTGGCGTAGAGGGACATAATTCAGCCCATAACAGTAGGCATCTCTCCATCATCTTGTCTCACTTCACCGCTTTTAGAAGAGGGTTAGAAGTTCTTTCATACTCATACAGACTGCAGAGCTAGCACTCCAGCTAGGTGTAGTGAGTGCAAGTGGTGTCTCTATCACAATACCCTGAATTTATATTGTTAATTGGTTAAAATTATCTTTGCTCTGCTAGGAATTTGGAAGGGTAAACTATGATATTGTTTACACAAAGATCACAAATTTCAAAGGAATTTTTTTATATCTTGAAGGCACCTGAGTGTACTCATTTGTTTTCCATGTACAATCCAGACAGTGAAGGTGATGCTTAAGAATCCACGCCCCAAAAAAAAAAAAAAAAAAAAAAAAGAATCCACACCAACTCTTGTCACTAGGGTCACAAATAGATTTCAACACTTCTTGTAAAGGTAATTAATGCAACTCAGTGCTTAATTTACTATTGAGCAGACCCTTAAGTACATGGGAGAAGAGAACCAAAGATTTTATCCTTGGATCAGCTCTGGCATGGAGTCAGTGAGGCACTTTGGCGAATTTCAATAGGACAACTGCTAAATGAGATGGCATGTTTCACAATGGATAGTGTGTGTGCAATATATACATAGATGCACACCCACATATACATATCTACTACGTATGTCCTTCTGTGTGCATGTGTATCCTCCAGATACCATCTCAACCCTAAATTTATGTTTAATAATTTACTTACTCTATCAGGCAATTTGCTGGAGAGAAACTTATTCTGTACACGCAAACTTCACACCCAAAAACAACATTCTCTTAGTATTGCAGCATTTTCCTACTTTATAACAACAACTATACCAAAAATAATATTTTTTTGCAGCACTCTTAACCTGGAGGTAGAGTCACTAGAAATGTTGTGAAAAATTAAAATGTGTTCTCCAAAAGGATGAAAACTGTCCACAAAATCTTTGTCTACCACTTAGAATTTGTAAGGCCTTGTAATTTCATGTAAACCTCAACTTGAACATAGTGATTTCCCATTATTTTTGCAGATGATGTCAATGGGGAAAGCCAAACATGGAAAAACCTAAGCAAATATTCGGGTAAGACTGAATATGGTGTTAGTGCAGGATCTAAAGAGTGTGTGACCATAAAGTTACTTTCTAAACAGGCGTTTCCACCCTCATCATACCCCTTCTAAAGGTGACATAGCATGATGGGGCCAACGAGAACATACTGTAGCTCTTGCCTCATTTTCCTTCCTGTGATATATGAGCATCAATAGGACGTAACATATGGAATGGTAGGAAAAAGTTTTTAGTTTATCTCTATTATCTACCCTTAGTTTTTAACAAGCACAGTTCCATGAAGAGTATGTATTTCCTCACTAAAAACAAATAAAAGGGACATCCTAATGTCTCATCCTGTTCATAGACATGTTGGATGGGACCACTGTTTTCTTTGTGACTTTCCATCTCTCTCCAAGTGGAAACTACTGAAGAACACTCCATGACTCTGACTCAGTACCTCAAGTGTAGGTGCCATCTCCATTCACATGACCTAGCTACGTGTGGCTGGCTCCAGATTGATCTGGGTGCATTATCAGAAGGTTATCGTTCATTAGAGTAAACTCTTTCAGGAAAGACAAAGGTAGAAAAAAACGACATGTGCAGCAGAATTTAGATGGATTTAATTTCTTACAGCAGAAATTAGATGGATCACATTATTCTTGTCTAGATGAGCTAACAGTTAGACCCTTGTAAGTATTCAGTTAACTTAGCCTGACTCCCAATTATGAGGCTCTGCTATATTACCAAAAAGGATTATTTTCCTTTGAAAAATTAAAATCAAATTTCTGAAATTAACTGTTAAACTTACCAACAGATTAATTGTGGCTAGTTCAAATGATTCCATTTTGATGAGTAGAATCCAAAGCTTTGTATATGAAGTAAAATTGTGTTTCAGAATCTGCTTACAAATCTTGAGACTCTGTTGAAGTGATGGTGCTGTTCTACACACACACACACACACACACACACACACACACATGCACGTGCGCACTTCAGTGTCAGGAGATTTGTGGAGTCCCAGACGCCATTTCATTGGCCTTTACGATTGAGATCAGTTGCCTCTTCCACCAGCAACTGTGCTGACACCTTCTGTCCTCTTCCTGGTTCATTTAGGTGCCCTGGTCTGGCTGTTCATCGCATCTCATACTTATCCCTATTGTTTACTACTTCATATTATAATTATCTATTTAGCTCTCTCCTTTTTACACTAGGTGTAAACTTCTTGAGGATAGAGGCTTTGTCTTATTCTTTCTTATATCCCCAAATCTTAAAAAGGGGCTTACAGAAAATAGATATTCATTAAGCAGGTCATTGTCAAATGAATGGAAAAAACAAATAAAGAATAGATGTTTAGTAGATAATCACTGATTTTTTTTGACTCATTGGGCTACTAATTTGGGATAAACATGAACTTTAGTATCTTCAGGATCTAAGAGGAAACATGCACAGAAATATACATCAAATGAAATGAAATATGTGAAAAACTTAGTGGAGTGCTTGGGACATAGTGCTGTTCTATGTAAATTCTATTTTTCTTTATGTTAAATTTTATAATTAAATGTAAACAGTTTATTTCAATAGTTATGTTTGTTTATATAATGTAAATATATCATTTATATATTATAAAGCATAAATATATAATTTATATTATAAATATATCATGAGTAATATAAATGTATTTATGTCAATCATATCTCAAGATAAAACCAAACAGGAAGGAAATATATTTTACTGTTGTTTCTTTTTTTTTAAATTTAAAAATTTTTTGTTTGAATTTTTAGTACCGGGTGTTGAACTCAGAGAGCTTTGCCACTGAGCCACACTCCCAGTCCTTTTTATTTTTAGACAATTCTGCTAAGTTGCTGAGGCTGGCCTCAAACTGGAGATCCTTCTGAATCCTCTGGAGTTGCCAGGATCACAGCCGTGTGCCTGAAGTTTCCATTGAAGTTTATTCAGTAGACATTTATTGGCCATCATATCTGCATGACAACCATGCAGCTAAGTGTTGGAGGTACTGAGAAGGCTAGGCCTGGTTCACTCGCTGCCTCGGGGAGCCAAGAATCCAGTGAGCTTCAGAAGCCCCACGTCCTCCATTAATGCATCTTCATGCATTCCTCACCCAGGAGTGTCCAGTTAAACTGTCCTAGGTCCCAGTCAACTGTGACTCCAGTCTTACTTTAAACAAACAGAAGGAAACCAGTATTTTTATTAAGTAGTGGATGCTAGAGATAGATTTGCTCAGTAGTTTTAGATCTTATATCAAAATGAATGATTCCTGAGACAGGTCCCACACAGTATCATTCAGAGGCAGAATTTTGTATCTCACAGTCAAAGGGAAAAATTGTTTTTTTTTCTTTGACTTTTTGGTTCTAGTCTAATCAAAGATTATGTGAGGAGAGGGCTACCCTCCTGCATTCCAATGGGGCTAGGGATTTAGAACTGTGAGTGTCAAGAAGGATGTAGACCACGGGGCTTCAAAGGTAAATTCTAGCTAGCCCTTGTTAGGTAAGCAGACATCAACTATCCCAGGACATTGTTGGAATATTTGAGACATTCTCCAAAGACACAAAATCAACTTTGGGAGTAAAACCTGACTTTTTGGATCTGACTTCTCACTCTTAGGCCCTGGGAGTTGACTCCTGGTGCAAAGAACTTCTTACTTAATCACTTCTTAGTGTGTTGGAAAGATGTGTGCCCCACAAAATTAAAGATATACTTGTTTTAATGTCAATATTATATGCATATATTCATCTACTGACAGAAACAAGAAAGCAATCTCAAGACATTTCAAGGATATGATTAGATGGTAATTCAATTGTTATTCCCCTCTCTTCAAGGACATTTGGCAATGTTTTGGGACATTTTTGGTTGTCACAACTGGGGCAGGGGTATTTCAGGAATTAAGAGGCCAGGAATGTTGCTGAAGACTCTATAAAGTATAGGAAAGCCCCCCCCCGCCCCAAACAAAGAATTGCCAGGACATCTGGGTGCAGTGGTATACAACTGCAGTATCAGTGACTCAGGAAGCTGAGGCAGAAGGATCACAAGTTCAAGGTCAGCCTCAGCAACTTAGTGAGAACCTATCTTGAAAGAAAACAAAATAAAAAAGACTGGTGTTAAAAAAAGGGTTAGGGTAAAATGCCCTTGGGTTTAATTCTCAGTACACTCCCCCAACAAAGAAAAGAATCTTTTGTGATCGAGAAATCCTGGGTTAGGCCTTGGGTAGTAAACTAAGGAATGATAAGATCTCCACTCTCCTTTGTTGTCTTGTGACATACTTTCATTTTTACTATGTTCTCAAAAATAATTTCTTTATGTTTAATAAAGAAAAATTTAAATGAGATCTCTGTCCCCATAGATCTTATAGAGTTCATTTGTTGAGGCTGTGTAGATATCTATAAAATGTTAAATAAGGATGTAATAGAACAGTAAAAAAAATAAAGCAGAGCACTAATTACCAAATAAATGGCATAGACGATTTTTTTTCATGAGTTAAGCAGTAAAAACGGTCACAGAAGACACAGGAATTGGCTCAAAGACCATAGACTTAGTAGGCTTAGGATTCTGATCTCTTTTGTGTATTACTGTGTCCCAAGAGTTTTTAGTACAGTTCCTTGCATGCAATAGCCACTCAATGTACTCCATAAATATTCATCTTATGAGTTCAGAATGGCTTTGGACAGAAGCCAAATATTTTCTAGAAGGTTGGGAGGAATAGAAAAAGGAGAGGTAAGGAGGAAGGAACAGGACTGATGTATTCCAAGTCCCATGTTGCTGGGGGACAGTGCTAAGACAGGAGAGAAGGGGCAAGGGTGCAGGGAACAGAAAGGTGGTGCTAGACAGGAAATTTGTATTTGCTTTATGGATACTGGGAGCACAGATTGAGATTGTGTTTGTTCCAGAATCATTTCAATCCATTTCCTTCCTTGCTTATTTGAGTCTGGGGGTGTCTTTAATTGCTCTGTGCTGAGGACAGATGACAGGCATATTGTGTGAGTATGATCCTGTGTGTCTGAGGTAGTGGGGTGCTACATAAACTGAGTCGTCCTCTTTATCTCAACATCTTCCCGATCCTCTTGGCCTGAACTACCACCTTCTCCCTCCAGCCTGGACTGAGATCTCTACTCCTGTGTGTGGCAATAATGACTCATAGATGGAAAGAGCGCTCCTCACTATGTGCTTGGTCACTTCCTGCTGTGACTACAGTGGGGTCTGGGCATGTGTTCCTGGCAGACCTAAGGAAATGACCACATAATGTGGCTGCCATTGGGAAAGGCCACTAGCTGTCATTGTCACTGAGCTCCCACTCAGATGAAAGTTTACAGCAGCCTTAAAAGATCCACTAGGTCTCCTTGTAGAAAGTGGAAAAGGCAAATAACAGGGAAAGGGGTTTTCTGAGCAGCATGCTGTCTTGCTTGCTCTTCCTTCTTTGCTTGGCTTGGAATCATTCATGGGTAAGATAAATGAGAAGACAAATTCCCACAGGATCCCGGGCCCTAAGTGCCTTTCTGGACTCCCAGGGAATGTTTAATCAGAGAATAAAGCAGATGAAAAGGGGAGTGTGGGCTTGCCTAGAAGGGAGATTCTTTCCAGAAGCTCTAGTGGCTTCTCTTTAGATCTTATTCCTTTTGTCCTTTGATAGCTACATCCCTGTGACACAGAAAAGTGAGATAAGTCTACAGGGTGCCCAGGATAGGATAGGTAGACACAAGATGCCAAGGATGCCACTAGGAATAGAGCCTGAATAGCCTCTGTCTCTCAGTGGTTGACTGGTATTCTGCAGGGAAGTCACCTGGATACTCAGGTAAAACAATCAGATGGAGTGACATGACTTGGATGACTTGCTTCTATTAACACTAATATTCATTATGAGGACACCCACAAGTGTTCCTATGGTATTTGATGTATAATACTAGCATAGTAGCATCTTGGTTCCATGTTCTCTATCAGTGATTGACTATCATTGTCTTTATTATGTTTTAAATCAATTCCACATAAGGATGGATGGTGTGGATGGGTGGTGATTTTACAATGGAGGAAATGAAGCAGCCAGAAAAGTTCATTTATTGACAACTTGAAATAATCATCATAGTTTCCACTAAAAGAATTCACATTGGCCAAAACCTATGACACTGCTAAGACAGAATCATAAAATTGCCAACACTTAAGAAAAATGATATTTTATAGATCCAATGTAAAATGGTCAGTAAAGAAGGGGCTCCTTTCTACCTTTCCTAGTGTAAAGGGGTTTAAAGGCTGTTATTATATTTATCTGACATAAGCATGGTTGGTTCCACCTCCATTATAGAAGAGATTTCTTTCAATTCTGGAAAGGAAATTCATCAGGTTTTGAAGGCTTATGGTTCATATTTTCTTTCCCCAACTCCTTGGGTACCTACCCTGAGGATCTTCCTGGAAGTTTAGTCCTGCCTAGTCCTAGAGCTGTTCCTAAGGCAGGCAGGCAGGCAGGGGTCAGTTGGCTCAATCTCTGCAGGTGTGGGGTCTGGAATTTTTCTGGATCCTTAAGCCCATAGTCCATATTCCAAATATAAGCCCACAGCCATCACCCTGCAACCTGCCCTGCCCAAGCCATGTCCTAGTACATACAGCTGAACTTGTGAAGCCCTGGTTCCTTGAGTCAAACTGTTTGTTTCTTGAAGTTAAGTTGTGTTTTCAACCCAAAACAGAGTGGCATCTAACTAGCTTTTCACTCTTCCATCCTCTATGAGACCAGACCTGTCCCCAATATTCCAGCCACTGGTTGGTATCCAGCTTCAAAATGGAAGGACCGTCAAGACTCAGGGGACTCCTCCCTCCATCAACTCCCCAGGTGTCACCAGCCCTGATCATATCAAAGTTTGGAAACTCCTCATTTGACATGGTCTTTTCATCTATAAGGCACACTCCTTTCTGGCTTTCTTCTAAGACTCAGCATGACTCATAATATGTGGTCTCCTTCCCTGGCAGAGATGTAAAATCTACTTGTTCACTTTAGAAATGCTTTCTTCTAGGCCACTCTTATGGGACAATGACCCTTAATGCCTGGCTCTTGAACCCTATTTCACTTATAAGTTGGGACAGAATCTCATTTTATGGTCAATAATTAAGACATGGGAACAGCAGGTAGGTGGAAGAAAACTACACACCACCCAAGCAATTCAAGCAAAACCAAGCAGCAGAGGTAGAGAGGACCACAGCACAGAATGATGGAGGAGGAAGGGGAGCTGGCCACTGCTATGTGTCACCCTGGGCAATCTCAGGCCCAGCTTGGCTGAGTGTGTGGTGGGAAGAATTTGAGTATGCTGTCCTGCATAAGCAGCCCTCACCCTTTTTGTGTGTGAAATTAAACCAGAGAGGGAAGACATGGAAAATGCCTTGGTGACCCAATTGCTTTAAAATCTATGTGTCCTCTGCGATCAGCTAGAAAGAATCACAAAGGATAAGGTAATTTGGGGATGGGGATTTGTTGCTCAGTTCAAAAACACCTTCTACAAAATATCAATTTCTTTTCTCCCCTTCAAGTGCCATGAATGATTGTTTCATTTCAACTCATTCCTCCTTGTTTTTGTGCTAGAAATATTACAAAGTGATAGGTAAATAACCCACAATATTTACTATCAGACCACCATAAGGGGAAAAGAGGAAAATAGCAGGAACTCTCAGTGCACAAGAACTAAATGTTGTTCCTTTCCCTGGTTTTGATTTTGAGAAGGGATGTGGCACCATGGAACAACATTGACTTGTTGTTCCATTGACCTGAGCCTTATGACTCAGGTCCCTGCTCTGTCATTAACCAGCTGTCTGTTCCCTCTCATGCCCTCAACTGCTCATGAAAAAAATGTGTATTTGAATAATCCAGGGGCTGATTTCTAATCAGTGTGTCTAATCAGTGAGCTTGAGACACATATAGCACCCCTGACCATTTCTATTGTGTGTTCACACACCTTACCTGTTTTGTACCCACTATCACCTATGTCTAGATATGGTTTCCTAGAAGCTTGAGTGCATTATTAAATGTACATTTTTTTTTGTTTTGAAAAAGTTCAAACCTATTGAACATAACAAACATTAATATAGCAAAACTGTAGGTGCAGATCAACACAAATGAATGAGTATTAACATTTTGCATTATTTGTTTCAGATTTTGCAAAAGATAAATTATTAATTTTTGTACCTCCACTTTTAGAGGTACTACTACTTTGTAGCTGGTGAGTATTGATTCTGAGCTAAATACCTGAAGATGTTTCCATTAGGAAATTAAAGTGTTGTTTCTTGTGTTGTAAAAACTTATATAAGAATAGTTGCATGCAGTGGGGCCTGCCTGTAACCCCAGAAACTCAGGAGGCTGAGACAGGAGGATTGCAAGCAAGTTATAGCAAACTATTTTTTATCAGTCTCTAGTTGACTTTTTGATTATAAATTTATAATTTTGAGACTTATTCACACTGATGCTCCAGTATGCATGATGTAGTTCTAATTCATTGAAATAATGTAGAACTTCACAGTATAGTTATCCTCAAACTTATTCAGTTATTCACTCATTTGGTTATTTCTATTAAGACTATTTCTATTTTTTAAATTATAACAAATGATGCTGCTCTGAACACTGTTTATGCCTCCTTGCACATCTGTACAAAAATTTCTGTAAAGCATATATTAGAGGTTGACTTTCTAGGATAAAGTGGAGTCCAAATTGCCAAATTGCTCTTTAAAACAGGTAAAACAGGAGCTGAAGAAGGGAAATTGGGGAAAGTTTATAAAAGTCTTTAGGAGGAGATGGCTGTGAACCAAATGCTTATGATTGGGTGTCTTTGGGGCAGCCTGGGAGGGAGGGCACTCCAGGAAGAGAGAGCAGATAAGCAAAGCAGGGAAGAGTGAAATGGCCCATCTTATTAAGAAGGCAGCAGGTTGGCACATAGAACGCAACTGGAGGAAGAGGTTGGAGGATATTAAGTAGGAAAGAGGTGAAGGGCACAGACTTTTAAATGCTATTCGATGAAATGTACATTGTGAATGAAGTCCTGAGGACATGAAAAACTATTGAAGTTTTCAGACTTGAACAGTATTATGATCTGGTTTGCATTTTAGAAAAAAAAAATTCTGGCATCATTTGGGAAATTGGAATGTTCACATGGTTTTTAGGAGTGTAAGTTCTGTTGGCTGACAAAATGAGTTGGAATCCCTGCTGTCCAACTCACTAGTTTTGTGAACTTGGGCAATTTATTAACCTCACTCATCTTCATATGTCTTTCTGCAAAATGGAGCTGATTATATGCTTATTCCATTGAGATGTTAGAGGATTAAATAAAGGTGATAATTCTCACAAAACCTGGCGTATTGCAAGCAAAATTAGGTAGGAGAAACTCAGGGACCTTACTGAACTCAAAGGCCCTTGGTCTCATCCATCTCTACCTAGAAGAAAGCTTACTCTTTTGGATTGCTCTAGTACTCTTGGTAAGAATCAGAATCAATCCTAATCTAGCTTATGATTGGATGGCCAAATTAATTCTGGCAAAAGGAAGGGAAAGAAAACACAAAGGAAAGCAGAAATAAATGACAAGAGCAATTGACAAAGTTTATGATTTTCTTTGTATAATGGAAACAAATGCACATGAAAAAGATTTCAGAATATTTTAAACACAAAGATGCCAACTGGACATAATACTTAATGAAAGGGGGGAACAGATACAGTTCATCTGACCTTTCTCTGGGAATCACTGTAGAATGAGTCAGTCATGGATGTTGTGTGATTCATTTTTATGACTTGCATTCAAGGGAAATGTTTAATGCAGGGATAAATGTTTCATCTTTATTATAGTTTGGATTGGAACGATCCCCCCAAAGACTCATGTGTTGAAGGCTTAGTCCTCACTTGGAGGTGATATTGGGAAGTAGTGGAAACTTTAGGAGGTGGGGCCTAGTTGGAGGAAATAGGTCACTTGGGGTATGTCATTGAAGGGGTATGTCCTGTCCTCAGTCCCTTGCGCTCTCTCTCTCTCTCTGCATCCCGACTGCCACATGAGCTACTCTGCTCCTCTATGTCCTCTCCACCATGATGTTCTGCCCCACCAAAAATCCAGAAACAACAAAACCAAGTAACAACAGTTTTGATATTTCTGAAACCATAAGTCAAAATAAGCCTTTCCTTCCTTAAGTTGATTTTTCTCAGATATTGTGTCACAAGGACAGAAAGTTGACTAATATAATCGTAAACATCTAAATCAGCATTTGTGTATTCCTACCCTTACCCACCTGGGCCTTGTTGCAAAGTGGACATCCTAGAAAGAATGTGGAAGTAGAAGGCTATGTTGCCATTGGGAACACTCACATTCCTGGTACTTCTCTAGTGATTGGTTTTCACTCCACTTAACAGATATTAATGTGGCTCACAGTCCCCTGGACAATTTATAGACATTTCCACCACAAATATAAGAACTTAGCTGCCTTGTTATTAGAAATCCTTCCTGAAGAATCAGAGTTTTAAATAATAATAAATTCTAATGGTTCTAGGAGACAAGAATGGATACTCTCGAATACAGTAATGCAGATGTGTGTTACTTCTGCATATCTCAGGTGGGCCAGCCTCCTGCTAGATCAGGAACTTCAGCGATGGGCTTTGGCTCTGGGTAGTATAGGTAGGTGTATATCTGGTTGGCCAGTGGTATCTCTTTGAACATGGACCTCATATTGGATGATGTGCTAGTTGGTTTGAACTCCTCTCAGGATATGTTTCTTTGGAACACTGTGCAGACTATTTTCATTTTGTTTTTCAAAATTAAGTGAATGAGGGAAAAGGGAACATACTTTGCACAGAGGAAAAAAACCCCCCAATAGGGTGTCCCTCCCAGCACTTAGGCTGAGACAGGAGAATTGTGAGTTCAAAGCCAGCCTCAGCAAAGGCGAAGCGCTAAGCAAGCAACTCAGTGAGACCCTGTCTCTACATAAAACACAAAATAGGGCTGGGAATGTGGCTCAGTGGTCGAGTGCCCCTGAGTTCAACCTCCAGTACCAAAAAAAAAAAAAATAGGGTGTCCTTTACTCTGAACTGCTGGTCACATGACCTTTGACAATCCACTTTGCCTCTTTAGCTTCAGATTGTCATATCAAGAAAGCGGTCAAATGAGGAGATCTCTAAATCCCTTTCCAGTTTCAAATGTTGTTATTTGCCATTGTTCACCAATGCTTAAAAATAAAATAAAATTCTACATTATTTTCTGAGAAATGTTTATTAGTTTCACAAAAAAGGAAGCCTGGAATGAAAAAACAAGAATGGCTATTTACTGAATACCATATTTTGGCTTTTTGAGGCTTGGAATAATGCAAAACAAATACATCTCATGCAAAAATTATGGAGAAAGTAGATTTTTGTCAGGCAGAGGGATGGGGGAAAATTACACTTATAAGGTTAAATCTGGCCCACTGCCTGTTTGGTAACTTAAGTTTTAGTGTAGCACAGCCACATTCCACTACATTGTCTATGGCAACAGAGCAGCATGGTAACCACAGGTACTGTACAGCTTGCAAAACATAAAGTATTTACTCTTTAGCCCTTTACAAAGAAAGTAAGCCAACCCTGCTATGGAAAGTCAAAGTGGGTTCTTTTAATGGACATTCATCTAACTCCATTCTCCATATAAGAGTGGAAGAGTTTGGAGGCTCCTTTCTACTTGAGACCTGGATCTTGACCCTACTTTAAAAAAAATTTTATTGGTGTATTATAAGTCATAGTGGGATTTATTATACCATGTTTGTACATGTGCATTACATACTTTGAACAATCTCATTCCCCAGTATCTTTCCTTTATCTCCCTCTTATTTTTAATTAGTTAATTAATTTTGGTACCAGGAATTGAACACAAGGGTGCTCAAACATTGAGCCACATCCTCGGCCTTTTTAAAAAACTTTTTATTTTGAGATAGGGTCTCGCTAAGTTGCTTAGGGCCTTGCTAAGTTACTGAAGCTGGCTTTGAACTTGTGGTCCTCCTACCTCAGCCTCCTGAACAGCTGGGATTCTAGGTGTGTGCCACTTTACTCCGCTTCCCTCCTTTTAATGGGTGTGGCCCCTGGATCCACATTTGGATTTGCACTGCCTCCTCAGTGGCTTTTGAGTTTGACTATGTAACAAATATTTTTGTGTGTGTGTACAATGATAGCAAAGGTGAACATTTAGGTTAGAGATGTTTTGGAGCAAAGGAACTTGTGTACTCCTCCATGTAACTCCCAGCTGGGAGCTGTTCTGATGTGGAGGGCCAGCCTTTGTAACAGGTTGGGGGTGGGGCAAGAGATTACTGACATATGGCACAAAGTCCACCACCCTGGGCTCTAGGCTGTCCCTGATCCTTTCTAGCACTAGAGGGATTTCTCTGGAACACAGATTTTCATCCATGACTTCTCCAATGGCTCTTTACTATGGAAAGAATAAAAACCTACCCTTGTCAATAGAGCAAATATTCCAGTATCCATTGTTAATCTCTATGTAACCTTGAATTCTATTTCCTTTGATCTTAAATTCCATGCAAACAGGTTCCAAGAGCAGCGTATGCTTTTGACCACCCTCCCCTCTTCTCTTACAATGAAGATGCTGAAGATGTCACATGCTGGACAGGGCAGGTCCATACTTCCGCCCTGTCGGTCTCTGCAGTGCCAGAGGCACTGGAGCAGAGTATGCCCTCCAACATATTTGTAGACCGAATGAATGAAAAAATAAGTGCATGCTGCTGTGTAAGAAAACATAATGTTTTAAAGTTAAAAAAAACACTGAAGCATAATTTGTATCCAGCTTAAAAGATATGGTCCTATAGATAAGAGAAAATGGATTCTGAGAAAATTGGGTTCTAGTCCTGGATCCACCACGATGTGACACTGAGAAAGCAACTTAGCCCTTTGAAGTCTCAGTTGCTGCGCATATTTTTAAAAAATGAAACAAAAAAAGAAACTTTTTTCCTGGGGTTCTTAAATTCCTTTCAGCTTTAATGTTCTTGTTTCTGATTCTTATTTTGATGCCTAGTGCCAATTAGCTATGCAATCTGGATATCGTAAATATTGCAATGATTTTCATAGGGATTTGTCCTTCTAAGGAAAGGGTTTTTTGGAAAATATAGTCTCTGAAATGAGATTTACAGGAAAGAAGGGGATTCTTAATTAGATACAATTTTACCATCATCACAGAAAAAAATACTAGGAAAGCACACTAGATTAGGGGAGATTATTGATAAAAAGAGCAGAACTAAGAATGAGTGGGAAACAGAGGGAAAAAGCACCTGCTCTTCCCACGAAGCTCTTTCCCCTCATATGCACATAACCTCACTCTCCCATATATAAACTCAGAGGAGTTCAAGTCATGGCAAGTATATTTAAACATCTACGCTCTAAGATTTTGAAGAAGATATTCTTTTTTTAAAATATTTTTTTAGTTGTAGATGGACACAATATCTTTCTTTCTTTCTTTCTTTCTTTTTAATGTGGTGCTGAGGATCGAACCCAGTGCCTCACTAGTGAGAAGCAAGGGCTCTACCACTGAGCTACAATCTCAGCCCAAGAAGATATTCTTTTCCCTACTCCCCTGTGTCTTTCTCTCCTTCATTTACTCTTTTTCAGGGTGACCCCATATAGCCCATAATATTCTTCTCTCAGCTTTCACACCTCAGGTCCAAATATATATCCCATTTGGTGAAGGTTCAAAGATTAATAATGCAAATGCATTAAAATGTCCTTGGCCGAGTAGAAAGGCTCTCAGCAGACTGGGAAGTTACTCATGATTGTATAGAATTCAAAAACTCCCCAGAGAAGAGCAGGGGATCCATAGAAGCTGTTGTCCCTGTCTTTATTTATGCTCAAGGCCACAAGGACACTTCCCTCATGGGATTTTGGAGAGGAGCCATTTTGCTCCCATGCGTGTGAAATTTCTGGAAGATTTTATTTCAGAAAAGATCAAGGCTCTGAAGAAGACACAGCCTCAATTGGCAGGCAGCCTCCTAAATTCATATTCCATATTGCCTTTGCAATTGGTGTTTGGTAGGAAGAATTCTCACAGTTCTAATTTTTATCAAAGAATTTTCAGTAGCATTTTCTGTACAGAGAAAGTAGCTAGATCCTGGGAAGTGCTCGGGTTCTTCAGAAGAAACCAATCAGTCCGGACTGGACTTTAAACGATTGTTAATTAGATGACTAGTTTTTTTTAGAGTCATTTTAAGTCTACAGAAAAATTGAATAGAAAGTATAGAGAGATCTCATGTATTATCTCCTCTCTTGTAGTTTTCCTTATTATTATATCTTGCATTAATGTGGTGTGTTTGTTAGAATTGATCAATGTTGACATATTATTATTAACTAAAGCACATAGTTTCCCTTCAAGTTCACTATTTGCAGTGTATAGTTGTACGAGTTTCAGCAACTGTGTAATGTCATGTGTTTTCTGTGAGAATATCCTTAAGAAGAGTTTTCTTGTCCTAAAATTCTTCCACACTCCACTTTTTTATTCCTCCCTCCCTGGTAACCACTGGCCATTTTCACTGTCTCTGTAGATTTTCCTTTTCCAGGATGTCATATCATTGGAATTATATAGCATGTAGTCTTTTTAAACTGGAATTGTTTTTTCATACACCAATACACATTTGAAATTCTTCCTGATTTTGTGTGGCTTCATAGATCATTTATTTTTTTAAAAAATCATAAAAATAACTGAACAATATCCCATTGTTGAATGTACCTTAGTTTGTTTATCCATACCTAGTGAAACATATCTTGGTTGTTTTCAAGTTTTGGCAAGAATGAATAAAGCTACTATAAATATCCATGTGCAAATTTTTGTGTGTAAATAAATTTTCAACTCACTTGAGTAAATAACAAGGAGTGTGTTTGTTGGATCATATGGTAAGAATATGTTTAGTTTTGTAAGAAACTGCCAAATTTTCTTCCTCAGTGGCCATACCATTTCCCACCAGCAATTAATGAGAATGCCTACTTCTTCATATCCTTACCAGAATTTGATATTGCCTGTGTTTTGGATTTTGCCATTCTAATAGGTATATAATGTAAATTGTTGTCATTTTAATTTGTAATTTCCTAACAACATATGATTCTGAGCATTTTTTCATATACTTATTTGTATATATTTTTGTTGATATCAATTTAGTTAATTTTCCTTTGTTGTGACAAAATATCTGAGATAATGAATTTAAAAGGAAGAAAGGTTTATTTTGGCTCATGGTTTTGGAGGTTTCAATTCATGGTCGCCACAGGCCCAAAGCAAACAAGGCATAGTAATATCATGATGAGAGGCATGGCAGAGGAGGTCCGTTTACCTCTTGGATACTGGAAGTCAAAAAAATTAAAATAAAACATAAAAAAAGCACCCCTCCAAAGACCTAACTTTCTTTCACTAGGTCCCAGCTCCTAAAGGTTCCACCAGCTCCCAATAGCACCACAGGATGGGGACCAAGTCATTAACACCTGGGTCTTTGGAGGACATTCCAGATTCAAACTATAGCAGGTAATTTTTTTTAAATAAATTTTTAATTTTTAAATAAATTTTAAATTTTTCCCATTTTTGCCTTTTAAAAATTAGGTTATTGGTTTTCTTACTTTTGAGTTTTAAGAGTTCCTTGCATATTTTGGGTCAGTAGGTTTGAATGAGCTACTTCTGCTATGGCAGGAGTGTGGTAGCCACAGAGTGTACTGAGTTTACCTGACCTCATGGGGCTCATCATCTGGTTGAGAATCAGGACCCCAAGTGTACACGCATGAAACAGAACTGCACACAGTTGTCATTATAAATGTATTTGTTTCTGTTTGTGTGACACAATATGAAAACCCACTTTAGATAAGTTTTATAGTCTGTTAGGTAGAAAGAAATGTCACTGGTCTCTCATTTTTGCACATTCCATGGTTTTCTAGATGCCTCCATGCACATATATGGTTCAGCATGTCAGAGGGTAGTGTTCTGTGTCACTTTAAGGCCATTTTCTAAAAATCAGCTTTGTGATAAAAGTCTGTTTTAGTCTTTCATATAAAGAGTATTATATGTGATATCTTAGGTTCACTCAGTAGAAGTATATAACAATTTTCAATTAATGAGGGTTTTTAAATCTATTTGTTTTCCTTTTTGCTTGTGTGTTAGAAAGAGATCTTTGAAGAAAGAAAGCAATTTTAGGAAATGTCCATTCTGTTGATCTTACTGCAAGAAAATTTGAAATACTTACCATGCTGATATTTGAGAATAAAATATCAAATAAGACATCAGAGAGAAAATTTGGAGATCAGGAAGTGTTTTTGGAACATGTTTCTTACTACCAGTGCAGGAAGGCAGTGAGGTGAACTTAATGAAAACTCAGTGGCCACACTCTCAATCTCCCTTGCACTTCAATAGCAATGAGGCATTCATTGCTTTTGCTTGGCACTTCCCAGTTCACGGAACATTATCTCATCCTTGCTACCCTCAACAAGAAGTAGTAATGATTGTGCATTTTGTTTTATAGATTGGGAAGCAGTCTAAGAAAGGTCAAGGGATTTGGTGAAGAATGTACCACTCATTTCACCATGAACTAGGGTCTTTTCAACCAAGTCCAATGTTCTAGAGTGAAATTGTCTGTTTTATGGACTGGGTTTCCTGTGGATAGTCACTGCTCATCTCTCAGTGATGCTGTCTCAAAATGAGTGAGTTCTATCACAGTCATGTTTTGATTGCGCTTCATATTTATCTCTATTAGACCTACTTGTTTTACTTTGCTTCTTGTATTTATTATGCTCAATTATGGATTTTAAAATAAAGAACTTTTTAATTTAATATAACCACTAATAAACAGGAAATATTCATTGTATATATTAAGTGAAAATGAAATATTAGAATGACTATAGTGATTTAATATTGCTGTGTAAACATACATTATCTATAAGCAATAATATTGGTAGATTATAACACAAAATGCTAACAGGTATGGTTTGGGTGATGAGATTATAGATGATTTTAAATAATCATTTTTTTCATTTTTACTGGATTTTCCAGATTTTCTACAGTAGCATGTGTTACTTTAGTGATGAGGGTAAATAAAGGCACAATAAATGCCATTACAATGTTACTATAACTTTCTTTTCTGTAACATTCTCCAAGTGTCTCAGCTCAAAGCCAATATTTCCATCATCCTTCTCTGCAAGATGAGGATGCCATGAGTGCACAGTGTGGAGCACTTGATCATCATAGCCATCAGTCACAGCATAGCACAGCACACAAGGCTCCAAGACACCAGGCAAGACCTCGCAAACCCTGCCTACCCACAAACCCCCTTGGGCAATGCTGGAGCCAACGTGCATGTTACATAGGGATTTTGCTCCATGCTCAAGAAGCTAAATTTTCAGTTGGTGAGCTTAAGCCAAGTCAGAAACATACGCCGAGAAACAAAATTTATTTTCAAAAAGACAGAGGGCAAGGGTAGATACACCACTAGCGGGTTAGAGCTGAGCAGAATGGAAAGAAAGCAGGAACAAGAGCCAGAGCAAGGTCTGAAGTGAAATGAGGAAGTTTGGGGAAATACTTTGAGTAGCACTATGAAGTCCAACATGCCTCTAGCACAGCTGATTATTTTATCCTTTTCGATGGGGTAGGGTACAAACAGCCTATTTAAGAGAAGATAACAAGTGTATAGGTCATGACTAATCAATATGAAGTCCAACTGCGATTATTTAAATTGTTTGCTGGAGAAGAACTCAGTCTAGGTATTTTAATTTGAAAGATAGATGAAATCATACCATTAGAGATTATTACTTTGGGTTAGAACCTTGTGTATCCAGAATTCATCTTAAACATGTTCCTGGGTTCAACTCTCCTGAACTCCTTCTGATACAAAGAAAAATAAACTTTCTACCAAGTTTTACATCTCTGACTCATTCTTTCATTCTCTAGGGACGTTACTGATTTTTTTTTCAATTTTATCTGGTTGTTCATATGATAAACCATCCCACATTCCAAGGGTATTTGTAATTTATAAGACAAAGAATGAATAATCAAATCCTAACCCCAAATGAAGACTATGTATTGGCATGAATTTTCTTCATTGTGGTAGAAGGTTTTTATCCTGTATTTTCAGATTATACAATCTAAGAAGAAGCATGAGGAGGTCTCTGGACCTGAGCAAGAGATGGCTTTAAAGGAACCACTCAGTTACTAACCAGGCTTGGTGAAGCACACTTCTAAGAAACTTGCTCAAATGGGCTCCTTTTATCACAGTTGTATGGTAGCCTGGGAGCCAGTATTCTTCTAATTGTCTGTAGCTGTATGATCCTTTGTCCAGTTACTCTACACATGAGTCTTAAGAACTTTATTCATGGAAAGTATGACTCACGATGGTTTGCTGTGTACTACATTGTTCTGAGGTCCTGTTGCCTGAGGAGCTTCATTTTCTTGGGAGTACTTAAATTCTAATTGCTTGTTCTGCTACTGGTCCATAAATAGAAAGTATGTTTACTTTTGCCAGAGCTAATTTATTTGTAAACATATCATGAGTTTCAGTTCTAGAAGAGAAAGAAATTCATGAAAGCCAGAAGATAGGTCCAGAATTGGATGAATCCTTGGGTTACTTTGTTATTACTTTCTCCTCTCTCAAAACAGAATGAAAGACCTTCTTCATCTTGGGGAGGAGAGAAACAAGATATCATAATATTTCCATTGACTTGCTATTTCAAGCACCTTCAAGAGAGGCCACAAATTGATCACACACAAAAGAAAACTGCTGTTTGGCTTTTGCCTAAGCCTGAAGTGTATCTTCTCGGCAAAACTGCAACCTAAGAATCTCAAAGCTGTTGCTAGAAGGCATATGTGTAAACCCCAAGCAAGGGGCTGCGGTTGAATCCTGGTTGTGAACTCTGAATGTGAAACCGAGGCATCTCTGTCTTCCTTCTGCTTCAAGTGACTGACTTTCAGGTACAGATCCCTACAATTTAGGCAACACTCAGACTTTCTCCATGGAAGATTCAGTAGGAGAAGGAAAAGATTTTCCTGGGGATGTCATGGTTGAATCCATCCTTTGAGGGGTGAATTCAAATCTTACTTCCTCAAGGAAGTTTTTCTATCCCTTAAACAGAAAAGTTAATTGTAATTGTTTCAAGACTTTGCTGGAAAGGACCTAAGTGCTACATATTCATTATCTATTGCAAAGAAGTCTTACATGATAAATATTTGTGTGAACATGTATATTTCCTCCACAAGAGTACAAGTTTTTGCAGTCAGAAAAAGACTTTGGACAGAAATAAAATTGAATGCTTAATTAAAAGAAGATAATCTTTCTGATATCTTCAGAAAGTGACATTTTATCTGAGAAACTAGCCGGATCTCACTACAGAGATTGCCTACAAAGAATCTAGGCTATATTTTGGGGGTTTGGAGGATGCTTCATGCCTCAAGTAGAGAAGAAGTGATCCCAGAAGTGTTTCCTGCACCCAAGGCGACAAGGGAGGATTTACTAGTGTGCTGCTGGCAGGTTTGAGGATCAGGTTTGTGTATTTTGTGTTGTTTTCTCACTCTTATGAGAGCTGTTTCTGGTCCGTGTGTGTGTGTGTGTGTGTGTGTGTGTGTGTGTGTTTGAAGTCTGCACAGGAAGTTGGGGTTATGAGAACCTCATTTCTAGATGATTCCAAGGCTCTTGGAGCATTGGCCAAACCATGGGCCAAGAGCCATGCAGAATGCTGGCCATTGTGTGAAAAAGTGGAGCAGGAGGGAAAGCTGCATCTTGGTCCAGTGGCAAGGAAGCCAATGGTTTGGTGTCTGAGAGGCACATGGGAAAGGACGTTGTGACAGAGCTATCATTTAGGATTTCCTTAGTTGGCTGTGTTTGTCTAACCTCCAAGGTACCTGGCCATGACCCAGTGTGGTTAAGAACATTGCTGTGAGAACCTGGACCACAGTTGCTGTGGAAAAAGCTGTTGCCTCATTGTGGAAAGATTTTTACAATCTGCAATTTGCTATAGGCCAGCAATCCTCCCACTGACAGGCTTGAAAAAAATTAAAAATAAATTTAGAGTTTATGCATAATAAAAACTTTATGTGCCATAAAAATTGTTTCTGTGGGACTGCTCTCAGATCCCTGCCTGAGCCACATCTTCTGGAGAGCTTGTGTTTGGTGATGTGTTGATTTAATTTTCCAATCCATGCCAAATGAAATAAATACTCCTATTTTTGATCTGGTAACATAGAGTGGATGGCCAAAAGGATTTGAGATCAAAGGTTGTACTTCCTTGGGGACTAATGGTTGAATGATGTCCTTTAGCATATTATAGCCTCAGACTAGTTGACTGAAGATAGTTGGGCATACACTTAACATGGAGACATGTAGTAAAGGAACATGAAAACAAACAATTCTAACTATGCCCAGCTAGTCATGCATTGGCTTCAATTGCATATACTTTCATTTGAAGTGGGTCAGTGGAATTCTGAATGTTCCATTTGCAGCATTTTAGTTTGTTAAGATTATACTGACTAGAATTAATTGAGTTTGGCTCACACAACAAGATCAGCCTAATATTTACTCAGTTTTTAACCTCTGCTGGAGAAGCCATTCTGAATCAATTCAAACCAGATAAGATGGGTGGTGTTCAGAAAAGAGCTATTCATATTGCTGGATGCCTGGTCCAGAACTCTGCCAACCTCTTATTCTGGAGAGAAGCGAAGCACTTTACTTTTGAAGGAAAGTGTACCCTCTATTAAGGCCAAGATCTTGGATGCAGGTTTAGTTAATCTCACTAGCATGATTGCCAATCATTACCTTATTAATTTGCAGATGTCTTCACATCTTTGATGTCATTGTCTTTGTGTTTATATAGGCATACACATACCCCTGCCAACACTCCCTTCCAGAAACTTCTTCAACTTCCATCACTCAACACGAGCACCTGTGGTAACAAAGCTGTCAACCACAGACTTTTTTTTTTACAAAAATAGAAGGAACTAAATTTTAAGAAGTGAGTTGTCGTTGCTCCCTTAAGGAGTTTGGACCAGTTCTTCAGATATTGCATCTTTGAGGAAAACTCCCAAATAGAAATGTTAAGAACAATCTGTGTATTTCTAAATTGAAGGATTTAAATTCTAAATAAAAAGATCTCTACACAGTAAACAGAGTGGGATACTAAGACATCAGAGAACTTAGAAATGTATTCAGCAGGGACAAACAGCCTATGTTCGAGTCACAGGTCCTTGCCCAAAATGTTCAGGCTAGATTTTATTTTCTTCTAAATATTACAAACACCAAATAATTCTTGCTTAAGTGCACTTTCTTTCTTTATGTAAGCTACTTAATTTTTAAAAATTCCAGTATACTGAAGATGGATGCTACCATAATAATTACAATGGGAGGCTGGGGTTGTGGCGCAGTGATAGCGTGCTCGCCTAGCACGCGTGAGGCACTGGGTTCGATCCTCAGCACCACATAAAAAAATAAAATAAAGATTTCTGTCCACCTACAACTAAAAAAAATAAATAAAAAAAATTACAATGGTCTAATTTATTTGCAATGTACATATTACTATAGATAAGAATATGCTAATGGCTCTATTTAATTAACACAAGTGTAGAATCTAATTGCAGTGTCAGAAGCAGGAATCTAAACCATCAGATGTTTGGGTATTTTAGTGAGTAGATCCAACATTTACCCATTTCCCTTAAGTAGGACCCTCTCTTGTTATAAATATTTGTCTACATATATATTCACACCACACATACACACAAAGTCATTATAAATGTTTAAAGTGCCCCATTTGTTCTTGTACTAGTACTATTTTATGCTTAAGTCCTCAGAAAATATCAACATTACAACTTAGGTTCCTGTGGCATCTTGAAACTTATAGGTCTTGTTGGGGTAAGAAAGACACTGCATCCTGTAAGGAAGATAAAAAATAAATATTTCCGAAGAAGACATCCAGTTTTAAACTAAAAAACTTTCTAAAGCTGTCTAACTACATTGCTTTTAAATACCTTCTTTTGTGATTATATTCAGAAGATTTAAGTAGACTGTAATTCTATCACTTCCTATAAAATCATTATTATTCTAATTAAACTGAAAAATTGTGTGAGGAGATTAAAAAAGAAGTTTATATGGGAATTTTCAATCGTGCACAAAAGCTTATAAAATAATATAATCAATCTCCATGTGCCCATCAACAAACTTCAGTGGTGAGCAACATCTTGGCACAGATTTTTGATTGAATAGCCTGTCAGAGGACATCATAAAGTGTAAGGAAGGTGTGTGACTTACACTATCTACCCCTCCTCAGTCTAAGTTTCTATTCAATAATGCAACATACATGGGAAAAGAATTCTTGAGTATATTAAGAGAGGGATGTTGACTTCAAAATTTGTTATGAGTAGAGGGACAAATTAGGGGAAAAGATTGGTGTATTGATTGTTTCATTCATTTAACCAGAATTTCATCAGAATACCAGTGCATGCCAGGTATTCTTGGGCACTACAGGCAAATACATTCACATATCCTAGGTTCTAGCCTTCCCAAAGCTGCAATCTAGTTGGAGAGGAAAACTAGCCTCCACGTCTGACTTCCTCCTTATTGGAATAAAATAGGCTAGAATGGAAAGAGCAGATCTGTTTCGGGTTTGATGAGAAGCTCAAAAACCGAATCTTAAATAACCATGCCACAGTAATAAAAAAAAAAAAAATCACTTCCTTTAGAAACCACTACAGATCAGTGGGTAAAATAAAGAGCCAGCAGTGGCTGTAGCCCCGTGGATGGTAGATGTGTAGGTAACAGAATTTCTGCTGAATTGAGTCCAGATGTAAAGACCCATTTAGATTGGACTAGAGCTCCTAAAATGGCAAAGAGAACTGATAATGACAAGAACTGAGGGGTATTGTTGCAACCCAGAGACAAAGAGCACAAGAGAGGTTTTCTCCAACCCTCTGAAGACATATTCTTTTGAGACACGCAGAAAAGGAAATTTTTTTTCCTGTTTTTTTCTTTTCTTTCTTCTTACTTTTGATGGTGATGGGAATTAAACACAGGGCCTCATGCATGCTAGGCAAGTGTTCTACTACTAAGCTATATCCCCAGCTTCTGGGCATGTTGTTATTAAGAAATTATTTCCATTTTCAAGTATTCACCAAAGGAAGTGTTCTCTAGCTGCTGAATAAATAATGAACAACTTGCAAAACTGACTGTAAGTAATTTGTTTAAAAAGGTCTTATTTCATGTTGGGGCAAATATAGAGGGGTAGAAAGAAAAAAAAGGCTCAAAGGAAATAGAGGGTATAGGTTGTGATGGGTTAGTAAATAAAGCCTCATCATTTATTAAAAAGGCAATCAGCCATGCAGAGTAGTTAAAATCATAAACTTGGAAGCCTGAATGACTGGGTTACCAAATTCTGCCTCTTCCATTAATTGTGTGTTGAGCACATTACTTAAGTTCTTTTTGCTTCAACTTTCTCATCTGTAAATTGGGGATAATAATAGTCCTCAGCCCATAATGAGTTCTTAGGTAGGATTATTCCAAACCCTCAGGAGGGTACCTGTCATGTAGTCAGAACCACATAATGTTTGTATTTATTAGTTCACTTTCTCTTCACAATTTCTCTTACAAACTGTAATTTGTTGTCTCATAGCCTTATCCTAGAGTCTTGCATGTGTGTTTATATTAACAAACATCCAGATAACAAAATTTTATCCTGTTTTTCTTAGAAGGTTCTGGTTAACTGGTCAGATAATGCCTTTGGCTTCTGGTTTCTGCAATTCTCTAATTGAGGAGAGAGAGAGAGAGAGAGAGAGAGAGAGAGAGAGAGAGAACCATATCTTCTGAAATTTAGGAAGCAAAACTAAGGCAGAAATAGAAACCACAAGTATGAGCATATTCAAACCAGAATGATATAGGAGCCTAGCAGGAAAGAATATTATGTCCCATTGTGGTTTATCCACAAGTTGGAGTGCTGGGCCAATCCTGGGGATTCTAAGACTGTTTTCAAATTATAAATTCCTGTGTTTTAGAAGGGTCAAATGATAAACAGACTGACTTCCTAAGGTAATGATTCTGTGTCCGATGTTGGAGCAGGGTTATTTTTCTGTTTTGTAGGATGCTGTGATGATCAACTGCCACAGTTCTAGAAATGGATCTTGGTTTTCCTCTGGGCAAAGACCTTCCTTCTTACTGTTTAAGGGTATCATCCATTCACCCTTTTTTTTTTTTTTTTTTTTTTAATTCTGGTGGTTGGAAGAGTGTCTACATCAAGTGGGCCTTAAGAAGAGTGACTGAATGAGGCAGTAGGGACCTTCCACACTAGCTGCTAGAGGACCCCTCTCCTGCTGCTGCTTGCTACCCAACCCCATCTGGAAAGTTGGGAAGGTGGGCAGTGATGACATTTCATGGATGCCTTTGTTGGCCATCCCTCTAAGAAAGAACGGGCCTGACATTCTGAAATTGTTCATAGTGGTTGTGAGCACAGGATGGGGCACCAACACACTGTGCATTGCCTGGATTGTCTTAGGGGAACTGAAAATTCCATTAAGAGCAATTCAGTTCTCTAGGTAAGCATTGCCTTATCTCAGCAGTTTTCTGTTGAAAAGCAGTTAGCTACCCTGAATTCACACACCCCGTGGGACCCCAAAGTGTGAAGACAAACCATCAGGCTGTTTTCCTCTAGGAATCCTAGGTAATAAGACAGTGTAGAGAGGAGGTTCAGTCAAAAGGAAGGAAGAGTGCAGAGAGAGGGTGATGGGGACAGGAAGGACCATTTTGCTTTCCAGACAATGTAGTTTAGGGAAAAACAGGATTTGGACACTGAGAAGTGGGCAGGCTTTCATTTGTAACTTCTCTGGGACTCTGTTTCTTTATATGCAAAACAAGGATAATGATGCATATGTCAGGCTTGTTGAGGGGGAGCCGTGACACAATTTGAGAAGTATTCAAGAATTTCCCACTGATGTATTTCTAACAGCTGAGAAGAATCAGTGTATGCTCTGGAGGATCCAACGGATCAGTGACAGGGTGCTCACTGCAGACAAAGCCCCAAGATCTCTCACAAAGTAAAATGTCTTGGAAAATTGGAACTTTGGGAGGCTGAGACAGGAGAATCACGAGTTCAAAGCCAGCCTCAGCAATGGCGAGACACTAAGCAATTCAGTGAGACCCTGTCTCCACATAAAACACAAAATAGGGCTGGGGATGTGGCTCAGTGGCTCAGTGGTTGACTACCCTGAGCTCAATGCCTGGTACCAAAAAAAAAAAAAAAATAGAAAATTGGAACTTTCTTGTAAAAATGTATGTCCAGTTTGTATTTTACTGAAATATTTGTTTTTTTTTAAAAAATAATATCAATCTATGCTTGGTAGATTCCTTGAGACTCCTTGTTATAAGAATCATGAATGTAATGTGTGTGAGAGCTCTGGTACAACACAGCAAGATTGGAGGTGATTATTATTACAAATGTTATTACTTTTGTAAATAGTATTATTTGAAGGCTATGCTTAGGGATGGACCTAGTGAGATCCTGTACATTTTTATCATGAACTCTGGGCAAATTGATTTTTTCATTGATGAATACACTGGATCTATGTTTTCACTCATTTTCATCTCTGGTCTTGTGTTTATCTATTTAACCGAGACTGGCTATTGTTGTGTATGGATTTCATGTTAAAATATAAACCCTACAGTGGCTTTTCACTTCTTCTTCCAATTTCTTCCTTCATTCACTCTCTCAGTCAACACTTAGTCAAAATTTACCAAGTACCTATCTCAATAAGGCCATGTGGTAGCACTATTAGAGATTAAAATAAAGGATGAAGTCCTTGTCACCTAAGAACTCATCATTCAAGGCCTCACGGAAACGGGGGTGCAGAGAAAAGCAAGTTATCATAACTCCAAAACTAATCAATTGACCATTCATAAAATAAATTGATCCACTTCAACATCCCTCCGTGTTTAACTGCAACATTTATGTTTACTCATAATCACAATGTCTTTGTTTAATAGTTTTCTTTCTTTGTAGACCCATTGATACTGTAAAAAGCTGAAAATATAGTGGAAAAATAATGAAAAAAATTCAACAATATAAGGTTTTTTAATTTTTTTTTTTTTGGTTGTCAGTGGATCTTTATTTTTTATTTATTTATTTATTTATATGTGGTGCTGAGAATCAAAGCCAGTGTCTCATACATGCTAGGCAAGTGATCTACCACTGAACCACAACCTCGGCACAAAAATAATAAGTTTTAAAAATATAAAGTATATGATAATATGAATGAAATTGATATTGGAGATATATTCAATCAGATAAAAAGCTATTGGCAAATCAAACTCTGGCAGAGTTTTATCTGTCAATAAAGGTGACAATGTGGTGGGGCTTCTAAAGAGAAAGCTGCCCACGGGAAAATTGATGAATCTTCTAATAATTTTGCAAAAATAATCCTCTTTTTACCGTGTTGAGAAACTGAAACATAAGGTAAATTAATTGTACTACAATATAATTTTGCTAGATGAAGTATGTGCAAAATCTCCAGCATTTTATTAATTAACTGTCCTAAGATTTAAAAATGATGATCTCAGATATAGTACGGCTGGGATTAGGTGAGCTCTTTCTCAGTATGTGTGAGGCCTGCATTTGATCCTTAGCACCAGCCCCCACAAAAGTATAGTCAATGTAAAAAGTTAAAGAAATTATCTTTATTGTTAGTTTTAATTTTCAAGTGCATGTTCAAATTCAACTCTTCATTTCTCCCTATTATTTCCTATGTCTACTTTAGTCTCTTTTTAAATAGGTTCAATTTAAGCTATCTTTTTCATCATATTAATTAACCTCAAATTATAATAGCTTCTTATCTATATTCATATGTTATTTTAAATAGCACTTTGCTGTTTACAAACACATTCCTTGATCTTATTTCACTTATTTTCAAGAGAACCCTATAGCTAATTTATTGTTCTCTTCATATTACGTAAAATGATTTTTAAAATGTAAGTTGCCAGTTACATTTTAACTTTTTAAATAACAACAATAATAAAGAAAAATCTCATGTCCCCTAGGAAATTTGATCTTCCCTGTCCTCTGAAGCAAGCAAACTTTTCACCTTTAAGAATCAATACTTAACAAATAGTCAATTTCTAAAGGTACTCTTCAACCCACATGTGGTCAGATGTGATCTTATTTTTTATCATTTCCATTATGAAATAAGCATTCCAGATTGTAGAATTCTAAAATTGAATATATGAGTATAACAACCTGAAACCTCAAATTTCTGGTTTGTTACCGAGTAATGTTCCGGCCCCTTCCCACACCTGGTTGTAAATGACTTGTGCAAGACCACAGAGCCATCAAATGACGATGTTCTCCCAGAGACTTCAGCCTCTCCCTCGATTGGTGCTTCTCTTGCTAAGTATCACCTTCCAGCTCTGTGACACTTAGGAGCCACTGTGGCCTGTGCGTGAAATATTCACCCAGGGTTCTGAGAGGAATGGAGAGCTGAGAAAGAGCACAGAGAGCCTCCTTATAAAGCATTCCTTCTGTCTCAGGGTACTATAATATTACTGTGGCCAGGAGAAATTAGACAAAAGCTACCAGGGCTGGATGTCAAAAGAAGGGCTTGATTCAGGAGACGGCAGAGTTTTCAGGCAAGGGAACAGATAAGGCAGAAATGAAAGGATCGAACCACTGAAGAATCATGAAAGGCAGAGTAAGAGGTGTAGACTAGAGAGACTGAGACCTCGAAGAGTCTGAGTTTTCCTCTTATTCAATATTTTGCAGTGCATAAATTCTCCTTTATTCACTTTGATAAATGATAAGGACCGGAAAAAATGGAAGGCCCAAATAAGGCTGGTGGAGTAGAATCACAAAGAATATCATGAGTTCAAATCTCACCCCAGAGAAGAGAGAGAAGTATCTTCTTTGAAGTTAGCAAGGATGATCCTGTCTTCTCATCTTGCTGCCTTTCCAGAACACTTTGTCAACTCTTTGGAATCCTCCCAGCTTCCCATTCCTCACACTGGAGTGAAATATGTTCATTGATGATGGACCTCCCTAGTTTTTTTGTAGCAGGTGTTATAAATCATCATTACACTGTCCACTGCCTGAGAATATCCTGGATCTGGAAATTATCTGGCCAATCCTAGGGGACCTTGCGATACGTTGGACCTAGGTTTCTCCCAATTGTCGCCCATGTGGGTTCTTGGCAGGGGTTGCTATAATCTGATAGCTGACATTTCCAGAAATCGATAGGCAGGGCACAGGTCTCTGAAACTCTAAAAGCATTCTGGAGTTGTTGCTAAGGACTTGCAGCGTCTTCTACCTTTGCCCACTTCTGTCACCTGACTTTGACCAGCTTTGTTATTGTCCCTTTTGAAACTGGAGCCATGAGGCAAAAGGAAAATTGGATAAGATAACAAGTCTTTGGCTTTTATCAGTCCTCTTACTCTTCCCCAAAGTCATTGCATCATGTCTAGGCTTCTGCAGATAATTAGTCTATATATATGGCTAAAGTCATGTTTTCTATAATCTTTATTCATATACTTGATATTTGTTCAATCTTATCATATACTGAGTACTAGGAAGCCAACACAAAAAGATAAGTTCCCTGCCCTGCGAGAGCTAAAAGGCCAATAGTGGATACATTCAGAAAGTAATGACATTAGAGCATTATGCTGGCTATAGTGAAATGTATTTTTTAATGTACTGAGTTCATCTTTTTAGAGAAAGTGCCAAAGAGTTGAGAGGAATTTGGTTTCTGCTTTAAACCTAGTTACTTGCAAGTTACTTTTGAAAAATGCTTGCATATTAAATTAAATTAAATGCTTGCAACAAAACTTCTCCTGTCCTTTGTTTTTCTTCCAAGGTGATTTCTTCCCCTCCACTTCCCCTGTCGGGAGGTAGCAGCGAGAGGCAGGAGGAGTGGGCAGCTGATGTTTCGAGTGCATTTTGTGTTGCCCATTCCATTTGAGGAGTTATGCAACCAGGGGGGGAAATGCATTTTCCACTCGTGAGGACCTTTGATCATTTTTGCTCTTACATAACTCCCTAACAGCTGGAGCTGTAAACTCTAAAATTGGCAGAAACATAGTTCATATTGCGAAAGGAAGTTCAACCCAAATTTGAAGAGAAACAGCTAGATATTTTTAGTGATTCCAGCATTCGTGTTTTTTAACATTTAGTGAGTGTTAGTGATGTTTAGGGACTGTAAGCAGACCTCCTTACCCAGAGATGTCACCATCTTGACTGAGACCGCTATCCACAGAGTCTGGCTTAGAAGAATGGGAACTTTCTTATCTTTCTTTTCATCATCAATCTCTGGCTTGTGGCAGCTCCTCTTTCTACAGATGATTAAGGAATTCTCATTCTAATGTCTGTGTTCACCAGAAGGAAATCCATTCCAATCCACTGAGTTCCCCCCCCCCCCCGAAACTCCAGTATCCTCACTGGTTTGCTTGGAAAATATGTCTTCTCTTAACAATACTGCTCTCTTCACATACCTTTCAAAAGATTGCCTGCATACCTTTTCTAAAATATCTTTCCTTCATGGTCTCTGTACCTCTCTTCTAGCTACTACTTCCTACTCCTTTTCTTTTTATTCTTCCTTTTTCTCCTCATCTTCCTTCTTTCGGTGTTTCCTTCTTCTCCTTTTTAAAATTTCTTTTTGTAAGTTTTGGACTTGAGCTGCTTATTCATTAAAGTGGAACGAAATCACTTCAAAACCACCTCTTTTGGTGCCTCAATCTCTGCATTACAATGAAAAAGAGTAAACTCAATTAAAATCCACTTCTTCAGCCTCAGTAGCTTCTTCACTGCTGCATTAACACCTACATAAAGCCAACACTAAATGTAGGAATCAGTTTGTAAAAAGGTTATTAAACTTATAATTTGCTCAAATGAAACTAAAGAAAGGCTAATTGTGTTTTTCCTAGTGAAACAAACTGCTGACATCGCTGATACTGGATAACCATTCATCTATTTAGAGTTCAGAAGTAGCAAGAAATCCAGGCATATCCCCCCCTTATCCTTTCTTCCTCATCAAATAACTGGGGATGTGTGGAATGACCCTGCCTGTAGCAGTTGTTGACTTAAGAGGGATTCCTAAACTGCATCTCCAGGAGAGGCAGGTCATAGGTGAGAAAAGTAACACGTGTCACTTTGATCTGGTTGCTTCCACTTCAAGAGACTCTTCTCTGAGGTATTCCAGGATGACTGGTCTGTTAAGAGTGACATCTCATCCAGTATAAATGCTTTATATGGAGAAATGTCACCTAGGTCCCTGCAGCAGGAAGCTGCCTCTGTATCAACTTTTCTGGAGTCTTCTTCAGCTTTGCCAACCATTTTTTTGAGTTCTACTACAGTGTAGACACAGAAAAGAGTAAGCCAATTTAATAGCAGTGAGATCTTGCATCCTATTCCTTTCCTGCAACTTGATTCAAACTCCTTCTCCTTTATTTAGCAGAAAAGCCAATAGATTCTGCAGTACATCTTATTTTGCCTGCTGCTTTTTCCGGTGCCTGTCTGTCTATCTTCTTCCTTTTGTGGTCTTGCATTTGTATCTTGGCCTTTGCAACCACTCTTCCTGACTGCAGAATGGTGCGAGGAGGCCTCCTCCCATCTCCTTCAGCAAGAGGAGGAGGCTGTGTATGAGAGGAATGCTTGAGGCACTAGAGGCCCTCAGGGAGCATTGTGTCTTCTAAGTACCATGTTTGGGTCACTCCTGGTGTCCTTCCAGAACCAGGTCAATCTTCTGGAAGCATCTTGAGAGGAATTGCAGAAAGGAACAGCTATGGCTTCTCAGGCAGATAGTGAGAGGTTTTTTGGTTTTAGTTTTTAAAGAATTTTGTTATAATGAAAAGACAAGTGGAACAACAGAGAGATTTTTTTTTAAATCCAAATGAAATATGTTTTGTTTATTCTGGTGGTCATGAACTGATCATTTCTTTAATGGTGGAAGAGTTAATGATGATTTTGGCTATTTTTTCTTTCCCACAGAGATGCTGCTGGGCTAAGCATAGGCATGTCAGTCAGGCATACCTCAAGGGTAGAGAAACAGTTCATGGGTCAAGGAATAAACTCTTCATGAAGTTTAAACTGCAAGTGCTCAATAACAAATGTGAGCAGTAAAGATGGTGACGACAGCTACGAGGTCATGGTGCTTATCACTTGGTGGCATGTGATGTGGATTTGGGAGCTGGTGATTGTCATTGCTGGCTAGCACTTTGCATGGAAATGCAAGGTGTCTGTTAGCCATTCTCCTCCTCATCCTAGCTATAAATGATGGGAATAAGGTGCTGTGTCAGAGAATTTGCTGGCACTGTCAGAAGTTCATTTGTGGCAATGAAACTTTTTTTCAACAGAGGCACTTTTGGCCAAAGCAATAAAGCATTCATGTGTTAAAAAGGAAAGGGTGTATACTTAGCTCTTCTTACCTACTGGCAAGTTGATGCTTATGGGATCTTTGCCTATTATCATTTCCTTGAAACTTTCCTTGTGTTTGAGGAGTTTTTTTTTTTGGGGGGGGGAATGGGTCTCATCTGAAAGAATCCAAGAGAAGTCTTGATGTGAAGTGACAGTTTTAATGTTTTCCATGCCTACTCCTTGTTTTCTTTCAAGCAAACTCCCCATCATGATCATGATGATAATAGTTGACTTGGTTATGCTGTGCACTTAACCCTCATAAAAACTTATGTTACAGATGCTGACATTCCTCCATTTATAGGTATATCAACTAAGGCACTGTCAAGTTTATTCATGTGCCCAACATCATACAACTAATAAATGGTACAGACAGATTTAGACTCAAATATTCTCATTTAAAATCAAGTTCATAGCTTCATGTCACGCTGTCTACTTTGTTGGAGATGATAATAATGGTTGTCTAGTCAACAAAGATTTATGAAACTCTGATTATATACCAAGTTCTGAACTAGGCACTGGGGATATTGAAGCAAACTAAGTAAACATGGACACTGTCCTCATGGAACTTAGAATGTAGCAAGAGAGATCAAGATTAAGCTAATAATTAAACAAAAAATTACATAATTGAAACTCTTATGCACAATGAGAGAATATGACAGGATAACTATTCACTCTGAATAAGTAATATTTAAGATGAGATCAGAAGTAGTAAGATGAAGGCAGAGGTGGTGGTAGGGGTCAGAGGGAAGGGACCTTTGTCAAAAACAAAAGAAGGAACAGGGGATAGGTAGAGGAAAGACAATGGAAAGAATCTGACACAACTTTCCGATGTACATACATGAATACACCACAATGAATCACCACATCATGTACAACCACAAGACTGGGATCCTAATTAGAATAAGATACTCCATGTTTGTATACATATGTCAAAATATAATCTACTGCCATGTACTTCTAAAAAGAACAATTAAATTTAAAAAAAAAGACAAAAGCTGGTGGTTTCCATTGTGCCAATGACTATAGAGTAAACACATTTCAAGGACAATTTCTCCCAATAATATTTCCTTTAAGGTATAGACAAAATTTGAATGTGGTTATATATATATACAAGGTGGTCATTACTAGACCATGTTCTTGTTAGGGAACTAGTTGCTTAGTCATAGGAATGAGAAAAGGATGTCCTATGACTATAGAGGCATATAAAGTAGGAAATGCTCTTGGAATGATTAAGAGAAACTCCAAGGAAGCCAGAAGTAACTCTACTCAATGGGCAGGAGGCACACACAGGAAGAAGATGCTGAATTGCAGAAGAAAAAGATATCACACTGAAAGGGTAATTGTATTTTCCTTCCCTACTAGATCACAGCTAAAAAGTATGATTATTGTATTTCAAAAAAAACCCACAAAAATCAAATCCTAAATGAAGTGTAAAGATAAAAATTGAAATCTGTAGAATACACAGGTTTATAAAATTGATAGGAAATTTGGTATATTGTAAGAGTGATTTCAAATCAGTGGAGAAACGATGATGCTATGATAGATGATTATCTATTTGAACAAAAAATAAATAAATAAAAAGCTAGATTCCTCATTCCTTCTTTACATCAAAAAATTCCAGATGGAGGAAGCGTTTGAATATGCTTTATCTTACAAGATTCTGGAAGGAAACATGAGTGGATGATTTTATAATCTTGGCAAAGAAAGGTCTCATTAAGTAGCAAGGCCAGTTGATGGATTTCCCCAGGCTTGCACGGTGTCAGAAGAAGCCTCGTATCAGCCGTATCCTTGCAGACCCCAGAGAGGAGGGTGGGCTTCATAGGAGAGAAGCTCACTAAGCTTCATCATATCTTCATCTTTAATTGCCTCAGAGTAAAAGCTTGTCTACCAATAAAACAGTAGCATATAGAAAAATGAGTAACCATGAAGAAAAAATGAAACACTATAAAATGTAAAACTTCTGCACAACAAAACCTCCATTATAAACACATGTTCTAAGACCTATAGGGAAGAGTTTGTCCACACTCCTCTGAACTAGCACTAGTCTTTCTGCCTTCCATAAAAAGGCTCTTAACTTACCTCTAGAATTCAGAACATCCATGAACTTGGATGGAAAACATTATATCTTATCCAACACTTCCAACTAAAATTTAGCATTTCTTTTCATTATGAACATAGTAGCAAACTATATTAGTATTGATGTCACCTACAATGTCACCACTAACAGAAATCAGACATTTTTAGTTCATCTTATAGATTGTTGTTGATGTCATTTACCCTCAGCACTAGTTCCAAATTTATATTAGGTTTTAAACTTATTGCTAGAACTTTTTATTTGACGTGCTATTAAAGAAATATGTATGCATGTATGTATCAATAATACTGTAAGAAATTTATTTTTAAAATATTTTGATAAGCATATTTGAATATTTAAATGGAAAAAAATTGGAAGCATTCCCTCTAAAAACAGGAACAAGACAGGGATGCCTTCTTTCACCACTCTTATTCAACATAGTCCTTGAAACTCTAGCCAAAGCAATTAGATGAAAGAAACTAAGGGATACGAATAGGAAAAGAAGAACTCAAACTATCATCATTTGTAGATGACATGATATTATACTTGCAGGATCCAAAAAAAAATCCACCAGAAAACTTCTAGAACTAATAAATGAATTCAGCAAAATTGCAGGATATAAAATCAACACCTGTAAGTAATGCATTTCTATACATCAGCAATGAATCCTCTGAGAGAGAAATTAGGAAAACTACTCCATTCACAATAGCCTCAAAAAAAATAAAATAAAATAAAATACTTGAGAATCAATCTAACAAGAGCAGTGAAAGACCTCTACAATGAAAACTACAGGACACTAACGAAAGAAATTGAAGAAGATCTTAGAAGATAGAAAGCTCTCCCATGCTCTTGGATAGGCAGAATCAATATTATTAAAATGGTCATACTACCCAAAGTGCTATACAGATTCAATGCAATAGCAATTAAAATCCCTAAGTCATTTCTTATAGAAAAGGCAATCATGAAATTTATTTGGAAAAGTAAGAGACCCAGAATAGCCACAGAAGTCCTCAGTAAGAAGAGTGAAGCAAGAGGCATCACAATACCAGACCTTAAATTATACTACAAAGCTATAGTGACAAAAGCAGTGTGGTATTGGCACCAAAATAGATATGTAAACTAATGGTATAGAATAGAAGACATAGAGACTAACCCACATAAATACAGTTATCTCATACTAGACAAAGGTGCCAAATACATACACTGGAGAAAAGATAGCCTCTTCAACAAATGGTGCTGGGAAAACTGGAAATCCATATGTAGCAAAATTAAACTAAACCCCTATCTCTCATCATGTGCAAAACTCAACTGAAAGTGGATCAAAGACCTAGGAATTAGAACAGAGACTCTGTGCCTAATTGAGGAGAAAATAGGTCCAAATCTTCATCATGTCGGATTAGGCCCTGACTTAACAAGTCCCCTAAAGTGCAAGAAATAAAAGCAAGAATCACTAAATAGGATGAACTTAAACTAAAATTCTTCTTCTCAGCAAAAGAAACAATCAATGAGGTGAACAGACAGCTTACATTCTGGGAGCAAATTTTTGCCACACACACATCAGACAGAGCACCGATCTCCAGAATATACAAAGAACTCAAAAAACTTAACACCAAAAAACAAACAAACAAACAACCCAATAAATAAATGGGCTAAGGAGCTGACTAGAAACTTCTCAGAAGATATACAATCAATAAACACATATATGAAGAAATGTTCAACATCTCTAGCAATTAGAGAAATGCAAATCAAAACTACTCTAAGATTTCATCTCATCCAGGTCAGAATGGCAGTTATCCAAAATATAAGCAACAATAAGTGCTGGCGAGGATGTGGTGAAACAGGCACACTCCAACATTGCTAGTGGAACTGCAGACTGGTGCAACCTATCTGGAAAGCAGTATGGAGATTCCTTAAAAAACTTAGAATGGAACCACCATTTGACCCAGCTATCCCACTCCTTGGTCTATACACCAAAGACTTAAAAACAGCATACTACAATAATGCAGCCACGTCAATGTTTATAGCAGCTCAATTCAATTGCTAAACTGTGGAAACAACCTAGATGCCCTTCAATAGATGAATGGATAAAGAAACTGTGGTATATATACCACAGTAATATGGAATATTACTCAGCAATAAAAGGGAATAAAATTATGGCATTTGCAGGTAAATGGATGGAATTGGAGAACATCATGCTAAGTGAAGTAAGTGAATCCCAAAAAACCAAAGGCAAATGTTCTCTCTGATTAATGGATGCTGATATATAAGGGGGATGGATGTGGGGAGCATGGGAGAAATGGAGGAACTTTGGATGGGATGGGAGGGAGATGGGGGAGGGGAGGGGGAATGGGAGTAGCAAAAATGGTGGAATGTGATAGACATCACTACCCTAGGTACATATATGAAGACATGAATGGTGTGACTCTTGTTGCAATCAGAGAGATGGAAAATTGAGCTCTATATATGTACTATGACTTGAAATGTATTTTAAAAAATAAAGAAAAAAAGGAAAAAAAAGAAATACGTATGCGTGTATTAATAATACTCTAAGAAATTTATTTTTAAAATATTTGACAAGCATATTTGAATATCATTGGTTTCTTTTGTAATTATACATTTGAAACCTTATCTGAAAAGGAGTCCACGGGCTTCAAAAGACATCCCAAGGGTTCTGTGTGATGGAAAGCATTAGGAATACACAGCAATGACAGCTGTCACACACACATACACTATTACCTGCACCTCTCATTTTAAGCACCAGGCTCCCTAGGTGTGTGTGTTGGGGGGTGGGTAGCATAACACATAATATGGAAGATTTCCACCTCTACAGGTGAGTCCAGCAGGTACAGAGGATGCCAGATATGGGCTTGGATAAAATATATATTGTCAATTAATGTGACTAGCAATAAATGGGAAAAGGTATTTGACCTCACTAACAGTCAAAAAAAAAAATTACAATAGGAAGCAAGATTTTTTTTACCACAATTTGGTAAAGTTTTAAAAAAATGGACGACATTCAGTTTGATAATGATGTGGGCAAATAATGATGTTTGGAAAAGTAAGAGACCCAGAATAGCCACAGCAGTCCTCAGTAAGAAGAGTGAAGCAAGAGGCATCACAATACCAGACCTGCTTTATTGGTAGGAATATAAATAACTATACTTTTATTGAAAGTTTAATTTAACAACATTCATTTAAAATGCCATTTGCGCATACCCTCTGACCCAATAATTTCACTCTAAGGAATTTGCCTTGAAGATTTCATAATAAATATGTAAATGAATATATATACTGGAATGTTCATTACTCCTTTATTTGCAGTCAGGAAAAAAAATAAAAACCCTGGAAATAGCCTACATTTTGTATATATTTCAGCAGAGTCATTCCTGGGGACATTTTGCTTTGTCTTCCTAGTGTGTTATCACCCATTCCAAGAAAATGAGCAAGGCCTCCTTGCTTTCGGGAAGATACGTGTTGTGTAGCAGGAAGCGGAAGTTGCACCTGAGAACTGTTCTCCTTGGCTAGACAAATGTCCTCTGTGGCTTTTATTTTCTGGAAAGTGAGTTCATACTGAAGAAGTTAAGCCAGGGAGGGAGAAAAGCAAGACCTAATCAAGGTGGAATGGGGGAGGCCTCCAGAGAGAAGATAGGGTTCTCTGGGTCCTGTGTTTAATGGGATTCATGCTCTGCTCTGGTGTGGGAAATGAATGGAGGCACCTAGGAACGCTTAGCCTGGGAACCCTGACTCCACCAACCTTGGCCAAAAGGTAAAAATCAAAGTGATAGGGGGCTGGGATTGTAGCTCAGCGGTAGAGCGCTTGCCTCCCATGCGTGGGGCCCTGGGTTCGATCCTCAGCACCACATACAAAGCAATAAAAAAATAAAGATATTGTGTCCATCTACAACTAAAAAAATATTAAAAAAAAAATCAAAATGATAGAAGTCAAAGAGTCAGACTGAATGAATTTACATCTCTGAAGTATCTGGAGTGGATTAAATACCAGAGGGATGTCTGTGAATAGATAAAGACTCTTTAGGGGACAGAGGTGTAGGAGGAAAAGTGTCACTTAATGGTGAGTGCCTCTGAATTTTCCTTCATTCTAGAAAGACATAGAGAGTGGGATTTATTTTGATTTGAACCAAAAGTGGCAATCCTGAATGTCCGAGTTTTCCAACATGTGTCAAATCTGCTACAATACATTTCCTACTAAACTAAATCTCTCTTTTGATAACTTTGTGGTGAGAGGGCTCCAGAGAGGTGAGGAGACAATTCCTTTCTCATGTTACAGTCTCATGACAGCTGGGAGAGAGAATTTTTTTCATAAAGGCAGTGTTCATTGAAGCCAGAAATAGAGAAAGGTGGACTGAAAGTGAACTAAATGGTTGTTAGGAAAGCCACGTGCTAATCTAAGGGAACAGGAAAAACTGCAATACAGTTCCTAAGAACTGGATCTAATGCTCAAAGAATAGTCAAACACCTGGATAGAACCATCAGGAAGATCCAAAAACCTGTTTGTCTGCTTTTCACTCAGGAGGCAGAAATTGTGTCAGAGCCTGTTCCAACCCAGCCTGGGGGCTGGCTAGCTGACCGGGGAGGGGGAGGCAAGGTGTATTTACTGCAGCTAATGCAGATTGGGGTGGAAAGCTTGTCCGTAGGGAGCCTGGAGGAGCGACCTTTCAAACAAATGGAGAGTCATGTCACGGAGTACTTGAAGTTGGAGATTGTGCTATTGACACAAGCTTGTTATTCAGGGTTTGAGATCCTCAAAGCAGAAAATCCCTTTGGCTTTTGTTCTGGAGGTAGCCTTCTGGGGTTTGGTGAATGTAATCTTGATTTACTTTTACCAACTAAGATTGGTCACACTGGTCTAAGCCTAGAACTGCAAGCCACAGAGCAGGAAAGATAGCTAACACTGTTTTTGTTCCTTGGTTGGGGCTGAGATGAGCCATCAGTAACAGCTTTCTGTGTTACTTTCCTCCTCCCTTGGCCTACACTCATCTCAGTGTAAGGCACAAGTCCCATGCAAACGTGTTTAGAGCCACAAAGCAGAAACTTCTTGGCTTTGTATGCTGTGCATGCATCATCTCTTGACATTTCTCTGAGTTTGCAAGGCTTTTCTGGAGAGGAAGAAACTGAGGTATAGTGAGATGAGGTCATTTGCTCAAGGTCTCCACGCTGGTAGCCATCATAACTGGAATATAACTTTACATCTGACTCAGGATCAAACCTGGTCATCATTATTGTATAACTCCTTTCGCTATCTTTTAGGGACTTCAGAAAAAAACCAAAAACCAAAAAAAAGAAAAACAAAAACTGGTTTGCTTGTGGGTTTTTAAAAAAAATTTTAAAGATATGTTCCCAAATAATTCACTTCTCTACTCCTCAGGTTATGCAAAGGTTCAGAGTAAATGGATTTATTGTTAACCCCAGCCCCTGAGCTTCTGAAGGATTACAGGTGTGCCAAGATCTTTCTCACTTAAGTGCTCAGTTCAAGAAGGAGAAGCTCAGAGTTCCTGGAATGGCCACCTCACCCAGGAGCAACCTCATCGCCATGTTTGTGTTATATGCAATCTGGTAATTTTCTGTATTTTCTATAAAATGAAAAAGGATGGAAACCACTCTGTAAGTGACATGCTTGCATACAATATTTGTTAGTGAATTGTTGATATGATATGATCTACACCTTGGCTAATTTCCCCTGGACATCTCCGTTTTCTTTTTCTAAGCAAATGTCCAGTAGGGTAATATTAGGCCTCCTATTTCTCTTTCTATAGAACATTTTCAATACTCTGCTGAGGGAGGTGCCACAGCATTTCATGATCAACCCCACTTACCCAATAAACTCTCAAGGGATAAACTCAGTAGAGGAGTGTTTAATAAAGATTGGCAGACATATTATCTATTTAGGGCATATGATCATTTTCCTTGCCTGTTAATTAAAAATTCCTTTGATCTGAGCAGAGTGGAAGGACCAATGGATAACAGACCTGAGTTAATCAACTGAGAGGATCCAGGTCACAGATAAAAATACAGCCTTAATCTGAAAATATTGCAAAAGCAATTTGTTCTGTCTCTTCTTAAGTCTGAACATGTATTTGAATTATTGCATCCAGAGGTCTCTGCAACAATCCCATTGGAAATCTGCACTATGTCTTCATCAGACAGGAAGCATGTAATGTGTTGCTGATTGAGTTGTACCTGGGGGACTTGAGTGGCAGTTTATCACATCTGTGTTCTACTTGCCTAGTACTAAATAAAATGATTCCTGATGCTGGCATACTCAGAAATGAACAGAACAAGCCATAGACATCTGGATTCCAACATTTGCTTTGCAATTCTTGTATCAATCAGTTTTTTTTGGGGGGGAGTGGTTAATGGGGACTTAACCCAAGGACAATTGAGCTTCATCCCCAACCCTTTTTTATTTTTTATTTTGAGACAGGGTCTCACCAAGTTGCTTAGGATCTAAGTTGCTGAAGGTGGCCTTGAGCTTGGGATCCTCTTATCTCAACTTTCTAAGCCACTAGGATTAAAGGCATGCACCACCATACCCAGCTTGTCAATCAGTTTTTAAGATGAATTTGTCAATAAAAAAATTAGGGGAATGTTTGGCTCCATAACTCAATAAAAGATGTTAGCAATGTTGATAGCAACTGATTGTAGTTCTTTAGAGCTCATCAGATGCCAGTGCGTTCTCTAAGTAATGTATTTAATTCTGACATCAACTCTATAAAATAAGTATTCCAATTTTTTGAAAAATAAGCCTTCCTTAGGTCAAATGACCAGTCGAGTGATGGAAATGAAAATCAAGTCCATGTCTATCTGCCACCAATACCTATTTTCAAGAAGCACTATGTCCTACTATCTTCTATGGTGAGAACATTGAACTTGTACATTTGGTTCTCAGTTCCCAGTCTCTGCAATGTCTCCTCACCAAGCTGTGCCTCACAGAAAAATGGAAATAGCATTCAAAAGCAGCTAAATTACAGTCACTGATATGCATTTTCATTTTTGTTTGTTTGTATTTAAACCATTTATAAAAAGAGTGAGATATTTTCTAATTAGGGGAAAATGGATTATGCAGAATGTCAGGGAAGATTTGAGGGTTTCAGGACATGGACCAAAGGGCTAGTCACACGCCTTGTACCAGAGGCATGCCTGTTAATCTGCAGCATGTCAGAGCCTGAACAGCAGCGTGTGATGTGCCTATCACTTTCCTGAAAGGAATCTTCCCCACATGCCCATCCCTCAAAGTGCTACAAGCTTTCTTGCAGCCAGCTGAGTTGGGTGCCAGCCCTCAGACACCAAGGCAATCCCTCTCAAGGGGAGAAGGTGACAGAAGGCCAATGACATGATCAGGCACTGGGAGTGTGTGTGCCATCTGAGATTGCCACATAGTTATGAATGGAATCTGCCAAATGTGGGCCTCCTCACGTTGGTTCCTGGTAGTGTTTGGAGACATTTGCCACAGAGCAGAGGTCTTTAATAAATGCTCGTGATTGTGATAGGAATCCAGTATGCTGCATGTGTAATGTTCCTGCAATAAAAGCAGCCATGATATAAATAATGTATTGGATGGGTTTTTAGTGCTAGCAATTTATAACTTCATGGAAATGGCTCATAAAATATTAGGGCTAGGAGGGATATTAGAGACCATAGACACCTCTAATTCCCTCATTTATAGATGCTAAAACAAGTTCTAAAATATAATACTTCCCCAAGGTCATACATATTTGTTCAGTATGAATGCTATATAAACTTAGATTTTAAAAAATAAATTAGGAAAGCTAGTGCTTGTTTTTAGAAAGATCTTTTCTTAGAGGTAGGACTAAATGTCTGATTGGAGATCCATAAACTCACTAAACTAGTTATGGATATTTCAGGAAAAGTGCACAATTGAGTCAAAAGGGTGGCCATGTGCACAACTGGCACACATAAGCATTGTTTGTTCTTATTTCTGTTCCTAAGAATGTCCACTGACTATTAACTCAAATGTCTGCAAACATTTTTGATGTAATACTCCTACTTGTAAAACGTATTTGAGCCTGCTTTTCAAAAACATACATGTAAATTCTATGAAGGATTACTGTATAAATTATTTATATTACAATATATGAAATAGACATTATAACATAATGCATGAAATAAAAAGAGTGAAATAAAAATAAATACATTTGAATACCTGTGTATCATTTTACCAGTCTGTTACTTTTTTGCATGTTAAACATTTCCATAATGAAAAAAGAAATAGGAAGAAAAATATTAAAAATAAGAATACACAATGGAATATTACTCAGCCTTTGTTGGTGATCTGAAATTATGGCATTTACTGGTAAATGGATGGAACTGGAGAATATCATACTAAATGAAATAAGCCAATCCCTCCAAACCAAAGGCTGAATGTTTTCTCTGATGTGCAGATGCTAATTCACAATAATGGGAGGGAGGTGGCTAGGGAAGAATAGAGTTACTTTAGATTAGGTAGAGGACAGTGAAGGGAGGGGAGGGGATGTTGGGAGTAGGAATAAATCAGATATTATTACCCTATGTACATATATAAATATGGGATTCTACATCATGTACAACCAGAAGAATGAGAAATTACACTCCACTTATATATGATGAACCAAAGTGCATTCCACTGTCATGTATAACTAATTAGAACCAATAAAAAATTCTCAATAAAAAATAGGCATTTTCTTTTTCTATTCCTTTGGGTTGTCTGTGATGTTTCCAATTTTGAAAGTAAAGAGCTCAGTCATTCCTATCATCTTCTTTCATTCCCTGAGGAGGGCACTGGCATAAAAACTCAAATACAGCCAGTCTCCCCACTTTGCAAGGGTGTGTGAGCTGGCAGCGGACAGACTCCAGATCAGTATGTGTCCCGTGCTTTTGAGAGGAGAGAAAAGTCACACTGTTTTAGTCAGCTTTTTCATTGCTGTGACCAAAGAACTGACAAGAACAATCAGTGAAGGAAAAGTTTATTTGGTGCCTTACAGTTTCAGAGGTCTCAGTCCATAGATGGCTGACTCCATTGCTCTAGGCCTGAGGTGAGGCAGAACATCATAGTGGCAGAGAGTGGCAGAGGAAAGAGGCTCAGGACATGGCCACCAGGAAGCAAAGAGACTCCCCTCACCATGGACAAAATATATACCCCAAATAGATGTTCCCAGTGGTCCACCTCTTTCAGCCACACCTCACCTGTCTACAGTCACCACCCAGTTAATCCCTGTCAGGGGATGAATGCATTGATTAGGTCAAGGCTCTCATAACCCAATCATTTCACCTTTGTTTGCATTGTCTCACATATGAGCTTTTCTGGGACCCCTTATATCTGTACCACACTAATCCAGCACAGAAAATTAGCAGAAGATATGTTTTGAGTTCTTCCATCACTCTAATCCCTTCTTGATTCAGACCCAACAAATCACCAAATTCTATGGTTTGTTCTAGTTCCAACCACATATTTTTGACTCTAAGTGAATGCCTAATGGTATTGCTGAAAGACTATTTGGACATTTATTTTCATCTCATCCTCTCTATAGGAAATAATATTCTCCCCTAATTTAAAACTAAAACCTCTTACTGACTTAGCAGAATAATGACAATCTTTTAAAAAATATCTGGCAACCAGAAACAAAAATGTAGCTTGGGGAAGAGAACACAGGCATGCTGCTGGACTCCAGAATCGTACATACTCCCAGAGTTTGCAAAGCATCCTGGAATGAAAGAAATCAGCTGTCAGGCAAGTACATGCATTAAAATAGCAAGAAGGGAAAACTAACTCTGAGAAACGAAGCTTCTGAAGCAAGGGTGTACACCTCATCAGGTGTGATCAGAGCTAAGGTGACCCAGGGTTGAGGCAAGACCCAGCTCCAAAAGTACTCTGTGAATTCCACCAGTTGAGAGTGGAGGTGAGGAGGTTTAGGTGAGGAAGAAATGGAACCACCATTAGCATCAGTGTTTATCTTATAAAGGTCACTGTCCTTAGGTGTGGATCAAGAACTCTGTTCTTTTACCAATTACATTTTCAACCATCTTCATCATGCCCTTTAATCATCTCTTAGGACATCCTGCTGAAGTTCCCCTTAGGTTTAGTTTTCCGTGGATAGACTTGGCAAATCCTATCTGGTTTTCAGAATCGAGAGTTTAATAACCAGAATAGAAAACCACTACCATAGGACACTGCTTTTTGTTCTTCTCCCTATCCCCAAGTGCCTAGCACAGTACCTGGCACACATGGGATGCTCAGTTGTACATGGTAAGCTTTTGAGCTTGTCGAAGGTAGCTTCTCTGCTTTCCATGTAACACCGTCAGTCAACTTGTGTTGTTCTGCTCAGCAGCTCCTGAAGTTGTCTGGTTCATTCTTACTGCTTCATATTCTTGCTTCTATCCCCCATCCCCACTCCAAATGCAACCTTCCTATAAATTCTTGCCCAAGACTCACTTCTTCCCAGGATCTACACTGATGTCTGCTCTACTTCACATTTTTCCTTTTAGGGAAAGTCAATTGGTAGCACCACAAAGCCTCCAATCAGGTTTCTCATCAGTTTCTCTCTTATTGTCCTCATTATAGTTATGGAGAGCTAGTGGGATATTGTGGAATACATATCAGCTTGAGAGTCAGGAAACCTGCATGTAGTCTCAACTCTGATCAATTAGCTCTTCAACCAGGAGTAAAACATATTGCTTTTCATAGAGATTTTTTCTTTTTTGTTAACTACTGGGATTCCAGTTTTAAAGCTCTCAAGTGCAGAGGTTATATCTTCTACTGATTTTTATAGTAGTATTCATACCTTTGACAGATGATGCATATATATTTGTATCATTATGATCATAAGGATCTAAAAATGAACTTCTGATTTCCATTTTCAAGCAAGATTTTGTGCTACAGTGTTGCTTGGAGAAAAGGTGTGATCAGTACATATGAAGCAGAGATAGGACACCAGTGGCCAGAGCTGGATGGACTGGCATGCAGCCTTGGTTCCACCATTTCCTTTCTTGCTCACCTATTTACATCTCCAGCCTCAGCCTCTCTCTTGTAAAGCCAGTTGGTTGGAGGCAACAATACTTTCCTTTCAATTTCCCCTTAACAGCACAATTTTCTAGCCTTTGGCAGCTTGGCTCTTCCAGATTTCATCGAGCACACATACCTTTCAGGAACCAGAAGCCACACGATCATGAAGGGCACATGTCATCTATAGAGGTCATGGGATGTGTTTGGAGATGCCAGTACTGTTCAATCCCGTGTCCTTGGGAAAGTTCCAGAGTGACAGGAAATTCAAGGAAGCAACTGAGAGTGGGGCAAGGGATGGGTTGGGGAGGAGGGTACAGGGACAAAACATAGCTGCTCGCTTAGATCTTCAGCAGTCACGACTGAAACTCGCTGTTCTGGCAGCTACAAGGAAGGCGACAAGAAACCTGAGAACAGGGAACTTAATTATCAGGAAAGTTTCCATGGACATCTTAAACCTTCTCATGTTTTCTTCTAGCACTGATTACACAGCTTGACACTTACAGCCCCAGTATTTTGTGCGTCACTCCTTCTGCCTGGAAGGTAATTAGGAAAACTGGATTCTTGTTCTTCCATGATACCTACATTTGCTCATGGGTTGAATCAATATAAGATGAAAATATAAAACCTGAATACTAACTAGACACAAAATGGTATCAAGAAAACAACGTGAAATGTCCTTGCGCTTGATCCTTTTTCTATTTTGTGTACAGTGCATCCATTTCTCAATGAAGCTCCAATCCTTTGTGAATTCATTATTGATCAACATAAACATTTAATTTAACATTCACACTGTGAAGCTGTGTCCTCTCAGATGACATTTTCTCAGTATCTATTATGACTCAGGTTCTCTCCTAAGTACAAGGGCGACCAAGATGAAAAAGTCTTGGCTGTGATCTCAGAGGCTCTTGCAGTCTAATGAGGAGGCAGGAGAATGGACAGATAATTAGGATACATTAAGATGAGGACAAGAGTAGAGTTTTTTAAGTCTTCGGCTCATTTCCTTGAATGTCTCTTTCATAGCACTTCTCCCAGTGTATAATTGTTTAATTTGTGTAGCTACTTTTCTCTGTCTCTCCAATTAAAACACAAACTCTACATGGGCAGGGATCTTGTCTGATGTTTCTACTTTTATATACTTCACAACTAGCCCAGGGCCTGGCAGGCAATAGAAAATATTCAACACTATTTGTAGAATGAATGAATAAATGCTCTGTGGAATTCATTTGTTGACCAAGAAACTTGCCAACTATGGCTATGAATGGATAGCACCAACTAGAAGGTTTTAAAAACTAGACTCTTAGGAACTAAAATCTTAAATTTTAAATTATGGGAGGCATGCGTCTAGATTATATTGTAATCACAGAGGCTAGTCAGTTAGATGATATTATATGTATAACTCTGAATAACAAAGGCCTGCTTTCATTTTTCTTGAAAGGAAATTCCAAAATAAAAACTTAGAAAAGAGAGAAGAAGATCATGACACAGAGTTCCAGATTTTGCTATAAGTTGGCACCTGTTTTCCTGACCAGCTGCCTGGCTAAACACATTTCAGGGCAGTGGGTGATACATTCTGAGAGAGGAAGGAAATCTCTACATTTCCTTGCTTCCCCCGTGGAAAGTCTCAATGGCATGATGTCCGCTCACAGCGGGTATTCACATTTCTCTGGAAGCCCCTCTGCCTACTCCTGCCCCACCCCTCAGGTTGGGACTGCCAAGTGGGAGTATAATAATGCACAGACTTTCCTACTGGCTGGATGCCCAGCAGAGTGGCCTGTGATTATGGCCCCTCTGTCAACAGGTGTAACCAGCCTAGAAAGCTTCATGGTCCAAGGCATGACAGGGTGAGGACAAGCTGAGCTGCCAACAAATGTGTCATTTGGTAGCTCTGCTTCTTACCACCTTCATAGAGCAAGAGAGAGCAGAGCTTCTCACCCACCTTAAGTGCCGACAGCTTGTGATTGAGGTAGCATTAATGCCACCAGGCACACAGCTTGCTGCTGAGGCCAGGGCCTGAGGAGGAAACTCCTCCTCTCCCCAAAGGTCATTCAGAGCAGAGAGGGGCCAGAATTCCAGTAACCCAATAGGATCGGGGGGGAGTAGGCACATTAATCACTTGCACCAGAGTCTAATGCTCCTGACTGACTCTGGCACAGGTGACAGAGAGCACGGTAGGGGAAGAAGGAGGGAGCAGGAAAATAATGATCAGAATCTTAAGTCAGAGATAAGAATATTTACTTCTATGTATGTATAATATGTCAAAATACACTCTACTATCATGTATATCTAAAAAACAATAAAGGATAAAAAAATTAAAAAATGAATGTATACTTTACATGGCCAAAGAATCAAAAGAAATGTTAATATAAGGTTGGAGCTCATGACAAGCCTAAACCCATTGTAATATAACTGAATAACATGAAATATAAAAAGCAGTCAGAGAAAGACAGCTTACTCATTAAGGAACAGCAATTAAATTGGTACAGGCCTCAACAGAAATAATAGACATCACAGATTGGTAGATAATATCTGCAAGGGAATGAAAGAAAATAACTGCACACTGGGAACTGTTTAAGGAGATCAATACTCAAAAATGCGGATTGAATAAAAAATATGCAGATTGACAAAGAAGAGGTAATATGTCTTTGTCACATGATTTTCTATGTCAAAAATCTGAAAGAACCAATAAAAATCTCCTGGAACTGAAGAGTGATTATAGTTTGCAGAATATAAGGTTAGCATACAAAATCAATCACTTTTATATATGCCAGCAATAAATAAGGGAAATTCAAATTAAAAATACATTCACATTTGTAGTAGTCACCCTCTCTCAAAATAAAATATGTAGGTATAAGGTATAAGTTCACAAAATATGTATAAGGAAAACTTCAAAACTCTAATGCAAGAAATCAAAGATGAAATAAATGGAAAGGTATTCCATATTGATGGAGAGCAAGATTCAAGATTGTCATGATGTCAGTTGTTCCCAACTTGATTTATAGATTTCCAAAGTCTCATAAAGTTATTTTGTGGATATCAACAAACCGATTATAAAATTTATATGAAGAAACAAAACAGAAAAGACAACTTAAACATTGAGGAAGAACAAAGTTAGAGAGTTTACTTAACTTCAAGACTTACTAGAAAGCTACAAATAGAAAGAGTGCTATTGGCAAAAAAAATAGACAATAGAGAAAAGAGCCCAGAAATAAGCACATAAAAATATAACTAACTATTCATTCACAAAGAAGCAAAGACAACACAATGGAGAAATGAGTCATTTTATGAAACGGTGCTAAAACAACTGGATGTCCCCTGTGAGATAAATAAATAAATAAATTGAGACATAAACCCTATATACTTTACAAAAATCAGTTTGAAAGTTATCATAAATCTGGACATATAATACAAAACTATAAGACTCTTAGAAGGTAACAACAGGAAAATTCTAGATGAACGTTGCTGTGGTAGTTTTAGATACAGAATGAAAAATATAATTTATTAAAATAGAGGCCCACATACTGTCTAACAACTTTTGCAAAGTGGGTGAGCCACTAGACCCCAGATAGCATCACTTCAGACCAATGACATGCCTCCTGACCACCCCACCAGTGGAAGCAGCCAGGGCATTGGTCCACCTCCTTTCTGCACTCCAGCTCCAACTGATGGTGCATCCAACTGGTGGAACCCACTCATATCCAGAACATTAGCTGCAAGATTGCAGGAAGACCATTTTAGTTTTCCAGGTGTTGCAAACTAAAAAACTAAATATAGATGCTGAGGGCATTCCTTTATACTTACCACAGAGGTTTCTAGGGTTCTAAGGTTCTTTTGTGTTGTCCAGGAATAAAGTAAAAACAGTGAATAGTTTTCCATTTTAAATTAATTGCATATAGTAACATTTCAAAGCCAACCATTAAAAGAAGGAAAATGTGTATCTTCCATAAACACAGGATATGAAAAAAAAATCATTCCTACAAAAGGTTAGAAAGGAGAAATAAAAGAAACAGTAGAGTCAAGGAAACAGAAAGTTCAAAATTAAAGGAAAAAGACTTAAGTAATTAACCTTAAATATAAAGAAGCTGACTTCAGGTATAAAAGAGCTTGTCATATTGAAATTGAATTTTTGAAATGCAAAATCTATTTTTTGTTGTTTCCAGTAGACATAAATCCAAAATATAAGTTTACAAGAAGATTGAGTATAAAAGAATAAGCACATTGCCAGGATAATGGAGCAAGAAATTGTAGCATAATCAAGTAATGTGATATTTTACAACAGTGAAAATAAATAATTATAGAAAACAACGTGATTCTCAGCAACATAAAATAAAGTTAAAAAAATAAGTCTCCAAGGACAACATTCAGTATAATACAATTTTTAAGATGAAAGGACAAAATATATATTGTTTAGACAGGAAATGTATGCCTGAACCTAAAAGCATACACAAAGGAAATGATAAACATAAAACCTAGGATAATGACCACCTCTGAAAGGGAAACAAAGATGTATAGAAGGAGCTCCCATGTAAATCACTGGTAATGTTCTATTTATTAGGTGGTTGGTTCCTGGACATTCATATATAAACATATAAAAGTATAAACAAACAAACAAATGAAATAAAGTATGGTTATGCATGAATCAATGCATAATTGATTCATTTTGTACAATTGAAGTTCATTAAAAATTCTGTTAAATACATCCAGATAAAATTTAGAGATAACTGGCTTAACTTTTTGATAAAATTCCAATGCATTAGAATGCCTGAAAATAAAAGGTTTAATTCACCAGTGTTTTAGTCAGCTTCGTTATGATCAAAATACTCAACAAGAACAACGTACAGGAGGAAAAGTTTATTGGGTTCATGGTTTCAGAGGTCTCAGTCCACAGACTGAGTCCATTGCTTTGGATCCAAGGTGAGGCAGCACATCATGGCAGCAAGATGTGGTGGAGGAGTGTGGTTCCATTCATGGCAGCCAGGAAACAGAGCAAGAGGGATGGGGTGAAGTGGTCACTGGGCAGATGAACTCTCCCAGGGCATGCCCCCAGTGATACACCTCCTCCAGCCATGCCCCACCTACCTACAGTTACCACTCAGTTAATCCATTCAAACTAGGCTGATTAGGTGACAGCTCTCACAATCCAATCAGTTCACCTCAGGACATTCCTGCATGAATAGGGACTTTTAGGAAACACTTCATATCAAGCCATAACAACAAGGAAATTATAATAACTCTTAACTTTTATCTATCTTAAAGGGAAAAATAATAACAGAATTATAAAGATTAATACATCCACTATCGAAATGGAAGAATTTTAACACATGTTTCTCATTAATTGATTAACTACACAAAAGCTTACTAAGGTTATAGATTTCAGTAACACAATTAACAAGTTTTTTTCTAGTGGAATTATATAGAACCTATAACTGATACATTTAGAATGCATATTCTTTTTAAGGATATATTAAATATTTATAAAGACTGAACACATAGTAGGCCCTAAACCAAGTCTCAGTCAATGACAAAGTATTTGTATCACAACAACAATATTGTCTAATCCCATTATAATTAAGTAGAAAATTTTAAAAAATAAGAAGTATTTATTGTGGAAAAGCCTAAACGTGGAGAATTTTAATGGAAAAGGCTTTCTAATAACAAATTTGTCCATACTATGGTCTGAGTGTCTCTCCAAAACATAAGTTGAAATTTGGTTGCCATTATGGTAAATTTGGAAGAGAAATCACCTTTAAGAGGTGATTGGGTTTTGAGGGTTCTGTCTTTGTGGGCAAGATTAATACTATCATAAAAATGTTATTTCAGCCCCAACTTAACCTTTTGCCATTCTGCCATGTGATGATACAGGAAGAATGCCCTCCCTAGATGCTAGCACTTTGGCCTTAGACTTCCCAGAACTCTGAAAAAATAAATTTCTATTCTTTCTTTATTTTTTCTTTTTTGTACCAGGGATTGAACCCAGAGGTACTTAACCACTGAGCCACATCTCCAGCCCTTTTTATTATTATTAGTTTTTAAAATTTTGAAACAGGGTCTTTAAGTTGTTTAGGGCCTTTCTGAGTTGCTGAGGCTGGCTTTGAACTTGTAATCCTCCTGTCTCAGCCTTCTGAATTGCTGGGATTACAGGCTTAGGCAGCTGAGGTAGGAGGATCACAAGTTTGAGGCCAGCCTTAGCAACATTTCTATTCTTATAAATCACCAGGTCTCAGGTATCCTGCTTTAGCAGCACAAAATGTGACTAAGGTAGTCTATAAAAACAGAGTTAGAACTTAAAGGATATTTAATAAATAATCAAAATAGTTCAGATACAAATTGATGGGAATCAGCAAAAGTGATAAAGGGAAATGCAGAAACAAAAGTGTTTAATATTTAGAAAAAACTGCTTGGATGTTAATCTAAATGTCTAACTCCATAAAATGGATAAATTATAGTATATTAAACCCAATTGTCAAAGGATGGAAATAAGAATGACTTCATGCAGATATTAATGACAAAGAAAATGATATTATATTCAGCATTCTCAAGTACCAAAATTGATTCTTTGATTACGGAAAAAAAAAGTCACAAATAAATAACAACCAGAATGAAAAGAGGATGTAATAATTGCATACTTGAGATCTTAAAATATATTAGAGATTTCTATTAAAACCTTTGTCAACCAATTTCAAAAACCTTAGAAAACAATAACTACAAAACAGATTCAAAAGAAAACTTTAATACTTCTTCAGCCATTTGAGAAATTAAAACAATAGTTTTCAGCTGTCTAATAATATAACTTCAGGTTTGGATGGTTTTATAAGAAAGATCTGTCAAATGTTCAGATAAAAGTTGATTCCAATCTTACATAAACCAATCTACACACGTTACTTTTCCTTTGCTATAAGTTGTGGTCACATGACTCAGTTTTTGACATTGAGAAGTAGGTGGTTGTGATTAACAATGGCACTCTCACCTTGGGAACTTCCCATCTTATCTGCTGCAACTGTCTCTTGCCCATTATGGTAGCTAGTTGTAGATTATGTAGCAGAGGACTTCAGGGCCTTAGTAGATGACAGAGAAAGACCACTAAACAAAGAAACTGGTGAGACTTTGCATGAAAGAAAAATAAATGTTACATTGATTAACTGATGTCTGAGGTATCTATGTTGTCCAAGTTAGCATTACTTTTTCTAGTTGGTACGATGTTAAAACTAGACAAATACAAGAACAGAAAATTATATGCCAAATGTAGTGAAGATCCTAAACACACAAAAAAACTACAATAAAATGCAAGCGACTCTTTTAGAACCTATCCTGAGTCGATACAGTTTTAATATCAACTGTTATCTAAATCTATTTGGTGTATTTCAAGTAGATAGCAAAAGTTTTGATAGTGAATACTCTGAATAAGTAAATATGGAAAGGAAGAAATAACTAGAATGAATGAGACATCAATAAAATAAAACTATTTGATAGGAGATAAATTGCTCTTTTTCATCAACAGCAATATCTAGTGAATGTCATTAAATATGATTATTATACAAAGTACCTAGAATTAATAGAATAACAAAGTGTGCATAACTCTGGTAGGTGCTATTATTGTTCAGCAAATATTCACTCATCTTGCCCATGGGAGGAGTATGCATACTTTCTTGCACTATTTATATGGTGTATGGTCATGCTACTTGTGCCAAGTTTTGAGTAAAGACTTTTAAGAGTCACTGTTTCCAACAGTCTTCTTGTTCTCCTTCCTTCTTCCATGAGAAGTGATAAGACGTATGAAAAATTCTGAACTCAGCCTAAAACTTGGACCCAAGATGCCCTCAAAACCTGTAAATGAGAAATACATGTTGCTGTCGTATACTTCAAGACATCAGGGATATTTGTCATGCAGCATTCTCACCATAAATGTTGATTAACACATTATTTCATAACTATAACATAACATTAGGTCTATGTAATTCCTTATATTAGATTTGTGGAAAAACTCTATTAGTCCTGCTTGGGTTACATACATACCTCTTCCTAGAGAAAGAAATCGGTGGGACTGGGCAAACATATGTTCCCTTAACATTGATGGTGGGCTATGTTTAGTAACATTGGTTTTCCATACTTGACTTTCTATCAAAATTAGAAAGAGATGAAAGAAACTTGCCAAGAACAGGAGAATATGAAATCAGAAAAGGTATGGAGTAGATAAATTTCTAAAGGCTACAAACTACTTACATGATTGGATTTTTCTGTATTAAATAATCTATTTGATGGAAGGATATGGTAGAGGAAGGCTTCTCAGCTCCTGGCAGCTGGGAAGCACAAAAAGAGAAAGGGACCAGGATGTATTTAGTTCAAGGCTGTGTCCCCAGTAATCTTTCTAGTTACACCCCAGTTGTCTACACTTACTACCCAGTAGTACATTGAGCTATTAATAGATTAATTCAGCAAATGGATTAATTCACTGATGAAGTCAGAGTCCTAATTATTGTCAAAGAGCCTCACCTCTAAACCTTGTTGCATTGGTGATCATGCTTTCAAAACACGAGTTTTTGAAAGGGATATTTCAGATCCAAATCATTTCAGTGGCGTTTTGACAAAGAACATGTTAGAATTCTCTTGCCCTCAAGTTCTCAGTCACCCTTTGGACCCTCTGCCTTCTGATATTGAGATCATGCAGCACTTCAGGTCCATCAGCTTGTATTTTATCACCCATTTGGATCTGGAGTTTATAGTAAAGCTTGTCACACAGCTTTGTTGTAAAGGTCAATCATTTGTCTAGTTGCTTTGTCTGTTTCCATGAGAGCATTCAGAAATGTTTAAAAACTTGGCTGCCACTGCCGTCATCTCCCTAGGCTTTCCCCTTAAGTTATTGTTTTAATAAATTCATGATGTCAAAATTCTAACACTAATGTTCAAAAACATTAAAAAATATTCAATGCTTGAATTTTAATGAAAAATAATTATATGGTTTCCCTTGGAAACTTCCTGAACTCCATAGTTTGAAAATAATTATTCAGACTCCTTAAGCAATCAATATTTAACACCTTCCCCAACATTTTGGTGTTTTATTTCTTAGCTTTTTATATAACATGAAAAATTTAATGTCTTTTTGATAAGTCCCAAATACATCTTTAGCATCCCTTTGTCCTTCCAGTTTAACTGAGTAGCAATGATTTTTTTTCTCAATGAGCACTGACTTTTAAAAAGGTTGAGCAACATTTTTCAAAAGGACTATTAGAAGATATATCAAAAGTATAGAGTCAGAGGTTTTAGTTAGGGAAAGTAATCCAGTTACGTATCACTTTTAGTGGACTGAACATGAGGAAGAGAGCACATAAATGTGCTTAGATAATGGTGAAAGGTGGACTATTCAAAAGCCTTCCATATTATGTGTCTGTTGATCCCATGCGTGTAGAATATGTAAGATGTATAGATCATGCTATTGTGTTTGGAGAGGCTCAGAGATGGTGAAATACTAATAAAGTTTTGCTTTGCTTCATTTCCTTTGACTCTGCTTTCCTTTCTTTTAAAAATAAATAGGCCACAAAGCCACAAAATACAAATATAAACAACTAAGCTTTCAATAAAAGACACAATTTATAAGTCTTCTCCATTTGGCAGCCAGGATGAAAGGTCTTTAAAAAATAAACAAAAACAAAACAAATATCTTGCAAAACATTTGTTGTCTGCAGCATCCATGGGTCAGGATCCAGAGGAGTTGACAAATTAGCATTGAGATCCTCTGAGTCCCCCTTGATGCAGTGATATCTTTTGATAAATGTTGCTTTCAGAGTCAAGGGACATTGGGTGATGTATTAGCTTCCTTGTGTTCCTATAACAAAGCACCTCAAATTATTAAATATCACAGAAATTTATTCTCTCGCAGTTATGAATGTTAGAAGTCTAGAGTCAAAGGTCAGCAGGATTGGTTTCCTCTGCAGGTTCTGAGGGACACCCTTACGTATCTCTTTCCTAGCTTCTATGGTTGGCAGCAAGACTCAACATTCCTTGGCTTGTAGCTGTATCACTCTCATATCTGACCCACTTCCTAAAGTGACCATCTGTGGGTCCTCTCCTTTGCTTATAAGGATACCAATCATTGAATTTAGAACCTACCTAAACCAATGTGACATCAACTCATTTCCTCTGCAAATAATCTATTTCCAAATAGGGTCAAATTCTGAGATTCCAAGTGGAAATTAATTTGGTGGGGACACTATTCACCCCACTACAGAGTCTAACCAGAGTGAAGTTTCTGACCTTTGCAAAATTCTACCAGTGTTGGTTGTGTTTTTATTATCACAGACTAAAAGTAAATAACCTTTTTAATATCTTTCCCTTGCAAAACTTAAATGTAAAAAAAGTTTAGATTTTTGGTGACATTTAATATCTTAGCTTTGCAATAAAAGTTTTTTTTCTGGTTACAGTTTTTTGGGCTACATTTGGTTACATTTGTATTTCTTTTGTCTCCTTTCTATATACTTTTATCCCCCTTAATGAAAGAAAACTAGGTTTTCTAATCAAAGAGTCTGAAAAGTACATTAATAAATATTTAGAGACTTCTGTTCTCATAGTCCTACCATTTAACACTATTCTTGCTTTTCTATTTATGTGGAATGTCTGCCAGTGGCAATATCTTTCATGGCACCAAGAAAAATGTTGAAGTTGGCAAATAACAAGTATTGAAAAAAAAAATCAACATTGCCCTGTGGAGCAATGAATTTTATCTAAAAATTCTGACCTAGGAAAACTTTAAGGAATCATATATTAGTCTCTTCCTTTTTTTTACAAAGTTTCATTAATATTAGAAATCATTTAAAATCCATTTTTCTTCTTCCTTCCTTATTTTCTTCCTTGCTTTTGTGCTGAGGATTAAACCCAGCTCGTGCCAAGCGAGTCCTCTACCACTGAGCTATATGCCCAGATCTAGAAATTCAGTTTTACACTTCTTTTCCCAAAACTGAAGATGCTCCAAAATATTAAATTATTTTCATTTATTAGTCTTTTTGCTCCCTGAAAACATGATAAAGTATCAACAGCATACTTCTGTTGAATTAGTCACATAGGCATCAATGCATTGAAGCTAACCACAATTCATCTTTGCGTTTAGGTCCTCCAGGCCTGGCCATTTTCTCTTTTAGATTGCTAGAGCTAATTTTTATTTTTTTGTACCAGGGATTGAACCCAGGGACGCTTAAGCACTGAGCCACATCCTAGTCTTATTTTATTTTTTATTTAGACACAGTGTCTTACTAATTGCTTATGGCCTTGCTAAATTGCTGAGGCTAGCTTTGAACTTTTCATCCCCCTGCCTCAGCCTCCCAAGTCACTGGGATTACAGGTGTGCACCACTGTATCTGGCTTAGAGCTAACTTTTGAGCACTATCAGAAAGAAGGTAGATTAGGAAGTTAGAAGACCCAGGGCTTTAGAAAAGCAAGGGAATCTGTTTGTATATGTGTAAGGGAAAGTCAGAGAGACAGAGACAATCTATGTAGTTGGAAGAATTCAGAGTCATTTCAAATACTGCTTTCCACAGATTTTCCTATTCCATAGATCTTGGTTTTGGTATGCTCATAAATAAATCTCTAAGGATGTAAACTTCTATTTCAATTAGTTTTGGAATACAAAAGAATAAATGATGGTTTAAGTAAGACAGAACTAATTCCCTCTTTTCCTCTTCCTCTTCCTTTCCCTCTCTCTCTCTCTCTTCTCACCTCTCTCTCTCTGCTCTCACCCCTCTCTCTTTCCCTCCCTGCTCCCCTCTTCTCACCTCTCTCTGTCTGAAGCTGAAGGGAGGCAGTTAGGGGCTGGCATATCAGCACATGATGTAACCCCAGCTCTTTCCTTCTCTACCAGTGTTATGGATGACTCTGTTTCTCATTGCCTTGACACCCTTCCTTCATCATATCTTCTCAGAGAGCAATGTACAAGATGGAGTGAGGAAAGAAGAGTATGCCTTCTTTTAAGGTCACTTTCTAGGAACACTGCTGGAATAAGCTTACACTCGTGTTGGTGAACTTGGTCACATGGGCACATCACAGTTTAAGCCTCGGAAATGTATTCTTAGCTGAGAAGAAACATAAGCACTTAATCAAGTTGCAAAATAAAATAAAGAATGCCCAATCAAATTTGATTTTCAGATTAATAGCCTTTAATATTTGGGAATACTTATATGAAACATTATTATGAAACATTGATTATCTGAAATTCAAACGAATTACATCCTATGTGTAAGAACTGGGCCATACCTATATGAAAAATGGATTCATTTTTATTAGTCAGTTTTTATTGAGCAATCTCTATTTTTATTTGCTAAAGCTGGAAATACCAGTTAGAAATCAGGATTCCACTAATAAAAGGGAGAAGAAATTGGATATGGGGGTAGATAATCAATGATGCCTTCAATAGCTACTTAAAAGGAACTGATATACCTGACTGCTATCTAGTTGTGGTGTTAATAATGGACTTTAAGGTAAGAATAGGAAAACTGGGAATAATCAGACTTTCTGAGAACATCTTTACTGTCTTTGCTAATGACTCTGTATTAACAAATCTATGAATAAAGTATGATTGAGAGCATTCCCCCAAAGTTACTAAACCTCTCAAATATAGTATTTGTTAATGAGGCTGTAGAATACTTTCTGTAGTTCTCTACACAGAGAATTGGAAGGCATTGACTATTAGAAAAAAAGAAAGGAAGAAAGGAGGGAAGGAAGAAGGAAGGAAGGAAGGAAGGAAGGAAGGAAGGAAGGAAGGAAGGAAGGAAGGAAGGAAAGATCCATCTTTGTAAAATACCTTCACAGTGCTGTGGGTAAAAGGACACTCTTACCCCTACTTGGTCAGGGTTTCCTCTTTGAATCTGACATGGAGTGGGACCATGTTTCTTTCTGAATGATCCTTTTTTACCTGTCATATGTTTTCAGTGTTAATTCAGACTGAGAATTTATTTGACTTATTTAGTTTACCTTGGAGTATGAGGGGAGCTCCAGGGACCACTGTTTTCATTTTTGGCTTAGGCTGAGCTTCTCAAATACAGAAACACTTTTCTGTTGGATCACCAGTTGTCTCTGCATGGCCCATCGTTCATTCCTGAATGGTCCTCCAGACACACAGGCTGGTCTGCCTCACAGTGGAGAAAGAGCACCTTGCCTTTCTATCTACATTCCGTTTGGTGGAAAGAAGCAAAGCTATATTTTAAAGATAAAGCTACAATATCCATACTTCTTGCCTTCACATCCTGGCCCACGCGCTAGTCGTAAAAATTCAATCTGATAAAGTTGTATTTAAACACATTTTCTTGTTTATCTGCTTAACTTCATTATTTTTACCTCTCCTCTGCAGGATATCTGTTCCTCTGACTGCAACAAGAAAAGTTTAGGGCAAGTTTACAAATCATAACATTTTTCTTGCAAAAGTAGAGTAAGAAGGAATGACTGGTATATCTGGGATTATTACTTTTCTTATCCCTTGGGATTCTGAAACTACTAAATGTTTCATAATTCATTTCCAGGCACCGATACTATTATTCTGGCTGCCTCTAAGTCATGATAAGGAAAAAAAATCTGCCGAGAGCAAAATGAGAAGCAACATATTTGTGGCTCAAGTTGGATGAATGGAAAAGAACAGAACCCTTGGTGGATTAAATAGGATACTGCAAAGCAAGGCTTGGTGATTGAATGATCACCCAGTTTATATTAAAGGACTTATTTCCATTTATAAAATGATTCCCTTTGTAGGGTTCAAGGATTAATGTGCTGGACATCTTCCCAGCTCCAAGTATTTATTTTAAAAAGCTTTCCATGTCAAGAAAACTCAGGTTCCAAAGTGATAAATTTAATGAGGAGACGTATAACTTGAAGTTCTGGCTAATTTCAGGTGTTGAACATCCTCCAACCATTTTTACTGGAATGGGAGTGAGGGATATATATCAAATGCCATGACTCAGTTCCAGTTGTGTTATCACCTCCAATCAAATGAAAATGCCCTTGAAGCTGGGGGTATGCATTCCTGAAAGTGCTAACACTCAGCATATGGCTCCATGAGGCCAAACTTCAAGATGAAAGTGAGGGCAATCAGACAGTTGCCCAGAAACTTCCAAGTACTGGCAATACGTCTGAATTTTTCATTTTTCATCCACCCCGTGGATAACTATCCAAAATGTTGCAGTTTTCTTGTTGAGTGCTCAGACTTGGCAATAGCAGGCATGATAAGCTTCCTAAGATTGTGGCTTGCAGCTCTGTGGATGCCAATGTTAACATACATGTGTTTTAAGCACTCCTGCTCAGGTGCCCTGGAGTATACTGCATTATCCCTACTGGCAGCTATTGAGCTTTCAAGGCAAGTCCTGATCATTGATCATCTGTAGCTCTCAGTTCTCAGTGTCGAGCCCGCCATATGGTTGGCACATAGTATGTGTCTGGTGAACAAAATGAAATAACTAACAAGGCAGTGGAAACTTAACCACAATAGCTGTTACACTCAGAAGAAATATTTCAAATTAAAGCCAAGAAAGATATTTTTTAAAATGCGACTTTGAAAAAAAAGCAGCTAATACAAATATGAAAATCAAGACCTAAAGCCAAGTAAATCAGTCACTGGGCCACCTTCACATACTTGATTAATATCTCATTGAACTTGAGCTTCATTTGGAGGTGAGTAGCAGCATAACACTTACAAACAATTACAAAACAATTAAGACAGTTCAATGGGCAGCATGAATTAAAAAGGAGTTTCTTCATAATTCCTATGAAGAACATAGAAGAGGAGCCTGATCCCTAGAACAGAGCAATGGTTATCTCTTTCCCCATCCCCGCCTCCTTTACAAACCCCAGCAATCGACCCTGTGTCCTCTATCTCCTTCACTCCTGACTCTCAAGTCAATACCGCCCTTCCTGGCTTTTTTATTTTCCTCCTCCTCCTTCTCTATAGGATTTGACCTTATTATGTAGATAAATTTAGCTTTTCCCAAATAAGAATTATCTATTCCTTTCAGGAAGAGTATAGAGAAGGGGAATTGGGTTATAAATTGCAGGATGATCTTTGGATGCTCATTGAGTGGCTCCGTTCAGCCATATTTCCAGATTAATCATTATTGTCCCAGGGTAGTAATATTTTTAGTCAGTTACTTAACAAGAATCAGACTTTGATATGTAAAGAGAATGAGATCCCATAATGTGGCAAGTATTCATAAACACAATTACTTCTATAGCCAGCCTAGACATTTTGAGGGACAGTAAAGCTCTTTCCTTGGAAATTCTCTGCTATAGTATGGTAGGTAGGCAGGTAAATAGGGTTATACAATTTTTACAACACAGAATTGGTAAAAGGTGTTTTACAGAACCTGGCATCCTTTACCTTAACAATTCTTAGGCTAAAGCATGTCATAGTTTAGACAGCAGCACTTCCAAGCTGGGGGTGGATTAGCAGCCTAGCTTTATACCAGCAGCAATTTCTCAGGCAAAAGATGTTCCAAACTGAACTGGATATTTCACTTTTGTTCTCTGGTAGCGGTATAGGTTGAGTGACCATTTCTAGTGAAGGCTGCCAAGGGACCTCTCACATCTCTCAGTGACATTGTCTGCATGTATCACCTTGGGTTTCTTCCAGTTCTGATTAAATAATTTTATAAAGATATCTCAACTATATGTGGTGGAAATGTGTTGTTTATTAAATACATATGATTTCTAGAAGCTGATTTGTTATTGTGAGAATCTGATTAATTCCAGAACAACAACATAATACAATAAAGATAAGCACATGAAGACCAGAACATTACGTGTTCTGGCTGGAATTTCAGATACTGCTGATTGTATTTGAGAAATTTTAAAATGTTAGTGTATGTGAGAGTTGAAGTGGAGTAATATTTCCAATATTTTCTCCCCTGCCCCTTCGAATGTCTCCTTGATGGTGTCCCTATTTCCTGTCATGGCCATTGAATCTCTGGAAATGGTTCTCATTTGACACATACTTCCTTTCAAGTTACAAGTAGTTTCTAATGGGCACCTGTGGTGTTCCACTCAGAATCTTTATGGCCTTATTTTTTATTGTAGCTAGTGCTGCAGTGGGTGACTTTTGCCCTGAAGGCTTTGATCAGGTCAGCACTCAGGAGTCAGACCTTCCCAGCCCCAGCCAGATACCTCTTGCTTCCTCTCTGGCCTTATTTTATTTTATTTTTATTTATTATTTCTTTTTGGTACTGGAGATTGAACTCAGGGGCACTTGACCACTGAGCCACATCCCCAACCCTATTTTCTGTTTTATGTAGAGACAGGGTCTCACTGAGTTGCTTAGCGCCTCGCCATTGCTGAGGCTGGCTTTGAACTTGGCAATTCTCCTGTCTCAGCCTCCCTAAATGCTGGAATTACAGGCTTGCACCACCATGGCCCTCTATGGGCTTATCTTTTGCACAAAGTCATCCTTGGACACTCCCTCATACATTTACATCTAGAAGCCTGATGGTTGGAGAGCCGAGGGTTTATCCTTTAGCTTTGGGAGATGTGAGCTAGAGTACACACGAGTTCTTTTTTGACCTCTTCTGGGCAGAGACCTCTAATAGACCACCAGATGCCAGTAGCAAAAGTCAAATCCACAGTGTATTTTTTACAGATTTTTCCTTCTTTCAAGTTTTACTCCCCTGTTCTAAAGTATCACATTTCCAAATAAGCTATGGGTACAGAAGAGGCTATCCCAAGCTTTAGGAGATACAGATAAAGAATGCATATAACTGAGCCGGGCATAGTGGCGCACACCTGTAATCCCAGCACTTTGGAAGGCTGAGACAGGAGAATAGCCAGTTCAAAGTCAGCCTCAGCAATGGCTAGGTGCTAAGCAACTCAGTGAGACCCTGTCTCTATATAAAACACAAAATAGGACTGGGGATGTGGCTCCCTGGTGAGTACCCCTGAGTTCAATCCCCAGTACCAAAAAAAAAAAAAAAAAAGAATGCATATAACACACTGTCATGAATTTTCTTCTAAATAATCTATGCATGGGACCTGGGGTTGTAGCTCAGTGGTGGAACACTTGCCTCGCACCTGTGAGGTACTGGGTTCGATCTTCAGCACCACATAAAAATTAAAAAAATAAAGGTATTCTGTACATCTACAACTAAAAAAATTTTTTAAAAAAATCTATGCATGGGGAGGGAAGAAAGTGAATGGGCATATAAATTAAACTGAAGTGGCTTTTAGTTGGTAATTGGTGAAGTTAGATAATGATACTTGGGAGTTTATTATCACATTTTCTCTGCTTTTATATATATTTGGAATTTTCTAGAATAAAAATGATTTATTTATGTTTTCTTTTTTATTGTAGAAAACTTCAAATACACATAAAAGTAGAGAAAATGTGATTATATATATTCCACTAATACATATGAATAAATAAATAAATATATGTGTGTATATTCCACTTTCCAGGATTTAACTCCTTCTCATTCTTTTGGAAGAAGGATGACATCTGATACAGTTTTAGTGCGGCAAATGCACAGTATGAAGGCAAAAGCCTTCATTGCCTGGATGAATTAATGTAATTAAGTTGTGTGAAGAAATTAAAGAATGTTCAATTCCAAAGTGATCTGCATACCACCCAAATAATGTTGATCAAGGAGCTCCCTTTATAAGTACATAATAATATGATCTTATTACATGTATTATATAAATGTGTTATTACATGTAATAATGAATTACTATTATATGTATGATGAATGTGTGTTATAAATATACTTATGTATTTATTATATTATTCATTATTTATGTGTGTAAACATAAATTTTAACACATAATATATTTAAATAAAATAATATTTATAATAAACATAAATACATAATAAATATATATATGATTATACACTTATAAAAGGAGCTTCCTATTGTGCTATTTTTTTCTAATCTTCTCTTAAAATCATTTTCATTACAATGCTTCTAAAATAGACACATGCATTTTCTTTCCTTGTTAAAAAAGTGTGAGAATTTTTCATTCTGTCTTGCAAGTTTCTCAGGAGTTAACGGCCACATTGCCTTAGTCCTGAGACAGAGCTAGAGTCAACTGAACTCTTAAGAAATAAGAGGTGTTGGGTCTATAGATAAGAACCCTTATAAAGCTTGTCTGAACTGGAGATAGGTATTTCTGTAGACTGATATTTTGTGCCCCATTTTTTATTTTTTTAGCATTCCAGTATGATGATATGTTGGCATAAGGAGGAAATTTGAAATGTGGAGAAAGGAGTAATGAGGGTGGTGGCAAGGTGTGCATTTCTTTCTGAGCCCTTTCTCAGAATCATAGCCAGTGAAAGTTTCTTGGATGGAGCATTCTCCATCTACCTTCTTGTCCCTAATTGATAATGTGCTTATGATTTTATGCTGCCCAGGGTTGCAGTCAGGACTTCATCAGCTTCTCTACACTGGGATCCTATTGTGCAGACCTCATTAGGCTTATTGTCATGTTCAATCTGTCCAGGTTGTTCCTTTTAGATAAAATAAATAATCCATGGCTTAAAAGCTCTAATTGAGAACACTCTGTGTCTTGTCTTTCTTACCTTGCTTTCTTTGGGGCTTCTCAACATGAGCAATATTTTCTGTTCTAAGAAGCTGTTAGAATGAATACTTCTTAGGGGATTTAAATTCCAGACCCTAGTATACAAGAGTGCTTGGTATATAGAAGATGCTCAATTATAAATCTGGGTTAAGAATGACCCAGATTGCTTGTCTAATGGATTATTGATCTCACATCTTGTATAATAGAAAGATACTGTGTCTCCACTTCTACTCTCTTACTATTGATTTATAAATTTAGCTGCATTCAAAGTTAAAAAGAACTACAATCTCTTTCTCACATTAAACGGCCCATGTTCTGGAATTCATGCTTTAATGGAGCAAGGTATCTTAGACAATGTCCAGACTAGAGGTTTTGAACTGAATCCTTGGCAACTCCAGGATTCCATTCACAGCCTAGGAGACTTTTACAGGGACCTAGAGGGAGTCTTGAATTCAAATTTATACTGGGGTTCATTTGGGAGGAGAAAAAATTAGTTTTTTGCTTAGGTTCTTAGCAAAGTTTGAAAATGAGTAATCTTGACCAAATGCTTCATTTTTCAGAGAGGATTTTGCTCAAGGTTACACTGTTAGGGCAAAATCAAGCCCAGAATACTTTCACAGGCTGAAACACTTCATTTCCCCACCCTTAGACACCTATATTGTTCCATGATAAAACATACATGACTCTTCCTTTTGTATCATGTTTACCTAAATGCATTTAATACATTTGCATATTAAAGTGTTGTGTCTAAGGGAAGATTAAGTTGAACTCACTGCATTTTAAATGACTACCAAAATTGTCTTTGTTTTTTGTTCCCCCTAGTTTTTCAAACATTCACAAAGGAAGAGAGTGGAGTAGAATAGTTTTATGCATGTGCTTTGGAATCAGTCTGATTTTGAGTCTCACTTTTGCCAATTATGGAAAATTGAATTAACCTGGCCCAGTCTCATTTTCTTCATCTATAAAGGGTTTACATCTTCAAAAGTTTTTATATGAAGTATAAGCATGATATCATGATATCAAAATTTGGCTCAAATTTTATTCTTCAAGTTGAAAATATAAATACATTAAATATTTAAATTTCTATGCCATCAAAGTGCTACTGTTTCTCATCTGCTAGGATGGCTATTATTAACATGGAAAATAGTAAGTGTTGGCGAAGATGTGGAGATGCTGCAACTCTTGTGCATTGCAAGTAGGATTATAAAATGTTACAGCTACTGTGGAAAATCATTTGATGGTTTCTTAAAAATTAAATATAGAATTATTCTATTATCCAGCAATTCTACATGCACATGCATAGTGTTCCATATTTTTTGGGGGGGTGTACTGGAGATTGAACTCAGGGGCACTCGACCACTGAACCACATCCCCAGCCCTATTTTGTGTTTTATGTAGAGACAGAGTCTCACTGAGTTGCTTAGCGCCTCGCCATTGCTGAGGCTGTTAAAAATAAATAAATAAAAGGAAGAGCAGTAGAGCAGAGGAAGGGGAATGGGAGGAGGGAAGAGGGGAGGCACTGATAACTGAAATGGAGCAAATTAAATTTCATGCATGTGTGATTATGTCAACAGGAAGTCAACTATTATATATAACTATAATCCACCAATAAGAGCATTAAAAAAGAAATAACAGGAGGAACTAAAAAGATACTATATATCCATCTTCATAGTATTATTACTCACAATAGCTAAAATGTGAAAACAACCGAAATATCTATCAATATGAATAAGCACAATATAGCCTATACATACGATGGAATATGATTCAGCCTTAAAAAGGAATGAAACTCTGATACATGCTACAACATAAAGGAATATGGGAAGCATTAAACTGGGCAGCTATATCAGAAACATATTTCTTACATTTCTGGGAGGTTGGTAAGTCCAAGATCAAATTGCTGGCAGGTTCTGTGTCTGATGAGGGCACACTCTCTGGTTCACAGATGATGTCTTCTCTCTGTAACTTCATACAATGGAAAGAACAAGGGTCATCTCTAGGGCCCAGTTGACAAAGGCATTAATTGCATTCATGAGAGTTCTTCCTATATTGCCTAATAACTTCCCAAGATTCCCTTTCTAACACCATCACCAGGGGTTTTAAGATATCAACTTATGAATTTTGGTGGAACACAGGCATTCACACCATAGCAGTGACATAGCCAAAGAGACAAAGAAAATATTGGTCCCTGAGCACGCATCTGTCAAATTTGATAAGCAAAGCCAGATTGATGTTTTCATGTTTTCAGAGCTGGCTATTTGTTGTTTTCTGGTGTGGGCCCAAGAAACTAGACCACAGATAACTAAATTACATGTTGATTTTCTTTTCTAAATGGAGAAGATTCTTGCTCATGGCATAATCAACTGAGACACAGGATGTTAAAGAGTATTTGGAAGGAATGCTAAGGCACGCTGGGTTCCCTGAAGGGAAGTTATTTGTTTGCTATTCACTTTACTCTCTTTTACAGCAGTTTATAATTTAAAAGTATTATGACTCTATTACTCTGTGGACTGTCATATATCATATGTAGCCATGTCTGGAGAAGAATAATTAAAATCATTGAGGTGATTTTGGTTAACTCATGTCTTTATTTTAAAATTTGATGGGGCTGTTAATGGCAGATGTCAAATAGTTCCAGGAAAAGATAGTTGTTATAAAAACATTTGACTAGTAGCCAGAAGACCTGAGTTCTTGTTCTGGTTCCGGTGATGATCAACTGGAAGACTTTGGAAAAAATCAAGGTACTTCAGGCCTCAATCTATCACTAAAATGGGAAGGTTGGATTAAATGAATCTGTAAAGTTCCTGCTAAGATTCAAACTAATATCCTCTACTTTGATGATCCTGGCCCAGGTTGCCTGAATTGTCTTGTGACAGTCCATGGACAGTTGCCACCTTCCTTCTGAGTGGTGATCCTTTGGCTGGGCATGTTTCAGACCATCTGTTCATGTTCAGGTCCTGTTCTGGGCAAGATAGGGATTCCTCTGCAGTATAGCCTGCAGGCATGTGTCACAATCTTGGTGTGTTCTGACCAGAGCCAAACCATCAAGACCTGTTTCAAAATTCTATGAGTCACATGCTGAGCCATAGGAGCCTCTTACAGCATTTAGGTCACGTTCCTTCCGAGTACCCATAATAAAGGTATTTTGACTAATCACAATGGCAGTATTATTATAAATCCCAAATTCTCACTCTGATTTGGAATAACTTTCTTTGGTGTCCTTTGTGAGAAGCTAGGTGTTGTAGGTGTTTGTGTGTGTATGTGTATGCGTGCATGCACTCATGTACCTTTTTAGATGCCAGAGCAAGGTTACTCAATGCCTCTAGAAGTTGCATTTCTCATTACAGTTCTTGGCAGTGCTCTAATGCAAAGGACACGGAAATTGGAAGCTATAGAGGTACAGTGCTTGTACTCATTGACCTCTCTTCCCGCTGCCATTTGTCTTAGTTACATTTAAGGGGCAGAAGTGATAATTCCAAGATCTATACTATTTTCTTTCTTTTCCTCCAATATTTCACATGTAAAAGCCTTAATAAAAGATTTTCCTTAGAAACCTTACTAAATCAAACAGAGAATCTAGGTCCCAGTATTTCATGTAGCTTTTTATTGAAAATGGAAAATACACTGGAATCCTAATCAAACTAAAGATTAAAATAACTAGCTGATTTAAATAATTTAAAATGTGGATTTTTTTTAAAAAAATTGTTTTCGTTGTTAATGGACCTTTATTTTATTTATTTATTTATATGTGGTGCTGAGAATCGAACCCAGGAATCACACATGCCAGGCAAGCGTTCTACCACTGAGGTGCAACCCCAGCCCAAAATGGGGACTTTTTTTTAATCTAGATTTTTGAATTGCTCCTCTCCTGTGTCCCTGTGGAAACTCTTTCAAGATCAGAAACAACAAAAATGTCTACTTCCATGTTTGTTTTAACACATCACTTCCATTTTGATTCAATATTGTATTGGTGTCCTATTGTTCTGGGTTGAATCTGGAATATTCCCCAAAGTCTCATGTGTTGAAGTCTTGATCCCCAATGTAGCAATGTCAGGAGGTGGGAGCTGTTGGGAAATAATTGGATCATGAGGGCGCTGATCTCATTAATGGATTAATCCACTAATGGGTTTGTAGCTAATGCCATTCATTATTGGGAATTTGTGGAAACTGGAGGAGTTGGGGCCTAACTGAAGGGAAAGGGTCCTTAGGGGTGTGCCCTTGAGGTCTCTATTTTGTCCCCAGCCTCTTTCTTTCTTGCTTGCTCCTTGGCCACCATTAGGTGACCAGCTCTGCTCCATCATACCCTCTCTACCACATCACAGGCTCATAGCAATGTCTGAAACCATTAACCAAAGTAAATCTTTCCTCCTTTAAGTTGTTTTTCTTGGATATTTTGTCATGAAAAGCTGACTAACACACTTATATAGCACAATGTGGCCAGGAAAAGAAATTAAAGGCCCCTGATTGGCAAATAGGAAGTTAAGCTCTCATCATTCCCAGAAAACATGATTTTCTAGAAAATCAATAAAATCCACCAAAATACTATTAGAACTAAAAGCAACTTAGCAAAATTGTGAATTATTAGAACTTAGCAAAATTGTGAATGCAATGCCAATACATTAAAAATAATTATGTTTTTATATATTAGTAATGAACAGAAATAAAAACTTTTAAAAATATTTACAGTAACATCCAAAATATAAAATATATAGGGATAAATCTAACAAAAGATATGACAAATCTGTTTGCTAAAAACTTGCAAACATTCCAAAGAAAAATGATTTACTTTAGATTAGGTAGAGGGGCATGAAGAGAGGAGAGGAGGGATGGGGGTAGGAAGGATAGTAGAATGAACCAGATATTATTGCCCTACATACATTTATAACTATACTACTGGTGTGATTTTACATTATGTACAACCAGGAGAATGAGAAATTATACTCCATTATGCACTCTACTGTCATGTATAACTAAGTAAAATAAATTTAAGAATATTTTAAAACTAAGAAAAAAATTAAATAAGATGTAATTAAATAGAAAGGTATATCATACTCCTGGACCAGAAGAGTTAGGGTTGTCAAAGTATTAACTTTGCCCAAGTTGACCTATGGATTCAATGCAACTGCAATTAAAATTAAAAGCTGCTCTTTTGCAGGGAGTAAAGGTATGGTGAGAAGAGAGTGAGGTAGAAATTGATAAGTTGATTCTAAAATTCATATGGAAAACAAAAGGACCTACAAAAGCCCAAACAACTTTTATAAAGAACAAAGAGGCTCCAGAGTTCCTGTGGACCAGCAGGAGCCACAGAGGGCCCAGATCCGCACTCAGGAAATTCCACAGGTGTCCAGCCAATGGGAGACCAGGGACTGCTACCTGCTAGCCACTGGGGAGCCCAAATTCAGGGTAAGAGTAACTCCAGAGACCCCAGTGGAGGCAGCCCTGCCCAAGGGCAGCCTGGGCCCGCCTCAGTTCCGCTCCAGAGTTCCTGTGGACTAGCAGGAGCCACACAGGGCCCAGATCTGCCCTCAGGAAACTCCATGGGTATCCAGCCAATGGGAGACCAGGAGCTGCTAGCCACTAGCCACACACAAAGGCACACCCATGGTAAGAGTGGCCTGCAGAGATCACAGCATGAAGAGGCCCCACCCAAGTGCGCTCTGGGCCCGCCTCAGTTTTGCTCCAGAGTTCCTGTGGTCAGGTGAGACAGGAGACCCAAAACCACCCTTAGGGAATGCCAGGGGTGCCCAGTTGAAGGCAGACCAGAGCCTGCTAGCCTCCAGTCCCAGGGGAGCTCACACTCACTGTAAGGGTTGCACACAGACTCTCCTGCTTGTGGTCCTAGGTGAGACCTGGGCCCGCCTCCAGTTCTGCTCCAGAGTTCCTGTTCACCAGCAGGAGTGCAAGAGAGGGACAAAACAACCCTCAGGGGCTGCCTCAGGAGCCCAGCCAAGGCCACTCCCACTGCCCTCTAAAGGTATGTCCACTACCTCCACCACCAAATTTAGTGGCACTAGTGCCCATTTGGGGACACTAGGGGAACAGAAGTAGCTCCAAGGTGAGACACAGGTAATCTGGAGTGTC
>CM053405.1:47952018-47998044 GCA_028644305.1 Xerus rutilus | reverse complement strand
TTTTTTTCAAGAGATTAGTCAGTCTATCACTTTTAAATTTAGCCTTACACAAAGTTGCAGGACTGGGAAAAATATAGTCAAGTTCTTTGCTAGAATCTAATCAGAATGGCCTCTAGTCTATTTCCCAGTAGAATCCTCACTTCCCTTTGAAGCCTCATGAGCACATTCGGCATTCCTATTGTCTTTCTTGTCTTCTAAGCTTCCACCAATTTCACCCATTGAACTCCACTTACAACATTCTAAGGCTTTTCCAGTTTATATCTCTAAACTTTTTAAAATCTTTCTGCTAGCCACCTCCAAAGTCTTCTGAACCACATGGTCAGGTTAGTTGCAGAAACAAGTCCACTTCTTGGTACCATTTGCTTTTCATCACTGTGACCAAAATACACAAAAAAGAACAACTTAAGAGGAGGAAACATATATTTGGGGCTCACAGTTTCAGAGATCTCAGTCCATAGATAGCCGACTCCATTGCTCTGGCAGCACATCATGGGGAGAGGGCCCAGTGGATGAAAGATGCTCAGCTCATGGTGGAGTCTGGAAACAGGAGGCAGGGAAGGGGTTGCAGGGAAGATGCATACCTTTCCAGAGCACATTCCCAGTGAGCCACCTGCTTCAGCTATGGCCCATCTGCCCTTAGTTAACACATAATCATTCAAACTAGGATGGATTATTTGGATTACAGCTCTCATAATGCAATCATTTTACCTCTGAATATTCCTGCATTAACAGGAGTTTTGGGGGGATACCTTATATCTGTACCATGCCACTAGTAAAGTGTGGATCTTTGTGCCTCCTTAAGTTTATTTTGCTCATTTTCTATCTCTATACTAGTTCCTTGAGGGAAAGGTATTTTTCTGTTTTAATTCTTCTGTTCTTTATTGCTATCTTCCTAGAGGTTAGAAGTAGCATCTGACACATAATATTCAATAAATATGCATTGAAATAAAGTATATCATTCACAATATCATCTGCTGACTCCTCCTGCTTCCATCTTACTCTACCCAACCTATCCAACTTACTCTACCCAGCTCTATCTCTGAAGATAGAATAGTCTTTCTTAAACATAAATCTTGAAAACAGCACTATTGTTTCAACTTTCCAAAGGATGCACACAATCTAGAATAACATCCTTACTCCTGAGTAAGCTATCATCTGGCTCCTGCTTATGCCTGCAGGTTTACCTGCCACAGCCCTGTACCTTCTGCACCAGGATTGCTGTTATCCTCGATAGTGCTTCCTCTCTGGCCAGCATAATCTTCCTCCTTGGCCTCCCTTTTCCCTTGACACATTCTCCTTGGTCCTCCAAGATTCAGAAAGAATGTCTCTTCTGAGAAATCTGCTCAGACTTACCCATAATCTGTGTTATTTATTTCAGCACACAATACTACATAAATACTTTTATTAACATGTCTTGTGTGTTGGGATGATGGATTTGTATGTCTGTCTTCGCTATGATTGTGTTCCCTCTCATTACTTTTAGGTTAGCGTCTTATCCATTTAGGGGTCCTACAACAGGATACATTGACTAAGTGAATTGTAAATGATAGTAATTTATTTCTTACAATTATGGGGACTGAGAAGTCAAAGATCAGAGTGCCAGCAAGGTTAGGTTCTGGTGAGGGCTCTTTTTCAGGTTACATACTGTTTGTTGACATTTTTTTTTCTTTTGTCATGCTGGGGATTGAACTCAGGGCTGTGTGCATGCAAGGCAAGTACTCTACCAACTGAGCTATATTCCCAGCCTGTTTGTTGACTTTTTGCTGTGTCTTTATATGGCTCACATGGTGGAGGCAGACAGGCAGCTCTCTGAGGTCTCTTTTACAATGGCACTAATTCCATTTGTGAGGACTCCCTCTCACATTTGAGTCACCTCTTAAATTCCTCACTTCTTAATTCTATCACCTTGGTGATTAGGTTTCAACTCATGAACTTTGGAGGGATACAAACATTCAGATCCTAGCAGTTAGATATTGTAGCTTAGTCCCTTTGTGTTCCCACTGTGAGTGTGTTTGTTGCAAAATTGGTGCTTGATAAATATTTGATGACAGTAAAATTAAAAAGAGACCATGCAACTAGTGGCTCTTAAACATTTTTAATCAAATGCTTATTTTGATTTGCAAATCTTGGTGATATATTAAAAAACGAGTTGATGATGATTGCACGCTTCATCCATTAAGTACCACCTGGCAGAAAGTCTACTTTCAAAGTCATTGGTCCTCTTTTTTTCTTACTATGGTAAAAATACACATACACAATTTACCATGTTAAAAAATGTAATTCCCTGGTGTTAAGTATATTCACAGTTCTGTGCACTAGTCAGCATTATCCATATCCAGATTTTTTCCTATCCTCCTACACAGAAATGCTGTGCCCATTAAATGATAATGCCAACTCCCCAATGCCCCAGCCTTTGGCAACTAACCCTCTGTATGATTTTGACTACTCTAAGTATTTCATGTAAGTGGAATCATGTGCTATTTGTTCTTTTGTATTTGACTGTTCTTTTGTGTTATTTCACGTTGCATAACATTTTCAATGTCCATGCATGTTGTTTCATGTATCAGGATTTCATTCTTTTTAAAGACAAAATTATATTCCATTGCATGTATATGCCATATTTGTTTACCTGTTCATCTTGGTGGATATTTACATTGTTTTTACCTCTTAGACATTGTGAATAATGCTGCTATGAAGGCTGTTCAGATATAAATCTGCTTGAGTCTCTGAATTTAGTCCTTTTGGATATACATACCTAAGAGTAGAATTACTGGATAATATGGTATTCTATGTTTAACTTTTTGAGAAACAATAAAACTCTTTTCCATAGTAGCTACAGCATTTTTACATTCTTACTAACAATGCACGAGGGTTCTACTATCTCTACAACCTTACCCACATTTATTATTTTTCATTTAATAATAGCTCTCCCAATGGATGTAAATCAGTAGCATTTTGATAGCATGGAAATTTAGATGTGGACTATATTTATATTTTCAACTTTGAGAATAAAATTTGAGAGAGAAATTCCTATGCTTAAATTGTGAAAAATTAGAAAATCACTGTTATTCATGAAACGGTCCTCAGCTTAGACATAGTTTTGAAAGAAGTAAAGATATAACATAGGAACAGAAAGTAGGGAGGAGGAGATGACAATATTCTCATGACCTGCCATTCAGCAATTTCCCTTGAGTAGGGACATGTGGATACGGTCCACAGGCACTTCTGAAAACATATTTAATTGACAAATGTATGAAGCAGGATCATTCTAGTAGTAATCTCCAGTGAAATTGGTTCCATATTTTTGCATTAGCTTGAACATTTTTATGATTTCAAGGATGGAAAAAAGCTTACTGAAAACCACATATACGCAAATACTGTAGATGTGAAAATATGCATTGAAATTGTTGCTTATTTTTATAAAACTTTTTTACAGTATATTAAGGCAAAACCAATGTTATTACAATATTAAAGTTCAGAATTTCAGCAATCTATTAGGGCCCCTAGAGGAACATTAGTTACAGCAGGGATCTCCAGCATGCGAGAGGGCTGCCAATGCAGAAAGATTGCTCTCTTGCAGGCTTAGCTCAGGAAAGCATTTAATAGCAGGGATTTTATAAAAGTGACTTTACAACACTCTGAAAGCAATCAAATGCTCAGAATTGATTGCTATATTATAGTTATTTGGCTTTAGCATCCTAAAATGAATCAACTGCAGTGTATTCCCGTGGGACAGAAAATAGAACGGTGGCCATCCCTTATGTTACATGCTCATACCACGTAAGTACCCTCTACAGTTATAAGGCTTTGTGAAGGTTTTACTATGCAGTCTTATAGTAAAATAAGTCCTCTAACCTTGTGATGTGAGTATTGCTGAGATTTCTGTCTCCATTTTTGCAAAGAAGACCTAGAGATAGTGAGTGTTCTCACATAGCCAGTCATCAGATGGGCAGTATCACACAGAAGACTTCTGTATAGGCTTTGGAAAGAGACAGACTTAAATTCAAATCCCAAGTCTTGAACTCTCCAGTTGTTTCCTGGGAAAATCTAAAATTCTTTAAGTCTCTGTTTCAAGTTCTATGAAATGGGATTCATAGCATCTACCTCACAGTGAGATTTGAGAATATTTAATAAGGGAACATCACTAATCAATCCTTGCACACTTTCCCACTGATTGTGGAGCAAACTCAGAATCTTTCTCAAGCTAGCATTCAGGACAGCTATACAAATTGAACAGAGAAGGCAGGAGTGATTGTCACTTTAGTCCTGGGGCCACACTAACCACTGCCTGTTTGCCATTTCATCATTTGAGAACATTCTGCATGATTAAAAAATATTTTTTTAGTTGTAGATGGACACAATAGTTTTATTTTAATTAATTCATTAATTAATTCATTTTTATGTGGTGCTGAGGATCAAATCCAGTGCCTCACACATTCTAGGCAAGTGTTCTATTACTGAGCTACAACTACAAATCCTCCATGATTATTTTTATTACTAGTGCCCAAGAAAGTTCTAGACATTTTGTAGCTGGGTCCATTTGCCTGGAATTCTTTCCTCCTTCTTCCTCCCTTCTGCTGCCACTAAAGTAATCTATTCTCACCTGACAGACACTGAATCTGCAAAAGGTAAGCAGGAGGATAAATTAAATAGTTAAATGGATGAGAAGACAGACATGAAAAAAATATCCAGGCCAACTTATGACTTATTTGTTTTCTAATTTTCTGGTTCTACTGGCATTCATCATTTGAGCAGTTTTGTTCAGTGACAGTATTCACTGAAATAGTCAGATCTCTCAGCCTGAAGGTCAGCTATTACACAAATATTTGTAGGAAGAAAAATGGAGGTACTAATGTGTTCAAGGTCACCTAGTGAGACATAAATAAAAGTGGCAGATGGCTTGAGTTTGGAACACTTGATAAATCTTAGTTTATAAAAATGACTTTTTGCATATTAACTCATATATAATTATTTGAAGCAGTCAACTCTTATTTAGAATTTAATCTCATGATCAAAGAATGCACCTATAAAAAATATTTTGGGTTTGAAGGTTCATTTTACACTGGAAGGAAAGTATGGGTTCTAATTTGCCTTAATGGTAAGCAAAGAAAATTGTATCCCTTCAATCTCTGGGGCTCAAAGGTAGCTGAAAGGATTTCACTGAAGCTGTGAAATAAAACAAAAACAGCTCTCCCATTGGGTTTACCAACTAATTCTTAGCAACTGGCTTCAAAGTTTCATTTGGAATTCCTCCTGGCTCAGAATTCTTCCTGATTTAGAATTAGCATTCAGATTACAAGCAATTTTCTTATTCAACCTCACATTGTACTCAGTCACCTTCAATTGCACAATAATGCTTTGTGTTTCAGACTGCCTCCTAAATTCATTTGTTATCAAAACTTGTCCTGGCCTACATTTCAGTGTCTCCCCATACAAAACACAGGTGGAAAGTGAATAGAATATTGTCTCAAAGTCTAGACATAATTAATCAGGTCTGCTTCTTAATACTTTCATGGTGGAGTGTGGAACAGTGGAGGCAGTGTACTAAATCTTAAGTCTCCAGTGAGTGCCTATAGATGTGGACTACCTGGGCTAGTACTGAGGCCAACACTTTATTCATTTAAAGGGCCCAGTGGATTCATGACAATAGAAGACTCTAAGAAGTCCCTTGCAATTCTGAGACAACCTGTTGGGCTACAGAACCCTATCCAAGCATTCTTTCTGACTACCATTTGGCTTTTGCTCTAGAGAACAGATCACCCCAGGGATAAGTAGGATGTTTTAAAAGCCTCATTCTTGTTTCTGAAATGTCTTCATGCACTGAAAGAACATTTAAAAATAAAAACAGACATTTGTTTCTCAACAGTCACAGTTCAAAATGGCATGTACAAGTCTTCCTGGGGTCAGTTTGGAAACTCTAAAAGCTTTTCATGTTGCTTTTTAAACAGAAAAGCAATTTGAAAATGAAGGAAAGCATTTAGCATTCCAACAATCGTGACCTTGAGTGTTGTTCCCCGTGGAGTAGCATCAAATAACCTCGTTCCAGTAGGACTGAGGAGGCAGTGTGGGGGCATGGCATGTGTCAAAAGACCCACTTTGCAGATGTGCTTCAATTCTGGTTATCATTGGCATGGATCATGGGGAAAATTGGAGAAGACAAATTTATCTTTGGCATTTCCTGCATTATGGCTCAGTGGAAAAGAACATGGACTTCTAAATCTGATCTGGATTTTCATTCTAGCTCCTCCCTTAATTAGTGGAGAGACTTTGGACTGTTATTTACCCCTGCTCACACGCACCTCAATTTCTTCAACACTAACAAAGGAAAAATGATAATTACTTTGCATTTCACGTGTTAAATAATATATTGAATATATAACATGACCGGTACATGAAAGATGCATAATGAGTAGTCATTTCTTTTCCCTGGTCTCTCACATCCTACCCAGCTACTGAGATCTCCATTCATAGCACCCTCCCTGGGCCTCACTTAGCTGCCCTTTAGGGTGGCATTTCCCATTACAATTTACCCATGTTGTGGTTTGATTGTCCTCATATCTCAATCTCAGCCAGGCAGACTAACCCAAATGTTCCATTTTCACCCTTATGCTCAGCTCACAGATCATCCAAATGGTGCTAATGTATGAGCATCTTACTCCTTCCACATACGTGTAACATTTTACTTAGTACTTTCAAAAAATAGCATTTTACCCAAAAGGATGCCTATAATGGAAAGCAACTTAAGCAAAGCAGGAACTTCCTGTAGCAATATATAGGTTTGTATGTGAGGTCATCTTTCAGTATTCATCATTAGAATCATATACTCAGTGTGTCTCTTTTATTTACAGTCACAGGGCTGAGCCTTGGTCTTGGTGTGCTGACCTAATGTAATGGTAGGACTTACCACCATGTATTTGTGAAGAGCATTCTATGGGCTTTCATACCTCCGGGCCTCTGCTTACCTTTCACCCTTGAGGCCAGTATTCTTAGAACTCACCAGGAGATTCAGTTACATGCAGGACCTAGGCATATTCATGGTAATTAGCAGGTCTAATGGTGGGTCTTCTGAGAAGCATCTATTTGTCCAGTAGCTGTCCCTGTTCTGGCCTGATACCAGCTTTCACTCTTGATCTTTTTCTTTGCCCTATTACCAAGCTCTATCCTACCCCTCACTTTCAGTAAACTGGGTGCCTGTTTGGTGTCTTCATAATAAACTCAGAGTCTTCCTGAATGGACATTCCAAACCCTCCATGGCTAGCATCTCATTTCCTTGCCAATTAGATTAGACCTTCTGCCTTTCTGTCTCTTAGAGCCCATAATTTCGTCCCTGAATTCTACTCCTCCAATAAAATGCACATTTGGTTGGGGATTTTTTTTGTCACTGGAACTATGGGCTGGGAAGATGCCAACAAGGAGCATCTTGTTCTTGCAAAAAAGTGCACATTGAAATTGAAAAATCAGCATAGCTAATGGCAAAAAGCACTTGCTTTGATAATCAGATAGACTAGATACAGTCATACTAGTCTTAGTGATTTATTTATCTTACCTATGCTTTGGTTTCCTCATCTCAAAAACAGTACTAATAGTACTTGTAGGTTTGCTTCAAGGATTCAATCAGAAAATGAATATAAAGTAATTACCACAATGTCAGACACAGAGTAAATGCTCAAGGAAGATGAACTATTTTATTACTTTTAGCGGGATGGTTATTTAATTAAAAACAGGAATAAGTACAAAGGAGGAGACTTCTGCCTATGAAATGTAGAAGAACCAGATAAATACAGTTTATATTGTTAAATAATCATAAGCCTCTGAGGTTGGAGAGGAAAACTTGGAGCTTGGTTGACATGTGGTTTCTATAGTGACCATCTCAAAAGGCAGCTGAAGAACATGCAAGAGGGTGCCTCTAAACCAGGAAAAACATTTCCTTAATGACGGAGAAATCAGCAAGACCAAAGCCTGGGATGAATCCAAACCCCAGAAAGAACAAGAATGAATAGCAGAGGTAAGGCCTGTCTGCCATTCCACATTAGTTTTTCATCTGCATTTTGGAAGATAACAACCTAAACTTCCAGAAATGAAGTCATTAGGCCTTTCTAATTCCAGAGCCTGTTTTTCATTTTCTGTATTTTATGATACTTTGACACCTCAGGGCATTGAAGATCTAGGGAAGAACTAACTGCCCCTTTCAGTGCTAACTAATTCCTAGGGAAAGCAAATAAACTTGTCTGCTAGCACACTTTTCCTATGCAAATCAGCCAATCCCAAATCCCTATGTCATGTGCTTCATTTTTTTCAGGCCAAGAGGTGGGTACTGGGTATTGAACCAAGGGGCACTCAATCACACAGCCACATCCCTAGACTTTTTTATTTTTTAAATTATGAGGCAGGATCTCCCTAAGTTGCTGAGTGCCTTGCTAAATTGCTGAGACTGGCTTTGAACCCATGATCCTCCTGCCTCAGCCTCCAGAGCTGCTGGGATTACAGGTGAGCACCACTGGGTCCACTCATGTGCCTCCTTTCATCAGACTCTTGCAGTGCAAGACACTATCCCCTTTCCTCTGTCACCCCAGGGGTAGGTACTTGACAGCTACAGACCTCTCTTATGAGGTCTGACCTCATGACCCCAAGCCTGCCAAAGTTCTTGACACTCTCCAATCCTAAATCTGTTCAATTATTTATCTTCCACACTCATTCTCTCCTGCAAAACCCACCATAAAGACTGTGCTGTGCTTTCTCTCTATTTCTTCCTCTCCATTGATCCTGCTGCTCCCCATGTGGCTCTGCATGGCTGAGTGAGCTCCCTCCTCTTTGACACTGTGTTACAAACCAACTTTCTGATAGCAATTGTCTCCTCATCTGTTGACTATACTTGAATAAAACAAAAGCCTGGAAATATTTGAAATATCCTACCTTAGTGATAGGATAGGTCACTATACTTGAATAAAACAAAAGCCTGGAAATATTTGAAAATAACCCAAAGCAGAAGACATCTGTATTCAGAAGTCTCCAGTTTCTGGCTGAATTATCTTGAGCAAGTCCCAACTATTTGGAGCCTCGGTTTTCACATCTAAAAAAACTGTAATCATAATTATTATCTCAAAGAGCCATGGAGTGAATTGATCCATGTGAAGACACTCATCATAGTTAATGCTTAATTAATGTTTGTTCCTGTATTTGTTCATTTATCATTTCCTTCATTGCTATCCACCTATAACCTATAAACACAATTCAGTTATCACCTACTATATCCTAGTTAACTGCAGCAAATTCTGTTTTTTCATTGTTATTTTAATTATACAATTTAATGAGGTAGAACGTGAAAATTTGATACTCATATATAGTGAAGTTAGCATTTCCAGCTCCTCAAACATTTTTAAAACTTTTTGATTAACGAGTAATTATTGAACCTATTGATGAAACACAATGTGATATTTCAATATATATGTGCAATACATACTGGTCAGGGTAATTAATGTTTTCATATCCTTATCAGTACTGTGTTTGGAGACTTGAAGCTCCATTTTTTCTAGTTATTCATAAAACATATAATAGGTTATTGTGAGCTATAGTCACCCCACTGTGCTATAGAATACCAGAACTTACAACTTCTCTCTTACTTTGCTTTGGTAGCTGTTACCCACCCTCTTACCATTCTCACCCACTGCTGCTATTATACATTTGGATTGACTTGTTATTAACATTCACATATGAGACACAATATTTAGCAGTTGTCTTTCTGTGTCTGAGTTATTTAACTTCACATAATGCCATCTAGTTCCATCCATTTTGCTGGAAATGGTATCAGTCTTTATTATGACTGAATAATACTTGGTTTTATATATATTTATATATGTAGATATATATCGCATTTTCTTTATCCATTCATCTGCTGACAAGCACACAGGTGGATTTCAGATCTTAGCTATTGTGAATAGTGAGCAATAAACATGGGTAGGCAGGTGTCTCAACAGGCTGCCATCATTTCCTGTGGATATATACCTAGAAGTGGGATGTAAATTCTGTCATCCTTCCCAGATGTCTCTACAGCTCCTGAGCACTCTCGTAAAATCTCATTCTCAACCTTATTAAGTGCCCACATCTTGAGTATGTTGCTTGATTCCTGTCACAGCTATCCCAAAGCTACTCAGTTTTGGAAAAGTCCAGTCTCCCTGGTTCTGATGACATTGTTAACCTTATCAAGCAAATTCATCTGCAAAAGAGGAGTCAAAAATCTTCTGTCATACAGCCAAAGAAATCATATTTTTAGAAGATAATTAGTAAAATAAACATCTGAGAGCTGTAGATAATTTGTATTGCACTCCAGGCTTTGTGGATGTTTTGACGCCTACACTCTTCTAATTAAAAAAATAGGGGCTGATAAATGCCACAGCGAAGAGACACTCCTGAAACCATGGAGAAAATCAATTGAAAGAATCGCAATGACGCTCCCCTCCCCCCGCCAAAAGAAAACAACAGTGTGGCAAAGGCCATCATGGTGAGGTTGAGTCTGACACAGATGGTGAATGAGGCGATTTATTTATTTATTTATTTATTTTTGGTACCGAGGATTGAACTCAGGGGCACTCGACCACTGAGCCACATCCCCAGCCCTGTTTTGTGTTTCATGTAGAGACAGGGTCTCACTGAGTTGCTTAGCGCCTCGCCATTGCTGAGGCTGGCTTTGAACTCGCAATTCTTTTGTGTCAGGCTCCCAAAGTGCTGGGATTACAGGCGTGCGCCACTGCGCCCGGCCGAATGAGGCAATTTAAAGAGAGAGAGCTTGCCCTGTGTTTTCTTGAATTGTATTCCCAAGGAACAAGGCTAAGGAGAAATCTGAACACTTGCAAGAATTGTATGAAAGGAGTTGGCAACAAATGTGGTGGGAAAAGAGGAACAGAGGCCTGGATCTGGCTCGCTGGCTTAGAGAGTTAGGCTGATGACGAGGCTCCCTTTTTTACAGAAAGCAAACAGAATCACTGTGTTCTTGTGATGGTCAATTAAAATGATATTTTCACAGAATTTTGTAAATTCTGAAGAGCCTCTTATCAATGACAGAGTAACTATGTTTCTGTCTCCCACTTGGAAGAATAAGCATGAATGTTTAAAAGCAGACTCTGAATCAAATGAAGCAAGTTCATTTCCTGGCTTCACTCCTTGTTCCTTGTGTGACCATGAACAGCAAGTGGACTGACTTCTTGAGCTCTTAGTCTCCTGCCTGCAAAATAAATCAGATGATAAAGCCTGCTTCACTGGGCTGCCGTACAGGTTAGAGGAGGTCTGCATGTAAATCTGTCCGCCTTACATGGGGTCTGGTGCTTAGTAAGCACTTGATGAACATTGCCCATAACTAGATGCCCAGCCTCTGCAGGTGCCTGTTAAGTACAACTGCAGGGCTTTCCAAGCATGGTGGCAACTTATCTCCTGCCCAAGCCTCTGATTCCAAGCAAGCCTTTTTCTCAGCGGGGTGGGTCCATTAACATTGATTAGGCTTGGAGGGGGAGGCTGACTAGGAAATTTCCGCAGTAACAACAAGTTCCTGGAGAGTTAACATGGTTAATGTTATTGTTCTAACCTGGTATTTTATTTTATATCATTATTTTAGATCTTGGGTCAGAGTCCACAATTTACTACTCTGTGGAGTTATTGGACTCCTGTACTGATCCAGAGATTTCTGGAGTGTGGATTCTACACCTTGCCTTGGATAATTATTTACACAAGTAACGATTTTGTGGACTGTTTTCTTTTGGAAAATGGTTTTGAGCTAATATTTACATGGGGTATAATTTCCCCACACAAATTCACTTAAGCCTTTTGAGAGAAAGTCAGAGGACCCAGCACACTTTTGTTGTTCTTTGTTAAAACAATCCCCTTATTGTGCATGTCTCCCGTGAGGGCTGCTGCCAGGAAGCACTGCCTCTAGTCACCATTTAGCCTCATACTTATACAAGACATTCCTTTGTACTAACCTTCATATATGTCTCTCTAAGCTGTGCAAACATTTAGAAATATCTAGTGAATTCTCTCTGACCTTAAAGGAATTCTATACACCATAGGATATGATAGTCCTGGAACTTAGATCTTGTATTTCTATAATAATCCAAAAAGAAAGGTCTGGTATGTTTTATGTTTTAAACTCTATTCCTTTCCTGACTTTTCAAGTCCTTGAAGATCAACAATTTTGCAATCCATGCAGGGCTCACTGCATGTATTTTGCTTATGGAAAATATACCCACTGCTAATTATACCCACTGCTAATTAGTTTGGGACAGGAGTTTTGTTTGGGCTCCAAAGAGCTAAAGTACTGCCACTCCAATGAGATATGATATATTATAGGTCTATGAATAGGAACTCCTGGGATCTGAGGAGTTGGGCAGAATAAAAGGGCAGGATACATCTAAGCTAGGGCCAGGCTTCCGAACTGGATGGATGACTGTATAAGAAAACTAGACATCACCAATGTCAAGTGAGAGACTGGAAGAGGATAGGATTTGCTGGACAACTGGTTTTGTCTATGATAAAGACCCTGTGTTTAGTGAACAAGTAATATATAATGAAATAAATACATTAACTTTTTTAATATAAGAGACTATTGTTGATATTTTCCCTTTTTGACAAGAGTGGTGGACAAGAGAGTTCACAGTATGATCTAAAAATGTATCTAGAGCCGGGCGCGGTGGCTTAAGCCTGTAATTCCAGCACTTAGGGAGGCTGAGACAGGAGAATCGCGAGTTCAAAGCCAGCCTCAGCAACAGCGAGGCACTAAGCAACTCAGTGAGACCCTGTCTCTACATAAAAAAAACACAAAATAGGGATGGGGATGTGGCTCAGTGGTCGAGTGTCCCTGAGTTCAATCCCCAGTACCAAAAAAAAAAAAAAAAAAAAAGTATCTAGATACTCTCAACATCATGGAGAAAATTATTACAGTGCTGAATTCCTGACAACTGAAAAAATTTCAGTCTATTCATTGTTTACTTTAAAAATATCAAATTTGTAGAAAAGTTGAAAAAATAGTGCCATGAGCACCATTTTATCAATCAATAATATTCTGCAATTATTCAAATTTTCCCATATTTGTGCTCTTTCTCTTATTCATATTTATTCATTTAAAGTATGTAAAAGTACTTACACAGAGAATTTAACATTCCATATTATCTAAATTATTATCTTATTATTCCATATTATCTAAATTATTAATATGTTGCCCAATTTAAATTTCCCAAACCATCTCCAAGATATATTTTATTACCTTTTTTAAAACATACAGGATCTAAACAAGTTAGTACATTATACTTAGTTGTCATGCTTTTTTAGTTTCTTAACTCAGAAAATTTCCTTTTCCTCCTGCCTCTTTTGCTTTTCAGAATACTGATATTTTTTGAACAGTCCAGAATCTTTCTTATAGAGTGCTGCACATTGTGGATTTATTTGATTGACTTAATTATAACTACATTACTTTTAAGGATGTTTTGGCAAAAATACTACATAACTGACATTGGGTGTGTGTGTTAGTATTTGCAAACTGTCACATGATGTCAACTTGTACTTCAATTTGCAACTGTGATATCTTTAAGATTAGGTTTTACTAAGCTCTCTTCAGGAGTCTTACCATCAAGCCTTTTAGGCATTCCCCTTAGCACATTGTTCTTCCACAGCTCTCCATTGTGGTATGTCTCAAATGACAACCCTGTGGACCAGATGGGGCCATCAAGAAGTGACCAGTAAAGAGGACACTGGAGACACTTACCTTTGGGGTCATCAGTTTTGTGTAGTGACAGACTGTAGGCCAGTCCATACAAGAGGGAGCTTGATTGGCATTTTCCTGAGCATGGCAGTCAGGAAGACTCACCCCTATAACCCAGGATTTTTCCTGCAAAGATGAAGGGCCATATACTGGCTGCTTCCCAGTTCTGGGCATGACTAAGTAGGCAGTGATATACTTTTGATTTTCTTATGTGTATAATGTGCATGTGCATGGACAGAAGACGCCATATACACCATTCATGTAATTCAGTGAGATGTGGCCAAAAATCTCCAGTATTCTTAGGGATCCTGAATTCATGAAATAAAGAGACAGAGTAGGGAAGTGAGACAAAACAGGCCCAGATTCCAAGAACATTTATTGGGTATCTATTATTCACCAAGTGCTTTCACATGCATTGGCTCATATTACATGGTATAACTTTGTTTCTTCAGAAACATTGCTTCAGAATTATAGAGTAGAATGACAATGTTGTGTACTTCAGTGGGTTAGACATGATCCAGTTGGAGTCTTCAATAATCGAGTCTCCTGGGACTATTAAATCTTACAGTACAAAGCACTGCCATAAACAGGAGATTTTTCAATCCTCACAATATCTCCATAAGCAGGTTTTATTATTCCCATTTGCCAGTTAAGAAGTTGAAAACCCAGGTGAGCAAAGTGACCTATGACTTAGACAGGTGAGAAGGCTGGGGGCTAAGCCATCTCTCCTGACTCCAAGTCTGCACTCTTTTCTATAGTGGAGGAACCACCAGAGGTCAAGGCTTGGCTTTCTGGCTCCCTGCTACAGAGGCTGAATGCTGTGGTTTTCATCCAGCACAGAGCCGCACCCAGAACAAGAACAGCAATGGCAACTAGCACATTAATAATGGCAATGGTTTACTCTTTGAAATCTTACAATTTCCTCTTCATATAAATTTCTCCAGAAATATTAACATTCTCAAAAGTTTAGTGTAAATACCTACTCTATCACCACATTATTTACCACTACTTTTTAGTTGTTTATCTCCCTTCCCACAATCTATAAAGGTACAATTAACGAGTAAAATATATATATATTTAGTGTCCAATATGAGGTTGTGATATATGTCTACACTGTGAAATCAAGCTAATTTATATATACATCATCTCTTGGTTATCTTTGTGCCTGTGTGTGGCAAGAACACTTAAGATCTACTCCCTTTAGGACCTTACTTCCTCAACAAGACTCCTATAGCACAAGAAATAAAATCAAGAATCAACAAATGGGATGGATTCAAACTAAAAGCTTCTTCTCAGCAAAAGAAATGAAGTGAACAGAGAGACTACATTCTGGGAACAAATTTTCTCCACGCGCACATCTGATAGAGTAATTATCTCCAGGATATATAAAGAAGTCAAAAAACTTAACATCAATAAAACAAACACCCCAATCAATTAATTGGCTACGGAGCTGAACAGACACTTCTCAGAAGAAGATATACAATCAATAAACAGACATATGAAAAAACGTTCAACATTTCTAGCAATTAGAGAAATGCAAATCAAAACTAAGATTTCATCTCATCCCAATCAGAATGGCAGTTATCAAAAATACAAACAACAATAAGTGTTGGCAAGGTTGTAGGGGAAAAGGCATGCTCATACATTGCTGGTGAGATTGCAAATTGGTACAACCAATCTAGAAAACAGTATGGAGATTTCTTAGAAAACTTGAAATGGAACCACCATTTGACCTAGGTATCCCACTCCTCGGCCTATACCCTAAAGACTTAAAAACAGCATACTACAGTGACACAGCCACTTCAATTTTTATAGCAGCTCAATTCACAATTGCTAAACTGTGGAACCTACCTAGATGCCCTTCGATAGATAAATGGATAAAGAAACTATGGTATATATACACAATGGAATATTACTCAGCAATAAAAGAGAATAAAATTATGGCATTTGTAGTTAAATGGATGGAGCTGGAGAATATCATGCTAAGTGAAGTAAGCCAATCCTAAAATACCAAAGGCCAAATGTTCTCTCTGATAAGTGGATGCTGATCCATAATGGAGGAGAGGACATGGGAAGAATGGAGGAACTTTGGTCAAAGAGGAGGGAGGGGAGAGGGGCATAGGGTAAAGATGGTGGAATGAGATGGATATAGCCCTAGCTTCATGTATATAATGTGATTCTACATCACGTACAACCAGAGAAATGTAAAGTTGTGCTCCATCTGTGTACAATGAATCAAAATGCATTCTGCTATCATGTATATCTAAGTAAAAAAAAAAAACTACTCTCTGAGCAAATTTCAAGTATAAAACACAATATTTTTAACTATAGTCCTCAAGCTTTATATTAGCTCTCTAGAACTTATTCCTCCTGCCTAACTGAAACTTTGTACCCTATGATCAATTTCTACCAATTTCTCCTACCCACACCTAAGACCCTGGCAACCACCATTCTACTCTTTGCTTGCTTCCATGAGTTCAGTTTTTTTAGGTTTCACATATAAGTGAGATCATGTAACATCTGTCCTTCTATTCCTGGCTTATTTCATTTAGCAGAATGTCCTTCATGTTTATCCCTAAATGACAAGATTCTCTTCCTCTTTTAGACTAAATAATATTCTGTTGTGTGTGTATATGTATATAGACATATACACACATACTACAAACCACTTTCTTTACTCATTCATCTGTCAGTGGACACTTAGGTTGGTTTCATATCTTGGATATCATGAATAATGTTGCAGCAAACATGAAGTGCAGATCTCTCTTCAGCATACTGATCTCATTTCCTTAGCAGAATTGCTGGATCATATGGCAGGTCTATTTTTCATTTTTTGAGGAGTTTCTATCTGCTTTTATTTCGTTTTTTGTTTTTGGTACTGGGGATTGAACTCAGGGGCACTCGATCACTGAGTTACCACATCCCTATTTTGTATTTTATTTAGAGACAGGGTCTCACTGAGTTGCTGGGATTACAGGCATGCACTACTGTGCCCAGCTCCATCGGGTAATACCAGTTACATTATCACCAATTGTGTGCAGAGGCTCCCTTTTCTCCACACCCTTGCCAATACTTGTTATCCCTCATCGTTTTGATAATTGCCATCCTAACAGGTGTGAGGTGACATCTCAATGTGGTTTTGATTTGAACTTCATGATGATTAGCGATGTTGAGCACATTTCCATATACCTAATCGGCCAGTTTTGTGTCTTCTTTGAATAAATGTCTATTTGAGTCTTGTGCCATTTTTAATCTGGTTTTTATCTTGCTATTAAGTTCCTTACATATTTTGAATATTAACCTATTATGAGGTATATGTTTTTTCATATATATATATTATATATTTTATTCATAAAAATATGAAAAAATTTATATTTTTACCCTTTTGTAGATTGTCTTTTCACTCTACTGATTGTTTCTTTTGCTATGCAAAACTTTTGTTGGGTGCAACCCCACTGTCTCTTCCTTATCATGTTTTCTCCTTTTCTCTAGTCCAAACACCTGCTACTTCTCATAAGCGTGCTTATGATAATATTGAAGACCCACTCAGATAATCCAGGATAATTTTCCCATCTCAATATTTTAATATCTTCAACTTAATCACATATAAAACGTCTTTTGCCATCTAAGGTATCACTCACAGGTTCTGAGAATTAAGGTATAGATACCTTTGGAGACATTATCCAGTCTCCCAGGACCTTACTAAGCACTTTCACATGTATGTGTTGTTGGGTTCTTACAACAACTTATACGGTAGCTGATTTTATTTTCAACTTCATTTTTATGTGAAAAATTACTATGTGCAGAAAACTGATAGATTCAAACCTAAGTCTTCTGCCTCTGCATTAACTACGCTTTTTATTAACTCACAGCAAAGTCAGGAAAGCACTGTAAGAGGTAGGGATTTCCAATAAGTTGGCATATTGATCCAGATCTAGTAAGCCCTCAGAAGCTATGCCTTCAGCAAAGAGAACTTACCAGAGAGAATTGTTAACCAATTACTGGAAGTCTTTGCTTTGCATGGGTAGTATGGAATTGCAAAAATGCTTGGGCAAGTTGTATCCACACAAAGCAATCTTAATAATCAATGGGAAAATATAATGAACTTTAGGAATTTTTGTGAAAACCCCAGAAAATCTTACAGTTGATTGTAATTATACAGGTAAGCGAGAAACAGTAAAACTCAAATTTGTTTAGTACACTATAATTTAAAGCATTAGAGGCATGGGAGTTTAAAGTGTTTAAAATCTTCCTAAAAACCTTTTCAAGAATAATTTGAACAGTGCTGGAAACCTTCTTGTCTAAGAATTTACATTCCTGAGCATACATTTCCTGTCCTTTGGCAAATTGTCATACTCGCTTTTAAATTTGAATCATTTTATTTTTCGTGCTTTGCATGTCGTAAAATGTCTCCTTGAGTTCCTTTAATGTGAAGTTTCTTACCAGTGTCTTTTCCTCTGGGATAGCCTCATCCTTTGCTCCAGCCCCACTGTGCTCATTTATGCTGGTAAATTTGAACTCATTAGCCTCCTCTCGCAACACATCCTAAGTCTCTTGACGGATCGTGTCAATGTCCCCATCATCACCTATTTCTTCAATAATTCCTTTTATGTTGTATTTGAGTTAAACTTCTAGAATTGCCACTTTTTATCTCTTCATGACATTTTTATCCTGCTGGCCAATCTCCTCTTTTGATCATTCATAATTACCAAATTTCATGTGGGTTTATCACTGGGAGAAAAGGAGCTACACAACCACATGCTTTGCTCTCTGTGTGTGAACTGAGTAACAGAAGCACAGTGGCCAATCAATTGGATTGGAAAGAAGTGATGTGATTGGTCATGATTATTATGCACATCTGTTATTTACATAAAGATCAGTGGACTGAACAAATACCAATGAAGTTTGTATTATGTGATTTCTCACAGTTCATGTATCATGGTAACTAAAATTTAACTGTGTTGTTGGAGGGTCTGGTATTACTTAACTAAACTGTTGAATTTATGCATATCAGAGCTTTGCACAGTAAGGAGTGGATGAAAGAAGTGTAGAGGCAAGAAAAGGATCCTGAGATATCACATAGGCAATAACTGCAGGGGACACCTATCACATGTTGGGCTGAGGGAAAGAAAGGAAATTTGAGTATTTTTAAAGACTTGCAGAAGGGTCTATGGGTACTAAAGAGTTGCCATGCAGATTTAACTGCTGCTGAGTAAATAGGAGACACCACACAGACTAGAACAAAAGCACGAGAGGAAGAGCAGGGCTCTATCTTCACCCTAAGTTTGCAGTCTTCTTCCAGACCCCCTATTAGCAGAGCCTAACAGGAGCCAGATGATAAAGGAAGACATGTTTTGCAGAGTAGCAGCTCATGAACAGAGGTAGAAGGGTTACTTGAAGTTGAGACATGGTCCTCTCCTTGGAGAAAAGTTAGATGCAGACTCAGCAATGTCAGGTGAATGATCTGCTGGTCCTACTATCTGTGTGGGATGCAAACTGTGTCATGTTATACTCTTTTGCTGCCTTGAGTCCAAGAGGAGCAGGAACAGAGAAGAGAGGTAAAAACAGTGGATATGGTGACCCCTGAGGGAGTGTCGACACCTGTCAATGACAAGCCATACCACACTGTGCCAAGAATGCTGGTGAGTGTCACCACTGAGCATTCACACAAGGTAGTTGACAACCCAGGGAAGATTCTGGACTCTTTTGTTGAAGGGCAGCTGGCTGAAAAAATGTCCCAGAGTAATACTGGTATTCTTTTGCTGGGTCTTTAAGCTTTTATCAGTTTTAAAAACCAGTTAGCCCACAGTCTTTGTCTTTTACCCTAGTAAGAATGCTATACAGCCTGTTCCCCTGTAGTATGTGGATTCTGCATCCATGAATTCAACCAACTGTGAATCAAGAATTCTTAAGAAACATTGCATCTGTATTGAACATTATTTTCTTGTCATTACTCCCTAAGCTGGATATCATAACAACTATTGATGTAGCATTCACATTATATTAGGTATAAGTAATCTAGAAATTATTCAAAGTATAGGGGAGGATTATGTATGTCAGATGTAAAATGAGGCCTTTTTATAAGGGACTTGAGCATCTGCAGATTTTGGTATCTAAAGGTGGTTCTGAACCAATCCCCAATGGCTTCAGGGGCCAGCACTTGGGATAGTGTATTGGGACAGCATTTCATTTATTTCTAAGAACTGAAGTTCTTGAGTTTGCTTATTCCATACAGCAGCCCTTCAAGATGTGTAAGCAAAGAGGAAGTTTATTAGCCCCAATTTACAGGTGGTGAAAATGAAACCCTGAGGTTTTCAGAAAGTTGGAGCCAGAATTTCTTCTGGTTTCTTGCTCTTTCTTCTCTACTAAGCTGCCCTCCAAACAATCTGGATCAATCTCTCTGAAAACTTTAAAAAGAAGCCCAAAGGGGTTAATATTTGCAGTCTCTTTGTTCTCACTTTTTCCTAGGCAGCTTACCCTGATAAGATTTTCTTGCCAGGTGCCCTATGTGAAGCTTCATGGAGTTCACTACAAATGTGGCAGCCTATTCACATCATTAAAGGGATTTAAAATATGGCCAGTGCTTGATCCCAACCATATTGCATTCTGAAAATGCATATGATAAATGGAGTTCTTTATGTTAGACTCCCAAAAGGAAGAACTCTATACTTTAATATTTTTATTTGTGCCAGAATATTTCTTCCTGTGTGTTCACACATTTTGTTATGTTAACATAGAATTACCTACCTTTCTAGTACCCTATTAATTCTCTGTGGAATTAAATTAACCCAGTTCCCAGTGAGCTATTATCAGTGGAGAGGATATTTGTTCTCAAAGGTAACATTTTCTGTTAGAGTAATATCTGCCTTCCAAACACTACCTGTTCATAGCTTCTTCATCCCTAGCATGTAGCTTTATAGCCATCAGCCTCATCTCATTTTGATCAGGTAGGAGAGTTTGGGGTCACAAAGTCAAAGTTATAGCCCTTTTCTCCAAGTTCCAAATTTTCCCCAAAAGTACTTGGTCATATTCCAAAAAAGAGAAGATGTGATGACAATTTCAGAAAGAAGGAAAAAAAAAGAAGCAAAAATTATCTCTCTGTTCCCACGGGCAAAGAAAACCACAGGCCTGACTTTTCCCAACAATTTAAAACCCACAACCTTACAGTTTCTGGAGAAACTGCCAGGGCGTCTGCGGCAGAGTCAGAAATAGAAGTCAGGTGTTTGTCTCTCATTTTAGTGCTGCCATCTCTTTGCTCCTAGATGATACAGGGTCTGTCCTTTCCAGGAGCTCCTCAGGGTCTCTGGCCAGTGTGCTTGGAAGCTACACATTAACACCTCCGACTCTGTGCTTGATTCCTTTGGATGGTGAGAAAACTTTGCACTATATGCGACTTGTGTCCTTTCTGTGTGTTATATGAGTTCCACATGTGCCTTGCATTACCAGCCCTCCCAGGATCATTTCTATCACCAAAGATACCCTGCAAGCAGGACAACTGTGGAGCAGGCCTTGCTCTGACACTGCCAGGTCAGGCATTTGTAGACCTTGACCTCAAGGGAAGAAAAATATTGGCCATCTTGACATTGGGGTCTCAGACAGGTGCAGTTGGTGCCCTTTCATTACATCGAGGATGTAGAGCAGAGAATCAGTCTTAAAGCTAGGTAGGGCTTTAAGAGATTCCTCACCTGTGTTGATAGGCAGTGATGATAATTTGGAGAGAGGGCATGGTGACAGAATCTCAAGTTCCTGCTTCTCCTGCTGTAATGGTGATCACTGTTGACATTCTGACAGAATTTTCTATCTGTCATGTGCTTTCCTACTTTCTGTGCAAAATGTGTCTGGGTACTGCCACATTGTAAGATTCCCATTACAACCTCATTCTTAATAGTAAAGATGCTTGAGTTTTAGAGCAGGCAAGAATCTGAGGCATTGGATCTGCTTCTGCACCTGAATAAAATAGGGTCCTGGGGATAGTGTCCTGTGCACAACCTAGATTCTTGCTTCCTGACATAGTAACTCTACCCAACACACTTCTCTGGGAAACTTTCCTCTTTACCCTATGATGTTTTTCTTCTGGATTACATGTTGCTTTGAGCTATGTACCCATTTTCTATCTATGTATTGATGTAGCCTCCTTCAATCAGTCATCCTACAGGGGAAATTTCAAACTTAAAACTTCTTTGCAGTCCCGGGCAAGGAATAAGTTCCTCCAGAAGTTCTTGTTGACAAATGACGGATTGCTGGCTTCCTTAAAATTCCCATAATTTGCTCAATCCCTTTCACTAAGTTCCCCATCCTATTTTTGTAGTTACTTTATATATTTGTCTATTTACTTAGCATATGGTCTCCATTAAAAATGTCCTTCTGCAATTTTGCACATTCATTGCTTAAAGTTTGTTAAAGTATGTCCTTAATCTCTCTGCTCCTGTTCCCCAAAACCGTGAATAAATTTTGTGAAAGCAAAAATATTTCTTTTTTTTGACACTGAAAATGACAGTTGCCTGCTATACAACAGTGTTTGACAAATTCTTTTGAGTGAATGATTTGATAATTTTTATCTAGTGGCCTTCTATGGTTTCTCAGCTGGAGAAAGTTCAAGATCTTAGAGACATCTCTTCCTGGATAATCCAGATTTGGCTATTAAAATGCAACAAACATGTACATGTACACACAAAGGAAGAATACTATCTTTATTGAAGATAAACGTTAGCCTTTCTTCTAGAACCAAGTCCTGAGCAACCACCTAGAATGTTTTCTCAGAAAGCACTTAATGTTACAGACTCATGGTAGTGACACCAATATAAATCCATGTATCCATTTTAAATATATTTCATATTTCTCTATAATCTGACAATGGTGATGTTCATGAGTGCTCCATTTAAAATGAGTAGATTTTAAGCAGCCAGATGATGCTCCAAATTTCCACAAGACATCTGTCAACCATTCAAGTGAGGGCAATTTTCAAGTTAATTTTTTTCCCACTTTGTTTTTTGTTCAGAATTTTGTTTTCAAGTTTCATTTTTTTGTAGGGGTAGTGCCTGCTGAAATTGAATTTGAAAGAGTTGGGCGATTTTCTCTGGCAAACTTTCATTTGGGTAAGGTCAGTGAATAGCACCTGCTCTTCTTGAGAATTTGCATGAACAGTGAAGTTATGGATTTATTCCATATCTAATGTCAACACGTTGTCTCAAAAATGCCCATAGGGAGGGCCCCTCACCATTTGTCATCTGGGGCCTGTCTGCTCTTCTGGCTACTCTGGAAGGCCATCTGGCTACTTAATAAAACGAGTACATCTCCTGAGTCTTTTCAGATGCCTACATGCAATTTAGCTTTTTTCATAGACTTTCCCAAGCTCTGTCTTAGACAGGCATATTGCACACACCACAGAAAATATCCCTCTGCTATTTTATACTTTCTTTGTAAAGTATAAAGAACATAAACTGCATGGTAATTAGCAACAAGTGGAAGGTTTCATATGTGTCATTTTCAAATGTGTTGAAAGCAGAGTCTGTACTTTGTGTTCCTCTCTTCTTAATATGAACATGACTCGGAGTGGGTGGAGCTTGACTATGGAGTGAGTAACTAGCAACAAACTGTGCTAGTGATGTCCAAGGACGCAACACTAAGCGTGACTGCAAACTCCTTTCTTTTAAATCAGAACGGCAACCTGTCTTAAAGGCCCCGCTTGAGGCCCGTATTTAGTCAACAATATTTGTTGAACGCCTACTATGTGCTAGACAATGGTACATGTTGGAGGGTTAGTGACAACTAAGACATTTATGACCTCCAGTCTGGTGATAAAAGTGAAAAGCACATGTCAAATCAACAAATAAACATGATAATAGTAGAGTCTATCAATGTCTTCTCTTCTTTCACTGTCTCTCCCAAACACCCTCAGCATTAACCTCCACACACAGTGCTGCTTGGTGCCAACACTTGTGACTTCACAGGAGGACTTCTTTTATGCTCAGAAGTGTGTGTGTGGTCTGTGTGCTGAGCGAGCTGGAAGGACCATAATTTAAAACTCCTCAGTGAATGCTAAAATCAATGAATAAATATCTCAACTACCTTGCTACCTTAGGTGGGGCACTTCTGAGGTATATTCTGCACCATTGTTAGGAAAAATTGTAAATGATTTTTGTTATGATTTGAATGTGCCCCTCAAAATTCGTATGTTGAAAACTACCCTTCAAGATGATAGTATTAAGAGGTGGGCCTTTGGGAGGCAATCAGGTCATGAGGGTTCTGCCCTTATGAATGGGGTCAGTATCCTTATAAAAGAGGCATGAGGGAGCTTCTTTTCCCTTTACGTCATGTGAGGACACATAGAAGATACCAGTCGTGAAGAGCAGGCCCTCATGAGACACCAACTCTGCTGACACTTTGACCTTGGACTTTCTAGACTTCAGAACTATAAGCAAGAAGGTTCTTTTGTTTATAAGTTAACCAGTCTAAGATATTTTGTTATAGCAGCCCTAACAGGCTAAGATAATCTTGAAATGGGCAAACAACATATTTGAGTATTCTTCTAAGGGAGTGTTGGATGGGGTTTAGTGACACTTGGACAATGTCTATTTTATAAGGATGTATAAACATGATTGTCTTTGACTAGGTATTTTAAAAGTTTATGGTGGTGCTGGGGTTATAGCTCAGTGTTAGAATGCTTGCCTAGCATGTGTGAGGCACTGGGTTCGATCCAGCACCACATAAAAACAAATAAGTAAAATAAAGGTATTGTGTCCACTTACAACTAAAAATATTTTTTAAAAGTCTATGGAGTCAAAAATCAACTTGTAGTGCACTGATGGTGAAGCTGATAAGGTGCAGATGGATATTTTCTGTTCATAGCAAAGGATATATATCCTGCTCATGACAAGGCCAATGGATTTTGTCCAGTAGAGAATAAGTCAAGTTCTCATTTGAATTCATTGTGACATCATATTGGTATCCTGATAACAACTGATGAATTGGAGACAACCTGTGATATGTGTTCATTTTGTGTTTGTATGAGAGGCATGAAAATTTTGCCTTTTAGATTTTCTTCAATACACTCTTTCAGAACTCCCTAGCAGGACTGAGTTCCAGTTGGCCTCCTCTTTCCCATTGCACTTCTCCATTATTATCCCTATTTCCAGGGATGATCTACCAAATAAAAAATTGATTTACCTCAGGGTCTGCTTCAGGGGAGGGCAAGAGAGAAGTCTCACTCCCTGCATTCCTGAAGCCACAGACCCAACCTTCTTGATCTTATCTTTGGAATACCCATAATGTTCTAATTAGGGTGGAAAGGGGAAATATGCATCCTGTTACTCCCTAGGCAGAGGAAAATGGAAGAAAAGAGAGGGGGAGGAGGGTGGAGCAGTGAAGAGCAAAACTCTGAGGATCTCATGGTGCATCCTCCTCCAAGACTCCTGTGGTCTTTTCTGAGTTACCAAGTTCAAGAAATGCTTAAATACAAGTTAATTTCTGACTTCAAAGGGGAAAATATTTATGTCCCATCATGATACCTTCACAGAAGTGAAACAGCAGGAAGGCAGAGACAGAAGGAAGACTGAGGAAATAATTTTCATTCTAGAACCTCAAAGAAAGCACAGTGATATCTCTAAGAATTATAAGGTCTGAACCAACAAAAGGGTGTCCCTCTTATTTGTGAACGTTATTTCTCTTCACCAATAGGTGCTAAATAAGTGTCCATTTTGTATCTTGTCTGTGCATTTGCAGTGACTTAGCACCAAGTGTTATCCTCTAGCTCTTACCAAATTTGACTGCGCAATTAGAAACCAAAGATCAGTGGTATTATGTTAGATTGCTAGACCATGCTAACAGGCAAAACCAACAAGAACGAACCATTAATGTATAATCTGTAATCTAATGCTAGGCAACAGTTTGGCAAGGTACAACCCAAAATCCAGCTAGAGGGGAAGAGTGGATTTATTTTGCCATGCAAATGATGTTACTTTTAAATGATTGATGTGGAAGCTCTAAAGTCCATGGGATTTTCTAGAAACATTATGTCAGTATTCCATGGATGTAGGCAAGTAGAGCAGAGGCTGACGATATCAGAGTGATTACTACATAGCAAAGCCAAATTATCCAAAGGATATTTGTCTTCTTATTTGCTAAAACAGGGAGCAGTACCCATCCAAATTATCTAAGACATTAATAAATCATAATCCAAAAGAGAACTAAGGCATTATCATGGCTTACCACTTTAGAATGGGATTACATCTGTCATGAATCTGTTTTATTCATTCTGGTCCTGGTTGTGATATCAATAAACCATGACCAAGTTGGAGTGCTCCCTAGATTGGCCCCAGACTATTTTTTTTCTTGGGTAAAAGGATGACTATAGACAAACAAAATTACTGAAGATGTTTTAGTCAGCTATTTTGCTGTTGTGACTAAAAGATCTGACCAGCACAATTGTAAAGGAGGAAAAGTTTATTGGAGGGCTCATAGTTTCAGAGGTCCTTGTCCATAGAAGACCAGCTCCATTCCTTGGGGCTCAAGGTGAGGCTGAACATCATGGCAAAAGAGTGTTGTAGAAGAAAGGAGGTCACATGGTGATCAGAAAGCAGAGGGAGAGGTCTCCACTTGCCAGATACAAATATATACCCCAAAGCCACGCCCCCAATCCCCACTTCCTCCAGCCACACCCTACCACTTCAGTTACCACTTAGTAACTATCAGGGGATTGATTCACTGATTGGGTTAAGACTTTCACAACCCAATCATTTCTCCTCTGAACCTTCTTGCATTGCTTCACACGTGAGCTTCTGGGGGCACCTTATATCCAAACCATAACAGAAGGTATTGTTCTCAACAATATTCTCTATAGGAAGAAACAGAGTAGGTTTTTAATATATATAAATAGAGGAATGCTCTGGTTTAAAAAACATGTTTATTTCTACTGTGGATTTTCAATTAGAAGTCCAGTGCTACCATTTGTGAAAAAATAAGCTGGGCTTGAAAGCCAAAGGAATGTCTATAGATTAATGGATGAATAATACAAGGAAGAAATGGATGTTTTCTCCTTTCCAGCTGAGTTGTACTTTCTGTGAATCCATGTTGAAGAATAACAAGAAACTTGAAAAAATATCATGGCAAGATGGGAACCTACAACACATGATAACATTTAACACTTCTATTTCAGAAGAGCTTCCTTTTTTAAAAAAAATTTTTTTTAGCTATAGATGGACATAATGTCTTTATTTTATTGCTTTGTATGTGGTGCTGAGGATCGAACCCAGGGCCTCACACATGCGAGGCAAGCGCTGTACCGCTGAGCTACAATCCCAGCCCCAAGAGCTTCCTTTTTGTGGGTCTTAAAATTAAGTGGTCTGGATATACAAGCAAATGAAATAGTTTGCTAATATGAGCCAACCTGAAGAAATATGAATATTTCCTGAATATAACATAAAGCATCAAATCCTGGCTCGGAAACTAGCACAAAGTAATATTCAGTTAATTTTTTTGTGGCATGATTGATAAACACATCCATAGTTGGGTTAGCTGTGGACTGCGAGTATCTCAACCTGGTGTGAGTCACTGTAGTACAGTCTCTGGACTAGCTTTTAGGGAAGAAGTGTTTGGAAGACAGCCAGTTTCATTGCTAAATAAAGAGCCATTGTTCTTAGTAGGGTAAAGACCACTTTTATGTTGTGCCAGGTCCTCTCACACTCTGGCCTTCTTTTTCTCTTGAATAAGCCATGCTCTTCTCACCCCTGTATTTTTTCATATGTTATTCTGGCCACCTTGAATTTTATCTCACCTCCACATCAAGACTCAAATTGGGTGATTCTTCCTTGAGAAATTTCTCTGACCTTCTTAACTAAGACAATCTTCTCCACCATATCCTCCCATAGCACAGAGCACTTCTTTGTGGCACTTAGCAGGGCTGTGATTTTCACATTTACATTATTATTTATTTCCTGTATGCCCCATCTTTTCTGGCAGCTCCATCAAGGCTGGAATTGTGTTTGCTTTACCTTCCCATAGTCTCTCTGGCCCCTAGCATAGTGTCTAACACTTACAAGGTACTTGGAAGAATATTCCAGAATTCTCTGGAAAAAAAATGGCTTAGGCAGATTTCCCATAAGCCCATTCATTGTGGTGCAGCCTCAGTGCTCTTGAGAATCTTTCTAGATTTTGCCTTTCAATATCTACTTTTCTTTGCAACTCCTCAGTGCTATAAACCCTTCACTTGGGGTTTCTTCAAAGTTCTTGGCTCACATGTTCTCTAGCTTCCTGTCTTCTTGTCTCTACCCAAAGTATAATCTCTCCTTTTCTCAAAGAAATGTTGACTTTTGCCAGTGGTTATTAGCAGGGTCAAGTATAAATCAGACATTGAATTTAATTTAGAGTCCTACAGATGCTAGCCATTTATTTCCCCTCACCCATCTAGCCCATCTGAGATCTACGTAATGGCCTGAGAAAATCCTTCTTCCAGGGATCCTAGTTTTAAATCCTTCCATTTCTTTGTCTGATGGTGAGTTGTTTCTGAGATCACTGCCATCCTTATTTATTTATTTATTTATTTAGCCAAGAAAAATTACTACAGAGAGCGTCATTTGTTATCTTTTTCACGGGGACTCTGAGGGCACTTACTCAGCATTTAAGTAAGAATGTGATATTTCTATCTAATGAATTAAAAATTAAATCTGTACCTTAGGCAAGAAGTAGAAAAACAAAAGGTTGGGTCCACCTCATTCCTTTGTAATATGCACAGAAGGAGAAACACAAAGAATTGCCAGTCAGAGTAAGGGTCTGGGACAGGGCAGGAGCACAGCCTTCTGGTCCACAGGTGTATCTCCCATTTGAAACTTGCTTGAACTCTACATTTGAACCATTTACCTTCTGACAGAGTTTCATCACGATGGCTATCTAATGTTAGTGAGCAGCAATGGGAAACCAGATCTGTCTATCCTTTCTTGCTTTAAGAGCAGGTCAAGCCAACCTGAATGGTTGTAAACAAAAACTAGTTGTCCTTATGAGAAACTGACACTGACACATCAGTATCCCAACCCTACCACATCTGATATTTTTAGGCATCCAGAATGGAATTTATCACCCCATGCCCCACCTTTTCTTTGCCTATTTGTTGAGATTAGGTTCTTAGGCAGTGGAACTGAATTTAATAAAAGAGGCACAGAGACAGCATGGATGGCATAAAACCATATTCTTACTAATTAGCAATAGTCTTTCATAAATGGCAGAATAATATCAGTATTTAGCAGACCATAGTTGGAATAATTTTTCTCTCATTCCAATTTCCTAGAGTCCACATTTAATAAGACATAATAAAATATCTAATTTCTTTTTTAAATTTATAAATTTTCTTTTATTTATATTTCTTAATTTATTTATTCTACTTAGGTATACAGAATGCATTTTGATTCATTGTACACAGATGGAGCACAACTTCTCATTTCTCTGGCTATACGTGATGTAGAACCACATCATATATGCCGTCATACATGAAGCCAGGGCTATGATGTTCATCTCATTCCACCATCTTTACTGTCCCTATGCCCCCTCCCTGCTCCCTTCCCTTTGACCAAAGTTCCTCCATTCTTCCTGTGTCCTCTCCTCCATTATGGATCAGCATCCACTTGTCAGAGAGAACATTCGGCTGCTAGTTTTTTGGGACTGGCTTACTTTGCTTAGCATGATATTCTCCAACTCTATCCATTTACCTGCAAATGTCATAATTTTATTCTCTTTTATTGCTGAGTAATATTCCATTGTGTATATATACCAAGTTTCTTTATCCATTCATCTTGAATTGCTTTGTAAAACGTATTTGACTCATTTATTTCATTCTAACAGGTAATAAGTCTCATGATTATCTGAAAAGATAGAAGGGAAAGTCTCCATTCTATCCCTGTGACCATCTTTCCAGTTGTCCATTCCTTCTTCATTATTTGATCACTTTTTGAAGACATCATTTAGTTTACTCTTCTCCCTTTCATATTTTCTGTAAGTAGGAAACGTTTTATTAGTTTTCAGTTAACATGTTGGTATGTAATACATTCAAAGTGACTTTGTTTCTCCCTATTACATTGCAAATGGATTGGCTACCATCAATGGTGCAAAATTGAGCACTTGTAATATCTGATCCTTGCAGAATGCTCCCTCTTAAATAGTATGGAACACTTATGGGGCACCATGTTGATGTCCAGTTTCTTATCAACCATCCACCTAATGAATTTAATATGAAGATATTTGGCACATGATGGCAGATGGAGAAAGTCCATCCTTACTGATTAGGAAGTACTGAGGTTTCCCCACTGATACTTCCATTTGTGGTTACAAAATAATGTTCCCTCTAACCAGAAATCAGATTTCTTATAAATAATTCTTGCTCCTGTTAGAGGCCAATATTAAAAAATAAACTCAGCATGAGGGATGCAGATACTCTCAACGTGATTTCCTTGGCAATTTTAATGCTAACATGTTTTCAAACTACTAATTTTTATTATTTCCAGTTCATTTTAAATATTATGTTGCTTTTACTTCTTTAATTTCATAACTAAACTTTTTATAAATATTTAATGTTAACATTAACATAATTTCTCAATTATTTTATATAAGGAAATAGAAAGGAAATCACTTCAAAATTAGCAATACTAGTATTACTTCTAAAATCTATTTGCAGTTTTTTTGTACAGAAAGTATCCCTAAAATGACTTGGGGTGTGGCTCAGTGGTACAGCACTTACTGAACATGCATGAAGGACTGTGTTCCCATCTCTAGCACTGGAAAAGAGAGAGAAGGAAAGGAAAGAGAGAGACAGAAAGACAGAAAGACAGAGACAGAAAGAAAATATCCCTCTGAAAGATAATTTCTACCTTATTTTTCTCCACCTTCTATGAGTAACAAGTTTTACCAAATCTTTGTTAATACTGCCAAAGAGTAAAGAACTAGCCAGAGTTATGTTCCAAAATATTATACACACACACACACACACACACACACACACACACACACACATTCTTATCACCCAATTTCCTTTCACAAACATTGGCATATTACATAATTGAATTTGTTTCTTGAATTTGTATTGTGTCCTAGAGATCTCTCCACTCTTCACCTTAGTACATAGCAATCTGTTTTAATGCATTCTTTATTTTTAAGCTTTAAAATTTTTTTATGGCTACACTTTAGTACATTCTGAGAATGTACAGTGCTTTACTCAAGCAAATAACCTGTTGCTGTCACTTGGGTGGTGTCCAACCCTTGGCTATTACAAATAGTGTCACAACGAGTAACCTTCTCCATGTATCATTTTGTACTTGCACAGGGTATCTGTAGACAAGGTTCTTTGCAATGAGTTTTCTAAAGCAAGAGGCAAAGACATCTGCAATTTTGATAAATCTTACTAAATCTGCCTTGTTCAAGGTTATTCAGGTTACATCAGTTTCATACTTCCACCTGCAGTGTTCGAGAATGTCTATTTCCCAATAGTCTCATTAACCAAATGTGCTGTTCTGAGAGTCCCCTGCCTCAAAGCTGTTAAGTTTGAAATGCTACCTCAGTTAGGCCTTACTCTTAGTATAAAGGAGGCTGAGCTTCTTTTCCTTTGTTTAGGGCCACTTCTTTGTTTAGGGTCTCTTCTTTTTCTGGGCATAAACCCTTTATGCTTATATATTTTTATCATCACTTGAATTTTCTAATTTGACTTCTAGGTGCTTTTTCTGTATTATGGAGATTGGCTGTTAGTCTGTGATATGAATTACAAAACATTTCTGAGTTTTGACTTTACTTATGGTGTTTGCTTTCATGCTAAATTTTTAAAGATTCAGTTAAATTTGCAACTTCTTTTTTCTTCTTCCTCATCTTTTTCCTTCTTCCTTTTCTTCTTTAGTGATTCTGGATTTTTAACTACTCCTAAAGTCACATAAATATACTCAATTAAAATTCCAATATGTTTTAAAATGGTGCTGGGAAAATTGGAAATCCACATGTAGCAAAATGAAATTAAACCCCTATCTCTCACCCTGCACAAAACTCAACTCAAAGTGGATCAAAGACTTAGGCACTGAACAGAGACCCTGCACCTAATGGAAGAAAAAGTAGGCCCAAATCTTCATCATGTTGGCTTAGGAACTTACTTCTTCAACAAGACTCCTAAAGTGCAAGAAGTAAAATCAAGAATCAATAAAGGGAATGGATTTAAACTGAAAAGTTTCTTCTCAGCAAAGGAAACAATCAATAATGTAAAGAGAAGGCCTACAGAATGGGAGAAAATTTTTATCACATGCACCTCAGATAAAGCACTAATCTCCAGGATACACAAAGGACCCAAAAAGCTTAACATCAAAAAAGCAAATAACCCAATCAATAAATGGGCTATAGTGAATGAATATTTTGCAGAAGAAGAAATACAACCAATCAACAAATGTGAAAAAATGTTCATCATCTCTAGCAATTAGAGAAATGCAACTCAAAACTACTTTAAGATTTCATCTCACTCCAGTCAGAATGGCAATTATCAAGAATACAAGCAACAATTAGCATTGGCAAGGATGTGGGGGAAAAGGTACACTTATACTTTGCTGGTGGGCTGCAAATTGGTGCAACCACTATGGAAAGCAAGAAAGAAATGCCTCAGAAAACTTGGAATGAAATCACCGTTGACCTAGATATCCCACTCCTTGGTTTATACCCAAAGGACTTAAAATCAGCATACTACAGTGACATGGCCACATCAATGTTTTTAACAGCTTAATTCACAATAGCCAAACTATGAAACCAACCTAGATGGACTTCAATAGATGAATGGATAAAGAAACTATGTATATATACACAGTGGAATATTACTCAGCCTTAAAGAAGAATGAAATTATGGCATTTGCAGGAGAATGGATGGAGCTGGAGAATACCATGCTAAGTAAAATAAGCCAAATCCAAAGAACCAAAAGCTGAATGTTTTCTTTGATAAGTGGGTGCTGATCCATAATGGAGGGCATAGAATAAAGGAACTTTGGATTGGGTAGAGAGGAGTGAGGGGAAGGGAGGGGGTTTGGGAGTGGAGGGGATGGTGGAATGAGACAGACATTATTACCCTATATACACGTATGATTGCACTACTGGTGTGACTCTGCACAAGTTATGCTCCATTTGTGTACAATGTATCAAAATGCCTTCTGCTTTCATGTTGAACAAATTTAAGAAAACAATAAACAAAAAACAAAATTCCAATACGTTTTAGTAAAATTTGGGAAAAGAGGCTGTTTTATGATTAATTTTTGCCTAATCCTTACTATCAATATTACTTCGTGCCTTTTTGGTCTAAAAGAAAGTCATGTGCAAAAAAAAATCCGTGTCGCTGAGGAAAGCAAAGTTATGGGAGAGAGTTTGGTTCCACTAAGGCAATCAAATAAAGTCCAGACACCTGTTGCTGGGAAGACCTAGGTGACCTCAATACAGGGGTGACAAAAGAGGAAAAGGGAGATGACTCCAAATTTAATGAAAATCTTCTCCCTGGGTTTCTGCAAACTCATTTCCTTTTGCTTCTCTCATACTTCTCTTTCTAGTCTTCCTCAGACTAACATTCTAACCTTTCTCCAGGAATCATCTCGCCCAATCCTAAAACTCCTGCAATTCTACCTTTAGTCTTAAACTAAAATCATGCCATAGCATAATCAGTCTTTGAGCCTTTTTATTTATTTATAGATCTAAACCCAATTATATTTTCCTGCTCAATGACCCATCTGATTTCCTGGATACCTTCCACTTTACCCCTAGTGTCTTATATATTTTTTTACTCAAGTTGATCTTCCTGGTCACTCAAGTCTTGAACCTGAGGACATCTATGGTCACTCAATTCTATAAACTCCTCTCCTTGGTTATCCTCAAACCCTCCCTTCCCTCTACCACATCTCCACCTTAATCTATTTCCTCTTCATTCTCTATGCAATCTTATGCATCATTGTCTTTCTTATGATACTTTTATGTCTTCCTTCTGCCTGCTACATAAAGGCCATAGGCCTTTATCTAACATTATATAGCAATAAATATGTATTCAGTAAGAAGTTATTTCATGCCAGTCTATTCTAATTCTTTTACATGTATTATCACATATTATCTCATTTGGTTTTCACCACAGCCCCTTGATGTAGGTACTATTATCATTCCTATTTTACTTAAAGAAGAAATTGTCTGGCACATGATGGAGAATGCATAAAAATAAAGGCTGATTACAGAATATTCTCACTACCTGATGGCTCCTTGCTGATTTTTTTGACCCTATTTGTTGTCATTTTCTTCCTTTCTTTAGAAACTCCATCTCCATGGACCTACTTTCTGAACTTAACATACTGTCTCTGCCCTCATAGTTTAATACATGCAGGTCCTTCTGCTCCTCCTGCTGCTATTTCCTGTGAGTTCCAGTAAACACTTGATCCTCTCCTTGTCCTAAGATACTCCCTGATACTTTCATCATCTCCCTAGATAATGGTGATCTTGACTTCCAAATAGCTTTTCAATATATCCTTCTTGTTTCTCCCCGCTAGCAGGGCTGTTGGGTGTTTCTGCTATGGCACTCGTTGTTGGACCTTGGAGCAATTTGCTATGCACACATCTTTTCTAGCAAACTCTAAGTTTATTGAGGGCAAGAACTATGTCACAATAATGTGCTCAATGCAAGTTTGTTAAGTAAACAAATATTAAATGTCACCATCCTCTCACAGCATTGAATGTGAGGCTGCCCCTCTCCTCTCAACTTGCAATGTGGTCAATAAAACTTACAAAAATCTTGGAAAATTCCAATATTCCCTTTGATTTTCAGTCATGTCCCAATCTCTAAAATTTATCTTTTCCACAACAGTAATTATAAATGTGAGAAAATGGTGTGTGTGTTTGTCCCTTTCATTCCAATTGAAGTACATTATGATCCCTTGGATTTTATCATGTATAAATGAACGGGGTAAGTCCATTGGCAAGGGTAAAAGAAAAAGTCAAACTACTCAATCCTGAGGGTTATTTCTTCCCACCACAAAGTTACTGTTTTACATATTACATTAATTAATTTATTTTTTATAGGAACACCTTTGGACATATTGTTCTGTCCCTTAACCATGCCAAATAAATCAAGCAATTCTTTAGCTTTTCCTCTTTGTGAACATTCTTTCTACCTGCCATCATCAGATGCTTATTATTCAAATCTAATAAAATAAACTCAAAACTATTCTTAACAAAAAGAAAAGAAAAAAGAACTTTCAACTTGTTTGCACAATGTCCCAGTGACGTCAGCATAGATGGCCTCATCCCTGTCATTGTAACAGCTGGAAGAGACTAAGTGGCTTTGCCCAAGGCCATAGACAAGTTGGTACCAGAGGTAGAATCAGGTGGGAGGAGTCCTGGCCCTTAGCCCTGGATTCAGACACAAGGTCATATTAACCTGTTCACCCAAGAATACTTTTTCTTTTGTTTGCTGCTGTATGGAAAAAAGAGTGTGGACAAACAATATCACTATTAAAGAAAAAGTCTCTTCCTTCACTGCCAGAACCAACGTGATTAGACCTCTCTCTTGTGTTAAGCTATGAATGAAGACACATGTGCTTTCTGTCTCTCTATTTTGTCTTTGATTTTCAAGGTTGTAGAAGTGGCCACCTCTGAGGTCACCACAGGATCAACACCTCACATTTGGTCCTCCATAATCTTGTCTCCAAGAAACCATCCAGTTAGCCATTGGGAATGTCTGAATGAGAAAATCTTTAAAGGGAGGATTATTGAGTTCCATGGTTTTACCCTGTGTAAGAGCAATTACCCTCAGCCACACCCTAAGCCAATGTCCACCCAGCAGCTGCTGGCACTTTCTTTCTCAGATATGGGAAGGTGCTCACAGATCCCCTCTGTAGCTGCTCTGGGAACAGGGCTCTGTTCTGGAGGAAAATGTTCTCAAGAAACATTTATTTGCATCAGGAATAATTTCCATAAAGTTCTTAAATACAATAAAATGTAATTAAAGTGCCTCATTGAGTTACTCTCTTTGAAGTTTCACACTTGCACAATAAACCACGTCATAAACCAGAATTTGAATTGGACGTTTTATTCCTTTTTATAGATTAATTCTCATTAATTATCTACTTGACCCCTCCTGTTAGAGAGAAGTAAGTACCTGGTGCACTATAATTTGCACTGATAAAAGGCAGTAAAAGATGAACTCACCACTGAAAATGGAATCTCAAACACTGAATGTCACTTTGTAGCTAAAGAAAATTAAAGCCTATGTTTAGAAATCACATTCTCATAGCCTCATATGACCTCATAAATATGAGCATATTCTACATCTTTTGTATCACTAAACATTTTGATTTTTATGTCCAGTGGTTGGGCCCCAGATGAAATAAGAGGCTTCTTTCAAAGTAAGATTTTTACTAACCTATGTTGCACAGATCTTAAAAGCCTAGATCTAGCCATGCGAGATGGCATGGGATGCTTTGCATTTGGTAGCGAAATAAGGTTTTAGGGCTTCCTTTTACCTTATCATTCAGTTTCACAAACCCATTAATAAGAACATTGACAAAGAAGTCTTTTCAAAGGGAGTAGTAAGAACTCACATCACAAAGACTTATTACCTGAAACTTATCCTCAATGAAAGCTCCCTGGGTGAACTCTCATGGAGTCTTGATGCTGAAAATTACTTTGCCTTGTGTTCAAGGGCATTTACTGTGTGTCCCTGCATGCTTGTGTGCGGTTAGGCAGTCTACAAGGAGGTTATGTACTCCTTCTTCCTGATCTGTACAGATTGAGGTGGCTCCAGGGTCAGAAACACTTCAACACTGTGAAAGAATTAGCTAAGGATTGCTCAGAAAACAAGCCTGGTATAAAAAGAAAGTCAAGGAAAGAGTCTGAATTGAGCTAAAACAATATTTTTAAAAAAGATAGAAGAAATGATTAATAATGAAAGTCACAGGTTTTGTATGTAGAGAGATATTCCTTGGCCTGGGAAAAGGGGCTAATCTTGAACAGGAACAAAACAGGAGACTCACAGAAAAGTTTTGAAGATTAAGCAGCAGCATCAACCAGAGGGTAATTGGACTCAGTGAACATTTTGGGTTCTTATGAGGAAGTCTTACTGTGCAGGGTATCAGGGATGAGATACCTTGACCATACTGAAGAACTCCCAAGTTCATCAGGTGACATTTACATCTTGAAGGATGATGAGCAAAATCTTCAAAAAGAGAACATAGTGCAGTAATCGTGAGTTGTGTCAAGCAACTTGACATAAGCTCTTAAAATGATATGTGGAATGATGGGAGAAACTAATGCAGGCACACTTAATCAAAGTAGGAAAAATTATTATTAGGATACAAGAGTAACTCATTAGACCCAAGGGCAAGCATACTGTCAGGCTTCAAAGGGGACTGAAACTACAGCCTGAAACCAGAGGCTGGGACAGGAAGCACCCTCTCTTCAGTTCTCATCTTGTTTATATTTCTCCCAGTCTATCCTATTTATTTATTTCTACCCGCAATTCAGATTTCTCTTTCTCCTAATGTGGTAGATAGTTGTATTTCTCCTCACAAAACTCACTAGCCAATATTTAGCAATCTTACATCTCCTTTGTCCAGGACACTAGCAAGACAGAAATTGAAAATCCAAACCCTCAGGAGATAGTTTTTGACTGGCTCAGGATGCATTAGGTGCTTACTGTTGAGCACGGACATCGGGGCCCAGAATGAGGTTGGGATGAGATCATCATGTGTCATGAACCAGCGAGCCATTCTAAGAATGCAAATATGGTGTTGAAGAAAACTTAGCAGTTCCTAGAAACCTGAGAAGAGTAAGTTCTATCGGGTCAGATGAAACCCAAGCATTTACCACAGAGAGAGAAAATGGTTAAAAAGATTTATGCAAGATAGACAAAACAAGAAATGAAGATCATCTATGGATAAACCATGTAGAGGAAATGGCACAAAGGCCTTAACACAACTTTCATGGTAAGCAAATCAAGGCAAAGTTGTAATATCAGTTTTCTTACATGGTTATTTTAATCAGAGATTTTATGTTTTTGCTACTTTCAGATTGTTATGAACCAGCAGCAGTAGGCAAAATAATCAATGATGTAGCAGGGTGCTAGAGACAAATGTGGTGTTTTCATAGGTGTCAGCCAGTGAAACATGGTTTGTTCATTTTATCAAGGGAAGGGAGAGAGGCAGCCATGAGAAAATGATGAAGGCTAGCCTTTCATGTCTACTTTCAGTGACTGCAGATTAATTTCCAAAATGCCTTTGCCTTCGTGGCAAGCATCATGAAGGCAGCTGTGCTTATTGATAAAATAGGTCTTCAGCTGTCTGTGCAGCCTGGCAGAGTCAAATGCTTCACATCACTTTGTGACAATGTAAACTCTTGCCCCACAAAGAACACCAGCTTCCCTGAGGTAGAATTTACAAAGTCAAAGTTCTCATAAAGAGATGTAAAAATTAGTGTTGGGACACATTTATGAGGTCAACTGACTTTACCTCTGCTCACAAAGAAGAGCCCTCCCCAGAATGTTCCCTGGTGAATCTTGTCTAGTCATCCTTGGAATAGAACGAAAAAGAACATCTTGAGGCTTTTTCAGGTTGTATTCAGGGCTAGTACAAGAATGCTTGTTTTGTGGTCTTGAGTCCAGCTATTTGCTTGGTTAAATTGAATTTCATTTTTAAATGGTAATTGAATTTGGTTTTGGCCATAAGCTAAATACACAAGCAGAAAATGAGGCTGAAGGGGCGAGGATGGGGTGATAGGGAAAGGAAATGCTTCCCTTGTGCTCATCAGCAAATGGCAGAAAACAGAAAGGAAGTGTAAGCTATGCAAATATCCCTCAAAAAATCATTAGGGACTTTGAAAAGTTTGAGAGTGCATGGAGGTAACAGAGGGAGCCTCAGGACACATTCGTTTTGTGTGTGTGTGTGTGTGTGTGTGTGTGAGAGAGAGAGAGAGAGAGAGAAAGAGAGAGGAATTCACTCCAAAGGATCTCAATCTGCCTTGCCAACAAGGGTTATGTTATGTCAGGCATACGTGATCTCAACTCCTTCTTCCAGCACATTAGGCAATGTATCAGGGTTTTCCAGAACAACAGAGAGAATAGGGTAGGTAGATAAAAATGTAGCTAACCATACATTCCTTGACTTACACAGTCTCCAGGTAGCTTACCTTGTTGATAACTCTCTAGATAACTTACTTTCATTGTAAGTTGAAAATATTGCAAGTTTAGTATGCATTTAACATGCTTCACTTAAAGAACATTATAGCTTAGCAACACAGTACACTGTAAAGTGTAGTTTACCCTTATCATTGTGTGACTGATCAGGAGCTGTGGATTATTGTCACTGCCCAGAATCACAAGATGCATTGTAGTGTGTATCAGTCGCCCAGGAAAAATTGAAAATTCAAAGTATGCTTTCTACTGAAGGCATGTTGCTTGTGCTCCATTATAGAGTTGAAACAGCTTTTGTCAAACCATTGTGGGCCAGGGACTGTCTATACGTAGAAAGAGATTCATTACAAAATATTAACGTGTGCAATTAATGGAAGCTGAGAAGTCCTATGACCTGCTATCTGTAAGTTGGAGACCCAGAAAACCAGTGGTGTCAGTCCAGTCTGAGATTGAATGTCTGAAAACCAGAACTGATGATGTAAGTTCTAAATACCCAAGTTTAAAATCCTGAGAAACAGTAGCATGTATGGTGAACCAGGAATCCAAGAGAAGGAGAAGACCAATGTTCCAGCTCAGTTAGGCAAAGAGAGCAAATTCTCCCTTCCTTCGCCTTTTTTTGTTCTGTTCGACTCTCAAGAGCTTGCATGGTATCTAACACATTGGGGAATGCCATCATCTTTACTCAGTCTACCAATTTAAATGTGGGAAAATCCTTTACACATATACCCAGAAATAATGTTTAGCCCAATATCTGGGCACCTCCTGGCCCATTCAGGTTGACACATAAAATTAGCCATCACAGACAGGAATAGGCTTCCCTTTGCTCCCAGCACATACTTCCCTTTTATTTGCTAAGCAAGGACTAAAGCTGGGAACAAGGATGCTCCGGGGAACACAGTGCAAGAAACACATCATGCTCTATTGTACATCTTGATCCCTTTTACAGCTATCTCTGGTGAGAATGAAAAATGGGTCTCATTACACTAACTAGTCAAGACTCCAGGACCAAATTCATTCTTGACTCTCCCCTGAGTAATAACTGGCCAGTTCTTGTTCATCTGAACTGATGTTTAATCCTTTGTCCCACACCCTGACACTCTTTCTCCTCTGTCTCATCCTCTTGACCCAAGAAAAATGCTGGTACATATCTGGAAAGAAGCCACAAAATATTAGGAAACAAGAAATAATTGAGCAGAAAGAGAAAAGATTAGAATGAGGAAAAACATTACAGAAATCAAAGCCAGTTCTCTCATATTAGATGACTGACCTAACCCTACAAGCAAAACGAATTATGCATGAATGTCCCGATGTGGACTGACATCCTCTACACGGTCACTTCATTTAGGTCAAGAAAGACCCTGTTTGTTTGGGGTTATTCTCCCAGAAGAAAGCCAAGCCAGTGAACCTCTGCCAAAAGGCTTCTCCAGGGATTACATTGTACCCCAGACCTAATGGTTTCTTGGTCTAGCCTGGGAAGGAGTTGCTTTCTGGTGTCGTGAGAAACTGAAGAGTCATGAGGAAATAGGTTTCTAGAAGCTTCTAGGGATTCCCAAGTATTCATTTTACTCTTTTAAAAAAAGTGGCTATGGTTTTGCTGAAGGTTTTGGGGGCAGTGATTTTCAGAATGTGGCCTAAGTCTGTCTCTGCCGGGTGTCTGAGAAAAAGGCAGAGGAACTTCTTTTTTTTTAATTGTTGTGGTAAAGTTAATTACTTACACCTGGAAAAATGAAGCCCAACTCACATAAAAAGCCTAAAAGAAAAGCAGGATTAGGGGTAAAATGACAGTCTACCTCCCTCCTTCACTAGAGACGCTTCTGAACCAATGGGTAATTATGTGCAAGGATAGTGCTGAGGACCCAAGGGGCAGACAGCAGAGGCTCCTGTGACAGCAGTGTGCATACATGGCTGCGAGGGGCTGAAATTAAAGAACACTCAGGGTGTATTCTACTGTGGCTTACAAAAATCAGTACAGTCAATCTAGTTTAAGTTTTTGAGATTTGTGGGGCTATTTGGAGCCCAGCTCCACCTCAAGGGCCAGCTGATCCATCCTCTGGTGCTGAAGGGAAGAGAGACAAGGCAAGGGGGGAGAATGTGGGGCTGGGGTGGGGAGAAGAAGGCGTGCCTCTTCCCACTTTGCTTGGGGAACACATGTTTGCTGGGCTGGCTCACATCTGCAGACACTCATGACAGTGAGTTGGTCCTCATCTTAGCGAAAGAACAAATTTCTTTGAGAGTGTAAGGAACAAGTAGGCATACTGAAGTCACTGACCACACATGAGGGAGTGGGTGAAGCCAGTTGCATTTTAGTCTTGATGAATGTCTTGGAGAACTTTTCAACATCTTTGCTTCAGCAAACTCCCAAACACATGTCACCAAGGAACTTCTTTATTTCACTTTATTTTAAACCCCTACATATGTTTTAGGACAATGAACTCCATATGTTCTTGTTTTGTTTTGTTTTTTTCTTAATTCATTAAAGTGATGTATAGTGAGAGTCATTTTATGTCCATAGACTCTTTTCTTACCATTTTATGAGCATTTTGAGGCATTTGCATTCAGAATCTGGGAGCCAACTAAGCCAGATCTGAACAGGACTCAGTTTGGCTGGAAATTCAAACTCCTGGGGCTCTGCTGGAAATCATTTTTGGCCAAATATCTTCTCCTATCCTATACCCATGGCCAAGAAGCCTGCTGTATCAAGCCCTGTCCCAGAAGAAGATTTAAGGAAAGTGTGTCAGAACACTTAATTGAAACAACAAACTCAAGAAATATGTCTCAAACAAATGAAATGCCCAAAGGAAAATTTTCATTTTAAAGTTAGTCTCTACCAGCTTTCCAATGGTGAACATAAAACACAAACTAAAATAGCAACCATCAAATTGGATCAAGACAGGGAGGGCTTGAAAACAAGCTATGATTTGTTATGATGTGAAACTCAAGTTTCATGCTTATAGAGATTTCATTACTTTATAATCTTCATTGAAATAATAGAAGAAAAATATAAAGTGTTCTCTGGGATCTACATAAGCAACAAAAAAATGAGAAGGATATCATTGTCAAGCCAAAGCAATAAAGAATTTTTTAAAGACACAGTGTGGTTTGGACTGGATAAAAGGAAAATAGAGACTAAGTTGTGATTCTGAAAGTGCTGAGGAAGGAAGAGAGCCCTTCCTTTCCAGTACTCTTCTAACAGTGAAAGAGATAGTGATCAGGAGATGTATGTGGTCACTGCTCACAGGGAGCTCACAGCTAGTGGGGGAGACAACACCTTGAAGTAAGAATCCTAAGAGTAAATTCTAGTAATATATCATGATTGCGCATTGAAGAAATAGGAGATTCATTAGTGTTAGAATCACCTGGAACTTTTAAGGAAGGAAAAAGGGAAGAGGTGGGCAGCTTCTAACCATTGAAAGTGCATACCACACAGTAGGCCATGTTAATCCTCTATGAATATGATCTCACAGAACACCAACCCCAGACAAGGTTACTCAAAGACCATGATAAATAAAACAAAGCAAGGCCACTTCATAATTTTATCTAAATACAGATAACAGCAAGGTCACTGTGCAGCCCACAAATTACCAAACACCCTTTCTCTTGGCCAAAATAAATGAGGGTTGCTTCTTACTAAGTACAGCTTATCCTGTTGCTAGTCTCCTGACTTTATAGATAAAATTTATTGAGACATTAAATCATAGCATTGTCCCCACTTTCTGACAGCATCCAGTCTAGAGCAAATTCTTGCTTTCTAAAACCTTCTCTCAAATTGATTCAACCAAAGCCTAAATCCTATAATAGAACCCTATTAACACCTTCTTAACTGATATCCTTGGTTCCCCATGGTGTGTGTTCTCTATTACTCACAAAGTGTAATAAGACTAACTTGTTTAATTGCAGCATGTTCCCTGGTGCTCACTGGTTGAAGGGTATTGGCACTTGAGACCCTCCCTAGATCTATGAATCAGAAATCCTGGGGGCGAGGGTCAGCAGCCTGCACTTTCACAGGCCCCTTGTGTGCTTATGATGCATGCTCCAGCTTGAGAGCCATTGCTCAAAGTTTCTCAATCCTGACTGTCCATTAGAATATGAATGCCTGAATCTCCCAGAAAGTCCCATTCTGTTGGTGGAGGAATCCATCCATTTTTAAAAGCTCCCCAGATGACTCTATTGTGCAGCCAAAATGCAAAGCCACTTCTCTAAAACAGTGATGTTGGCAGATGCACCAGTGAAATATAATGCTCATATTTGCAATATAGTCTTATCAGGTTGTAAGCAACTGCTGCAGAGGTGGTTGCAATTCTGCCCCTTGCTATCTAAGACACATACCAGTGTGTCCTGCCACAGAGGGTGAGAACTTTGCCTTATCTTCCTGGTCATATCAACCTATCATTAGTCATATTTTCTCTTGTGCCTAGCAACCTTCCTTCCTTGATTACATGGACCATTGCTCATCTGTGTATGCAGTATTATATCTATTGTTTACCTGTATCTGCATCTATCATAATTTAAATAATAATAGTTGATTTGTATTGAGTACTTAATTTATGTGCCACCCACTAGGTTAACAATTCTTACAGCAATACCAATGAGGTAGGTATTATTATGATTGACATTTCACAAGAGAGAAAACTGAGGCTGGGAAGGGCTGCTAGCCCATGAAGCTAAGTAGTTAGCCCAGAAGCTAAGAACCAGCCCAATTTGAACCTTCCTCTTTTCAAATGCAGTGATCTTTGGCTCTGTTTTAGTTTCTCCTAATTAGTCTCACCCTCACACCCATCAGTTTCCTTCTTACCTCTCTATCTCTTAGCATTCTCCTTCCTCAGTGCAGTAGAGAATCCTAGCCTGATAGAAATGCGTGTGTGTGTGTGTGTGTGTGTGTGTGTGTGAGAGAGAGAGAGAGAGAGAGAGAGAGAAGGACAGGCAAATTCAAGAGAATTAAAGTGCCAATATAACAGGTGGTGTTATAATAGTCTAATGTAATTTACCATATTTATTTACACTACAGATATTTTTGTGCTATAGTTTGCAGCTCTGATAATTTTATGTGCTTATGCTTAGGGAAGCATGTCTAGAAAAGTTACTTAAGAGCTAGACTCCTAGGGTAGAGGATATCTTATGTATATAATTCATTTTCATAATGAATTTACTCATTTAGAAAATTATAGAATAATGCATATTTATTGTAGAATATTCTAAAAAATTCAATTTGAAAAAAAAACAGCCATGATCTAACCACTTAATTAAAACCATCTCAATATTTGGTACATGCTGTTCTAAACTTTCCTTGTAGTATGTGCATATATAATATGTGTGTGAATATTTATTAATATACTTTGTAATGATACACACACAATATATCATACCATAAATGGTATACCAACTCAATTTTATCCATATCATATTTTAATGGACACACAGTATTATTAGCTTCCTATAACAGTGCCACAAAATATTCAATAAGACATCAGCTGCTGAGTATTTAGATGCATTTTTCCACCTTTCTTTCCACATTTTTTATCCACTTATTCCATTATGTCCTTACTGTAAGTTCTTAGAATTTCAATGGGTGAATGAAAATATTTATAGAGAGACTTTACTTCCAGAAATGGTGGCAAGAGGTTTTCAGGTGGATCTTCTCTGAGGAAACAGGAATAAATGGGAAATGTTTTACAAGAAAAACATTTCAGTGCACTGGCAAATGACTAAAACTAAATTGTGCTTGAAAAAGTGTTTGCTCCTAAAAAGTAACACCTCAGTGCATAAGAAGCGTACCCAACTATTATATATAACTATGAAGCTCTAATAAAAAAGTAAAGTTAAAAAAAGAGTATAATAGCCCACTTCCAAAAAAGAAGGATGTTTTAGCCAGCTTTTTCTCTGCTTAGACTGGACCAGAACATACTGAAATACTGGACCAGAACAACTGTAGAAGAGGGAAGGTTTATTTAGGAGCTCACAGTTTCAGAGGTCTTAATCCATAGAGAGGGGGCTCCATTCCTTAGGGTTCAAGATGAGGCTGGACAACATGATCTATGGCAGAGGGAAGCAGAGAGAGAGAGACTCCATTCTCCAGATACAAAATATATACCTCGTAGCCACACACCCCATGACCCACCTCCTCCAGCCACACCCTACCACTTCAGTTACCACTCAGTTAATGTGTATCAGAGGTTAATTCACTGATTGGGTTAAGACTTTTAGAACCCATTTTTTCTGTCTCTGAACCCTTTTGCATTGTCTCAAACGTGAACTTTTGAGGGACACCTCACATCCAAACCATAACAAAGGACAATTAGTGGCTTTCTTTCATGGAGAAGTTTTAATTCCCCTTTACTGAAGTAAGATGTTGAAAACCATGGCTTGACCAGGTGGTAGAGGCTGATTCAGTTCAGGGCAAGTAGCAGAGAAGCCCACAAGGTAAGGAGATTTGGAAGAGAGATGGAGCCATAAAAGACCTGAGGAAATTAACTCTCTATCTATCCCAAGATGTGTGTTAAAATACATAAATGTAAATGTATATACATATTGCATACCACATAATGATGTTTCCAGCAATGATCAATTGTGTATTAAACAGTGGTCCCATAAGATTATATTGCCTATTGACGTGGTAGCCAGCTTCGTTTGAACAGGTACACTTTATGATGTTAACCCAGTAATCACCTGACACATTTCTCAGAACTGCATACATACAGGATAATGTGGGAGATTTAAAAGATTCCAGACAAATTGAAATCTTTGGGAGAATTGTGAACTTGCTATGCCTTTTATTGTATTCCTCAACCCATGCACAAGTCAGACAGTAGCAACTCACTATCCAAATGTAGTTTAGACAGCAGAATGCAAAGGATTAGAGGTTTGAGGAACCTGAATATAAACTTGGCCTAAATGACTGGCTGATCGCTGAACTGTATAAATTCAGTTCAGACCCTGATCCCACCCTGAAAATAGAAGCAGAATCATAAGCATCTACATATTACAAGAGACACAATTTTATAGTTTAAGAAAGTTGATTACTTATTAAAATTTAAAACCCCAAAGAATCTCACAGTAACCAAATGGATCATAGAATGACATACTTACTATGTACAACATTCAATTTTCAATGAAAGTTACCAGATATGCAAAAAAA
>CM053405.1:47926552-47951518 GCA_028644305.1 Xerus rutilus | reverse complement strand
ATAATTTAAAAAACAAGTTCTGGAAAAATAAAATAAATAAAACTTCCTACTTAAGCTGACTTTTGGTTTTTGCTATGAATTATTCTAATAAGTTCAAACAGTTTTTTGACAGCTTTATTTTAATAAATTTTGCATATATCACATACAATTGATCCATTTAAAGTATACTATTCAATAGTTTGCTAGTGTAGTTACAGAGTTGTATAACACTTATTGCAATAGAATTATCACCACAATCTAATTTTAAAATAATTTTATCCCTTTTTCTACCAATGTTTAGTAGCAGTCACTCCCTGTAGTACCTCTACCTCTTCTCTAGCCTGACCTACACAACCACTAAGATGCTTTTTATCTCTTTAGATTCACCTGTTCTGAATAGTTCAAATAAATTAATTTATAAAGCACATAGTCCTTTTTTCTTTCAATTGCATAAAATTTTCAATATTTATCTATGTTATAGAATATATAACATTCTTCGAAAATTCTGAATAATATTCCATTGCATGAATATGAGACCTTTTATTTATGTACTTGGATTTCCCAGCCTCCCATACCATGACACCTTGAGCTAAATAAAACTCCATCCTTACTCAGTATTAATTTACCCGGTATTCATTTATAATAAGAGAAAAGAGTAAAACAGGTTATTTGTCAGTGTTTTTATCACTGAGTTTTAATAATTATTTATATATGTAGATACACATCTAGCTTGACACAGGTCCTTTATCAGGTATGTGACTGAGATGAAAATTTTCTCCCATTCTCTGGGTCGTCTTTTCATTTCTTTGATTTGTTCTTTTCATTTGTTCTTTGAAATACAAATTATTTTATTTTGATGCAGTCCAATTTATCTTTTTTGATTGTTTCTTGTACTTTCGTATCACATTTTAGAAGGTTTTTTCTAACTCAAAGTCATGAAGCTGATTTACTTCTATATTCAGATTCATGTTTCTTCTAAGCAGAAATATATCTCCATAATTTACAGGTAGATATCCCATTGTCCCACCACCATCTATTATAAAGACTTTTCATTCTTCCTTGAATTGGCTTGGCCCCTTAAACAAATATTTAAAATTCTTAGGCTTACTGATGAAAAACATTGGTCTTGTTTTGTGACTTTTTTGCTCTTTAAAGGTGGCATGTACACCAAATAGACCTGAGGTCTGTTTTGGTGGAGAGCTTTTTTTTTTTTTTTTTTTTTACAAATTCGTGATCTTGCTGAATGGCAGCCATTGCATCCTATTACACTATCCTCCTACTTCTACATTAGAGCTGAACAAGACTGAGTTGGATACCACCAATTAACACAAGCCTGGAGGCAGCTCTTATTTCACTTTCCAAGAAACACAACCATTTTGATGATAAGAATTTTTCAAAAGTTAGAGATTGCTCTTAGATAGTGTACACGCTTAAGAACCCAAATGGGTGAGATCAACATTGTTCTTGAGAAGGTCAGAAATAAGGTGCAAGCAACAAATCCTTGACAACAACACCTTGTGTTCCAAGATGTAGTCAGATGCATCAGCAGAATTAGATGCTCTGACTACATACAGATTCATTACATTTGCTTGTTTTCACTGAAAGAAGTCATTAGTTATAATGCTCATTCTATCCCCTCATAAGAGGTACAGTTATGGTGACACAAATATGTTTCTACTGCCAAGCCATGCTCCTATTACCTCAGCCCAAATTGCTTACTGATTCCATATCCAAAGTGTTTGCTCGTGAGCCTGTTTGCCTCTTCTCTTCTATGAGTCCTTTCCTAGTTACTTGCATTATTGATAAGCAATTCCATCTTCAGGTTGAAGACAGGCATGAAGAAAAATCCTTATGTGAAGAAGAAAGCAATAAACAGATGATTCCTAAATGCAGCAAATGTACCTTGGCACTCATTAGATCATCTGAATCTCCATTCCTAAGGCACTGATTAAATGAAAGCAATTGGCTAACACTGGTTGTGATAGTTAATCTGAATTATCAACTTGATTGGATTAAGAGATACCCAAGAAGCTTCTGGATGTGTCAATGAAGGTGTTTCTAGGAATGATTGGCATGTGGGACTGTGATCAGAGAGGGAGACCCTCTCTAAGGTGCTCAGCACAGTCCAAGATGTTGGGAACCTGGATGGAGGCCGAAGCAGATGCAAACTCGATTCCTCTTGAGTGGATGTTTTGATTGTTGCTACCATCACCTGAGAACAGCAGACTCCCATTCCTTCACTTTTCCAAAAGTTTCTAGGGCTTAAGTCCTGGATGGCATCATTCGTCCTTTTTCTCCCAAAGCTCTGGCTTTTTGGACAGTAGCTACTGGTTCCTCCAGTTCTCTAGCTTGCAGATAGACGTTGTGGGACTAACCAGCTTCTGATCCTGTGAGCCAATCTAATAATATCATTTTTATAACCATTTATATATATACATATATATGTATATATATACATGTATACATATGTACATATATACACATGATTCATATATACATATGCATGTGTGTGTGTGTATGTATATATATACACACATATATCCTGTTGGTCCTGTTCCTCTAGAGAACCCTGACTAATACAGCTGTGTAAACAAAATATGTCCCTTCACTCAATGACTGCACCACGTAGTTGAGATGAAATTTACAAGTCCCAAACAATTTAGTCCTACTACTAAGTAAAATGTGGGCAAAGGACAACATGAACTGGAAAAGAAAAACTGAAAAAGAACTGCTTGGCACAAATATTAGAATATAGCTAAGGGTTGTACATATTTCCATGTTGTTGTTGATGAGAGCAAGGACAGCAGTGTATCATGTGCAAGTCAGAGGGAAAGTGGTATTTGGAAACACTGTTCTAAACCCAAAGACGGAATTATTTAGCCTCCTAAAGAAGCTACAGTGTTTGAGAGGATTAGTTCCCTCTTGAGAGTGTTTCATTCATTCTATAAAACCATAAAGGAAAAAGGAGCTGCAAAGCCTTATCTAGATCCCAGGAGGATCTAAAAAGCTACTTTACATTTGAAAAAGCAACTGAGAGAGAACAAAAGGAGCTCCAGTCTTGAGGTCACCAGTCCTGGGCCTGAGTTTTTGTTCTTCCGTGAAGCATCTATGGGATCAATGTTTTAACTTTAGGGTTTCAGTTCTTTCATCTATAAAGGGAATATAAATCCCTGCCTCCTGGAATTGCTGTGAATATTTTTTTGTGGTAACATGTGAAGGAGTGACTGACTCCTAGTAAGTGTTGACTGAATTACCACGGCATGTAGACTTGGTATTTAAATACAAATTCTATTACTTTTTCTTACGTAGCACTCCGGTTTCCCTCACATGCAGAGATGGTTACACTACATTTAGATTAACACATTAATGCTATGATTCCTTGTTTTTCTTCAAATTATTTAAATTTGAGCCCTAGGTATAAAGAATTGTCTACTGCTGTATAGTCCTGACCAAAGACATGCCTATGCTTAGACAATCACACCACAAGAGAAGGAATGTGCTTCATAATAGCAACAGCAAAATGGTTAATAGAAAAAATTCTGTAGTCTAATGACATTTTATTTAAAAAGCAGTGTCAGGCCACTTGTCAATAAAAATCCAGGGGTCCATAGTCCCTAGGATATTTGACATATTTGCACACATATCTCATGTTTGGAATTTTTTTTTTTATTTTCAAATACTTGTGTCCATGAGCCTAGAAGCACTGTGACACTTTTATCTGATAGCCAGTAATATGAAGAAGAAGTAGCCATGGAAAGCCATTTGGCACTCAGACTGGGCACAGTTGATAAACTCTGCAGCTTTGCTTGACTGTACCGTGATATAACAAAAAAGATATTTAGTCTTTGCCCCCAACCTTGGCATAGAGCTTCAAAAACTTTTAGAATTTTCTGAAAGATTAAATTGTTTTGTTAAATTTATAATAACTCTCCAAGGACTACACTTGAGTTTATATTAATAGAATGAATAAGAAGAGGAAGGGCTAGATAGCTTTGGGATGGGGACCAGGGACGAGAAGAAACAATGATGTGATTACAGGATTGAAACTTCCAGCCCCACACTCTAACCTCTAGAGATAAGAGGGGGTTCTGGAGATGGATTTCATCACTAAGTCTACAAAATGAAACCTATATAAAATCTCTGCACAACAGGCTCCTGGTTGTGAATGTATCAATATACTAGGAAGGTGACATACCGTGACTCCACGGGGAGTCCAACATGTCCTCTACTGTCCTTACTTTGGTGAGTGCTGCAGTAGTTCTGGGACCCAGGTTCAAACCTACAGGATCCACGAAAACTCTGCCTCCTCAGTGGTTACCTGAAGGGTCCAGGTAACAAAACCCCAGTGTCTCATGAGTTGATGTTGGACCAAAGAAGTGGCAGGTAAGTCATCCATCTTTCATACCACCATAGAATTTTGGACACCACAGTGATTGCTTACAAACTTTATGGAGACATTCCCTGTGTCTGAATAACCAGCTGAGATTTTTGTTAAGGAGTAGTCAGATGAATAACAAACATTTTACTGTTTTGCTTCTAATGCACCCATACTTTTGGTGTTTTGAGATTGCACCAACCTCTAAAATATTAGCACGTAAGTTTTGCCTTATGCTGTTCTCTAGAACCCAGAAGACCTAAATGTGACTACAGCCATTCTGTTGTTAAAGGGAGCTGCAGCTGATGACCTGGCAGTTGCTTCTCATTCCTGGTTATCTGCAGTGGGAACTGTAATGCCTATGCTAACATCAAAGGCAGAATCAGCTCTGAGAGAGCCATCTGGCAGCACATTTGGGCATTATTCCTGGCTGTATAACCTCCAAACATGTTGTTCTCCTCCTCCTACAGATGTATTTGCGGCTACAAATCCTATCTTACAGAAAATTGTTTTTTTAAAAAATTACAAGCATTATAAGCCATCAAAACTTTCCTATTTTGAGGGTGATAGGATATATTTTCTATGATTATGTAATGATGGTGATGGTTGATGGCCAGTATGGCTGTTTTAAAAATGTATTCATTTGACAAAGTTAAAAATTCTAATTTCTTTTAAACAGAAGAGTGTTAATGAATTCAAAATCTTGGAACACTGGATTTCTCTATTAAGGGACAGGACCTCAGCAATCCATGTTAGCTACTCTTTGATTCAAATATAAGACCCACTGAGGTTGCCTTTCTTCATGACTATGAAAAGAATAAGTAATTAGAGTTTTTAGAACTGTTGGTGAATGAACAGATGAATGTTGGTTTGGGAGTCAGATGTTCATCTGGGATATAACATCAAAATTACTCACTAAATCTAGACCTAGAAAAATTACAGAAAAATGTCTCTCAGCCACTATCTATTTTTCTAAGTTTCCCACGCAGAAGTCACTTACACCATAGAATATCAGATACATCATGCTGCCTGTATCTAGTGTTAATAGGCTAGCACATCTTCTAGGGCCCCTTGCTAAATCAGACAAAATCATTTTCTTAGAAAAAGAATCATTGGAAAGCCATGCATGGTAACACATTCCTGTAATCCCAGCAGCTCCAGAGGCGGAGGCAGGAGGATTGCAACTTCAAAACCAGCTTCAGCCACTTATTGAGGCCTTAAGCAACTTCGCAAGACGCTCTCAAAATAAAAATAAATAAATAAATAAATAAATAAAGGGCTGGGGCTGGGGATGTTGCTGAGTGGTTAAGCACCCCTGGATTCAATACCTGGTAGCAAAAAAAGAAAAAAATAAAGAACTATTGAGAAAACCAAAAGGAGACAGACTGGTTCTTAACAGAGTGAAGAATGAAGCAAATATTTTCCCTACATGAAAAGCATAAAACTAGAAAGAAAATGCCAAAAACATCAAGCATTACAGTGCTTTGGAAATTGACTAAAGTAAAATCAATCAACAGATTAAAAGGTATTTATGTGGTGCACGCCTGTAATCCCAGCACTTTGTGAGGCTGAGACAGGAGAATCGTGAGTTCAAAGTCAGCCTCAGCAATGGCGAGGCACTAAGCAACTCAGTGAGACCCTGTCTCTAAATAAAACACAAAATAAGGCTTGGGATGTGCCTCAGTGGTCAAGTGCCCCTGAGTTCAATCTCCGGTACCAAAAAACAAAACAAAACAACAACAACAAAAAAAACAGTAACAAATAAAAGTTCTAGATTTGAGCTAGATTTGAGAAATACAATAACTTAAATAAAAAGTTAACATGGAAGACAACTGCAGGGTTTGAGATGACTATTTGTATCGTTTTCATCTCCTGACTTCAAAACATACTATAAAGTAGCACTACTCAGTATTGGAACAATGATAGATCAGTGGAGCAGAATAGAATGTCCAGATAACCTTACATTTACAGTCAATAGATTTTTCATGAATAGTGCTAAGGAGCTTTGATCGGGAAGGATAATCTTTCAACAACGGTTATAGGAGAATAAAATATTGTATGCAAAAGGAAAAAAAGAAAACCAGAAGAAGAACTTAGACTCTTCTTTGTTTATATACAAAAATTAGCTCACAATGAATCACAGATTTTAATGAAAAGCCCCAAACAATAAAACAGCTAGAAGAAAACAGAGAAGAAAAATTTTTGTTATCATAGGTACATGTGACAACAAAAGGAAGACCTCAAAGGAAAAAAATGATAAATTGGACTTCTTGAAGATTAAAAAGTGTTTGCTTTTCAAAAAAAATATAAAACACTGGAAAAAACAGTAAGTCACATAGTAAAGAAAAAAACGTATAATTCATCTGTCTGATACAAGATTTGCGTCTAAAAGTTAAATACAATGTTCTGACTTTATAAGAAAATAGTCTGGTTATAAGGGAAGCCAAAGACATTTTAATAAAGACATATGAGGGACTAAGTAGAACATGAAAACATGATCAATTATCACTGTTCAATAGATGAATAAAAATTAAAATCTCAGTGAAAGACCAATGCATACTTACCAGAATAGTTATAACAAAAGGATTGACAAAGCTAATTATTAGAGAGAATGTAGAGAGATTGGAACTCTCACACAGTCCTGGTTACTTTTATAAGTAGGATTGCCACTCTCACACAGTCCTGGTTACTTTTATAAACTTTGGTAGTTTCTTAAAGTTGAAACATACAGTTACCACATGACCCAGCAATTCTACTTTAAGGTATCTACCTATGAGAAATGAAAACATACGTTCACTCCAAAACTTATATACAAATATTTATTGGGCTTTATTTTCAAGCCAAAAACTATATCCAAAGCAACCCAAATCAATAAATAAAATACAGTATATACGAAGAAAAATGCTATTTGGCAACAAAAAATAAATGAATTACTAATACTTGCTACATTGATGAACCCCAAAATATTAATCGGAGTGAAAGAAATCAGACTCAAAAGACTACATGTTGTATTATTTAATTTAATAAAATTTCTAGAAAATGAAAATCTATTGAGAAATATATGCCTGGGGTTGCAGGTGTAAGCTGAGACAGACTGCAAAATGGACATGATAAAACTTTTTGGGGTTGTGGGAATTTTTTAAGCTGGACCATTTGGTGTTGTCCAACTCTCTATGAATTTACTATGAATGTTTGAATTATATATGTGCAATAACTAAATTTTATGATAGTTAAAATATACCTCTATAAAGTTGTTTGGAAAATTACTACACATATTGCAGAGGTCCATTGTTACAATTCAAGTCTCAGGGATGAGGTACATTCTCTGTGCCAACTGTTAGATTGTAGATGGAAGCTTAAGTGTTCATGTTCTTCCCATCCAAGGGTCATGCCACCTGTTATCCCAGGAACTCAGGAGGCTGAGGCAGGAGGATGCAAGTTTGAGGCCAGTCTCAGCAGTTTAGCAAGACTTTGAGCAACTTAACAAGACCCTGATTCAAAAATTAAAAAATAAAAAAGAGTGAGGGGGCAGAGCTATGGATGTAGCTCATTAGTAAAGTGTCCCAGTGCTAAAAAAGAAAGACCAAAAGAGCCACGGCTAGAATAAAAAGCCTGTGGGTACCCCAGAACACAGTTCCAACTTAAAAAATGACATTGAAAACCAACTTATAACTTTTATTAATAGTTCTGTCTTTTTATAATCTAGAAGTTTACTTTTTCTTGTTAAAGAAAGTTTAAAAAAATCAATTTTTTTTAAAAAAATTATAGCACACTTCAAAAATGAAGAATCTGAAAAAAAAACAATTATTTTCCTTTTTTAAAATTACATGTGTAATAAAAATCTGAAAAAAGTACATGTTACAGATAAGGCATTCTTTTACCTCATTTTTCATTCATAATCTCTTAACATAAGTCCATTTGTAGTTTCTTAGCTCTGATTTTTCAGAACTCTCTGCTTTCATTTTATTGAAAAAAATTGGGGAGGAGATGGGAATATTTTTCATTTTTTACTCTTCTGTATTATGCCTTCCTTGGTTACAGATAACACTGATTCTAACAGGTATTTTCATCCTATTTATTTATTTATTTACTTACATACTTATTGCTACCAGGGTTTGAACCCAGAGTTGCTGCTCAACTACTGAGGCACATCCCCAGCCATTTTTATTTTTATTTTTTGAGACAGGGTCCCACTAAATTGCTTAGGGCCTTGCTAAGTTGCTAAAGCTGGCTTTGAACTTGTGGTCCTCCTGCTTCAGCCTCCCAAGTCGCTGGGGTTACAGGAGTGCGCCACTGTGCCCAGCTCATCCCTTCTTTTAGGATCGTATTTATCGCTTCTTTCTGCTGGACTTTGTGACCATGACCCCCATTAGCAATTTAACCATCTCTGTTCTGTGATACATATATATATTTGATTTCCCTCCCCAGTTCCTGACTCAGATGCCTTAAAACCCTTGCAACTTCCAGAGTGTATAGGAGCAAATCTTGTTTGGTATAGGCACCCAGTTTCTGACACAAGATCTTCTAAGATTCTTAGAAGCTTCTAGTGATAAGAGTATCTTTTTATATACCAATTAGATGACAAGTGGCTAGGGGGTCTCTGGTAACTTTAGGATGGTCACCAAAGGAACATGCTCTATGACTAAGTCTCCACCCTCCATCCTCTGGAGAGAGGAGGAGGAGTAAAGGTCAAGTTAATCACCAATGGCCAATGATTTCATCAATCATTCCTGTGTGATGAACACCCCCTAAAAATCCTTTAAAATGGGGTTCAGGGAGCTGACAGTTTGGGAGCACCACTATGTTTTGGGATGGTGATGCCACCAACTCCATGGCCACAAGAACTACTGCACTCAAGACCCTAACAAACCTTGCTCTTCATCTGGCTGTTCATTTAAATCTTTCACAATAAACCAATAAACATAAGTAACATGTTTCCCTGAGTTTTGTGAGACATTAGAGCAAAGTATCAAGCCCGATGAGAGGGCACAGCAATCCCCAGTTTGCAGCCAAATCAGACAGTAGGGTGGTAATCTGGGGAACTATTATATACTGGTGCTTGTGAGAGGCTGGTTTTGTGAGGTGAGCCCTTAACCTGAAGGGGTCTGTGCTAACCACGGGTAGTGTCAGAATCAAATTAAACTTTAGGACACATAGTTGGTGACTGCAGGGAATTGGAGAATTATTTGGTATGGAAAATCCACACATTTGCTATTAGAAGTAAATTAATAGAAAAACAGGTTTTCCTTTTAGTACTTTATAATGTTACTTTGAAGTTCAAAAGAGATAAATTATTGAAAGGGTACAGCATATTGTTGGCTTCTGATAAACACTGGCTTCTTTTACCTTTTGAATGATGAAAATAAGTCATTTATAATAAATAACAAATTTGGAACAAGGTATGCCTCAAATTGTATTTATAACCATAATTCAATTCCATTGAAATAATATTACATATAAAACAGATCTTTCTATAAAAGTTAATTTAACCCATTATATTATCTGGTATTTCTCAGTCTTATTTCCATATATTGTCAAGCATATATAAAAGCATGTAACATATAGGATATACTGGCAGCCCAGAATAAATACATTTATTTTTTATATTTTAGGATGTGATTATTTTTAAGTGTATAAATAATTGAAGAAATTTTCCAATTTAAATAAATACAGCAAGGAGTAGAATGTGAAAATGCTCACCAGCTTTCAGAATAAATCATACATCTTCAAAAACATTTCACAGGGAGTTGATGAGATTTGGAGAAATGACAGGATTATACTATCTCTGTTCCTTTATTTACAGTTGTGTGGAAAAATCTAATCATCTGTCTTCCAGCTTCAGGCAGGACTTGTGACTCGCTCCCCCATTTAAGACAGTTGCTAAATGATAGTATTGCATTGGATGTTAGTTACAGAAAGATGGGTCTGTATTACCCCTATCCCAACCCTACTGTGTTTAAACTGGTTGTAACACACCTTGACTCACCTGCCTCAAACAGTTGGGAGATGTTGAGAGTTGAGAGTTCCAAGCAGAAAGAAATGGGAATTCTTGGCTTTTCATTAAGAATTCTGGATATTAGGAAAGGGACTGAGGTATAGTTCTTGCAGGATTCGGAATAGGATTAAGTCTTCTGCAAGGATGCTCTGAAAGGGGAATGGTGAGGTTTCTTAGCAGGTCCTTAATAAATAGCAGCTATAGCCAAGACCTTTAGCACAGAAAGTCATCCAGGATAAAGAATCCAGGATAAATTCAAGGACAGCCTGTTGACCTTCTGTCATCACAGGACATGGGGCGACAAGGGAGAAACAGAGATAAAGTCAACCTCAAGGAGGGAAAAATAGCCGAATTGCTTCATAAGAGAAAGTTCAAGTGGCCCTGAAGATAAGTAGTCCACACCACACAGGAGAGAGTCCCTAGTCAGAGTAACTGTTTAGAGCAGCAATTCAATTGACACATTAAACATTCCAAAGCTGGGCCTCCCTGCTTTGTGTGTGGGCAGATAATAAGAGGTTGCATAATAGGAGGTTGCTTACAACAAGACCGTAGTATGTGACATGTACAAATGAACAGCAGAGAGTGAAGGTCATGAACTGGCAACCAGGGAGCCATGGTTGTCTCCCAGCTGTTTTGTTTGGCCTGCCCAGTATCTTAGAAACAAGAAGGGACAACACATACATATTGAGATTTCCGGATTTTTTTTTTTCTTTCAAGAAAATATCACAAAAACATACCCACATCGCAGGCAGGGCAATGATCAGCTAGAGTGTGAACTCTACAGTTCTCCCCAGTCTCCTCTGTGCCCTACCGTCCCATGCTCAGCTACCTTCACTCATGTATGTTAAATACCAGATTCTGGAGGCATGTGACTTTGTAATCCTTGGCAAAGACGAAGCACTCTGGGAGGCTTCATAGAATTAATTTGTTTACTAGATTGTTTTTAAGGAGCCCTTCCACTTGGGACTTTTATAGCCACACTTAGAACAATGTCTGATATGCAGCAGATGCGAAATACATTTATCCTCATTATTATCACCATCATCTTCATCATCTTCATCATTCCTAGGAAATGAAAATCAAATTTGAAAACACCTTCATTCATCTAGTTTCCACAGACCCATTCTAGACAATTCTCACCATCTAATAATACCAACAAATTTCTCAAAAATAACTTTACTCCAAATAAATGAAATCTGCACTCATCAATGAGTCAATATGAGCTTGGCTCTACAAACCGAACGCTACAAACTACAGAGTTAGCCTGGTGTTACTTATTAACTTCTGAATGACCTGCTAATGAAAGAGGGGCCTGAGAACCAAACTGGTTGTTGGTAACTCTCCTCTGGGGAGTAAGACTGCAATGCAAAGTTAACCATTTTTAAATGAAGCAGGACACCTCTGAGATAGACTTCAAACAGAGAGATTTCTTTGCTGTGTACTTAAGAGGAGAAATGAAAACAAACTTCTCAAATGTGAAAGCAGAAGAAAGTATGGCCTGAAGAAAGTATGGCCCTAAAAGCTGTGACAGTCTCAGAATTATTTATCATGGGGCTGGGAAAGAACTCAGACAGCTTATTCAGTCTCTTTCTTCATCTGAGAAAGGAGCTAAGCTCAAAAAAGGGGACACTGCACCAGAGTGGGTGGTGGATCAGATTAGGACCAGGCCCTCACTGGCTCCCCTTCTGTAAAGAGCTGCACACAGAGTCAGACACTTGGATTTGTCAGGCATAGTAATGGGTGCACAAGGTGAATCTCCCACCATGGTACAGGTTGGGCTTTTGTTTGAGTTCACTCTTGAAACCATTTCTTGCCACTACTGAGCTGGGACTCTTGGAAAAATGCAGAGGGGAACAGCAAAAGTCATTAAGTATAAAGACAGTCCCTGGGAAGACAGGCAAAAGAATTTGGATCATATTGTTGGAAACAAAGAGGATAATCTAACATCACAGTCTCTGCAAAGAAGATAAAGATGTCAATAAGAAGCAATTAAAGCAAAAGTTAATAAATCAAGAAGCAGGGCTTTAGAACAGTGGAGAAATGCAAATGACCTCAATTCAGACTCCTCATTTGACTTGTGAAGCTAAGAAAATGTAACCAACCTGTCTAGAGATGACAGAAATGGGAAAAGACCTCAGGACTCCTGATCCTTCCTCCTTGGCTTTCCCTGGAAGTAAATGACCAGGATAAAATCAATAAACACAGGCTGGAGAACATTTAGAAAGTTGGCCCAAGTTCCCAGTGGGTAAAAGATGAGTCAGACTAACAAACTTCTACATTCCCCTGTCAGTGGGGTCATTAAATCATTCATATGCTGTGAAAGCTCTGCTAAACCTTACTTTTCCAGAGACACTTTAAGCCAAAAGCTACTAATCATCTGGAATAAGACTTCTCTGGCCAGCAAGACTTTTAACAGTGGAAGCTTGCAAGGTCTCCCTTCAACAGGTTTTGCTAAAAATCTGAAAAAGAAAGAGAAAGAGAGAGAGAGACTTTTTATTTTTTATTTATTTTTTTAGTAAGACTGGGTTTCTTTTGATGGGGATCTTATTTTTCCTTCTTTATCTTTTTTGCTTAGTGAGAATTCAAGCTTTCCATATGCTTGGTTGCACTCAGCAGTGACAAGGAAACAATAACATCTGATTTGCCTTTTGTTCCTGCTCCCTGTAATTTCAGTTGTCAGGCCTAAGTTACCATTATTTCCACAGTGCCTTCACTACTGCACAAGACAGCAGCTACCTGATGGTTCTCTGGTTTGCACCTGGGAGCTTCTGATAAAGGGTATGAAGACAATGGCAGAGCCTTCCACATTAGGTAATTAGAACATCCTTTCAGCACAGGGGTGTGAGGGTCCCTGGAATAAAGTTACAGATCAGTTTTGCATTAAGATGCTGCGAAGCTGTGTTCCTTCTTTCTCCTTTCATTTCTCTTCTGGTCCAGGCACAATAATCTTCCTCAATAGTAACACAATCTGAAGGTTTCCAGCGTGCTATTAAGATCCATACTAGATGCAAATGACTCTCATTTTCTTCCAGGAACCATGGCCAATTTAAGCCAGGGTCCCAGGTTTGTAATCTGGAGCTCAGAGTTAACATCTCAATGAAGAGTAGATAATTTGTCAGCTGGCCTGAGTCCCTAAAGGGTGGAGGGGAGAACATGCACATTTCAGATTTCAGTTTGCAAACAGTCTGCTTACTTCATTACTAAGCCAAAGTCCTCAGGTGTCCGTACACCATGTTCTTCCCCAAATTCATCTCCAGATTGCTCTAACAATTCCACAACGTGTTTGCTTTTTAGTGCTCCTTCTTGATTTGTCTTTTATGATTACCATATTTCACCACATAATTATTCCAGCTTTTATACCATTTTGTTTTGCAAAAAAAAAAAAAAAAAAATAGTGGGCTGCAACCATTATGTGAAGCTTTAAAAAAAATTATGCCAGTATTACTTAAAATTCATTTATTATTGAACTGTCTTTGGTGCAAAATTAGGATGCATGGAATATTCATGAATATTCGTTAAAATTGAATAGTCCAAATCAATGGCCATCATTTCTTTGTAACAGTTTAGCAAACAATTTTCTGATCTGAAAAAAGAGTGAGTACATCAACTGTTATGGATTCGTGCATTATAGTCAAAATATTACACTTGAGAAAATTTACTACACTGTTGCAAAGTCTGAACTTACAAAATTTAATCTTGTGTCTGAAGATTCTGAGATGCTATCATTTGTTTCTTTATCTGACTCATCCTTCTCAGTGCCATTCATGTAAGATGTGTTTACCTTTAGTACTGCAGTGCTCTAAACAAACCATTCAAGTCAGCTTTGGGAAATATACCCGTGTGCACTGAGAATTCTAGGCTGGCAGCTTGCAGTGTGTGAGAAGACAAATGCATATCCATATGCCACTGACGATTACATTTCTACTCTGTTTACCTTTTAAGCAGTGTGATCAACAAAATTATGCCATGCCACAATTACACAATGAAAAGTTATAAGCCAATTTTTGCACTGCCAAAAATGGGGTGAGCAATTATGTGGTGGTGACGATTATATGGTAAAATATGGTAATTCTTTTCAGTTTTTTGTCAGGGGTGGATGTGGTTTTACAAACGCTATAGGCAGTTTACATTAATAAAATCCTGGTATTTTAAACCCATCTCAATGGATCATTGGTGGCTGATTTCTTCTGTCAACTTTAGACAAACATTCAACATTCTTAGGTACTAAGCAGAAAATACTGATGGTTACATAAGATGACTAACACAAAATTAATGGATTGGGAAAAATGTGAAACGATAGAACTAGATGTAACAAATCAGAAGAAAGTGATTTCATGACCACCAGCTTACCTGTCCCACTCCTGGTCTATTTAATCATTGACTACTGTTTCTTTCGTTTTTGAGCTATGTCGTGACACCTGTAAGTATTATTGTTGGCACTATTATTGATTAGTTATGTCAACTGAAGCATTTTAGTTTCTTTCTTTCTTTCTTTTTCTTCCTCCAGTGCTGAAGGTTAAACCCAGAGTCTCATGCATGCTAGACAAACACTCTGCCACTGAGTTATACCCTAGCCTATTTTCCTCTTAATATTAATCAACCAGTAGCATTTTTTGTTAGAAGAAATTGTATTTTTTTCTTCCACTGTATGCTTAAATCTTATTAACTTATTTTCACTTTCACTGCCACTTTTTAGAGGCAGGGAAAGTATCCCTTCTGAGGGAATCTAAATAACAGAGACAGCAACCCTTAGATTTTATTCCCATTATTTCAATGATTTTTTTAAGTGAAGCAATAATGTTAACTATTGAGAGGATGATAAATTATTTGTTTTGAAAACTGAATATCTTGAGAAGTATTTATATGTTAGTAAGGAAGATACAATGGTAATTCCTTATTTCCTTTTGTTCTAACATATATGATCTACATATTTTCATATTTCTTACAAATGCATCTGAAAATTGATAATGTACACTTAATGTAGAATTTCTTTCTCGCAAATAAAGATGTGATTATAATACCTTATATAGGATAGTATTGTAAAGAACTTTCAGCTCTACTAATTTGTATAATGTGTATATTTTACATCTATTGGTACCCAAATTCTACAGAAAAATATGTTGGACATTTTGCTATCAATCCCTTCTCAAACAATGAGAATTCCCTAGGTAGTAGGAGGAATCATGGGTAACAAAAAGCTCAGAATAGATTTCAGAGAAAGATAGACATAGAAACAAACTTAGGACTCTAAAGAAATGCATCCATATGTGACAAGTTCTCCTGTATCTCTCATTGAGCAAGTCATTTAACTTCTCTGAAGGTGAGCTCTCACTTGTAAAATCAAGGCAATACGGAACTCCCTAAAGACATAAGGGGCACCTGTGATTTCTTTATCCTAGGGTTGGATAAGGATTGATATTAGGGTTGGCAAAGGGTTGATATTACTCAAATATTTTGACAGCTATATTTATTTTTTGTTAACCAAATTTAAAATTTTGATTAAGGCTTTAGTGTTTGGTTCAATATTAGAACTTCATGTTTCTCATCAATTATCTACTAACATTGTTTCTAAGGTCAAAACTCAGAGTGTGCTAGGATTTACTCTCTCTTGCCAAATCTAATGAAAAAAGGATATTTGAAAAATAGGAGAGATAATGTTTCTTTTGGGACTTTCTCAGTATTCATAAAGGTAAAGGCAGTTCCAAAGCAATCTGAAACAACTTGAAGAGATGGTATATTGCAGTCCCAATATTTTTCTCAGAACTCACACTACAGAGTATTTTATTGACCATAACTAGACTTGTCAATATTTGGTGTTGTGATTCTGGGGGACACCAGGATAGGAGAGATGGAGTTCTTTGTTTGGTATCAGTTATTTTCAATACTGTGCTCTCATATTTATTTAAGTCATGGGTTTTGCTTTTATTAGCCTCAGTTAAGCAGAGATCATTGACATGGCTTGCTATCTGTCAGCACTGCTATTCTTTAGAAAAAAAAATGGGAATGTTGTGTATCTATACAGCTAACAGTTTTCCAGCTACTTATCACATTTCCTGTTCCATGATACCATTTAAATCTGCCTTTCCCTTAAATAATCATAATGCTCCATTCAAATAAAAAGAAACAATAACCAACATACTCTAGATATGTTCCTAGTTAAATATTTTAGCATTCAAATCAAGATTTAGGAAAAGGTATAATGACCATATAGTGTGTAGCAGATTCATAAATTATACTTTTAATGAATGCTTCATTCAGGGTTTTGATATCTTACTGATCATTAATAGATTTTCTAAGTTGTATCCAATATGAGAACTAAAAAGTAATGGCATAAATAAATTTTGCCAGGTCACTGTTGAGAAAATATTCCTAAATCTGTTAATCTTCTTGTCACCAAATCCACTTGGTCCCATGCATAGCAGTTTTCAGAAATGGTGGTCGTGTTTACTCCATATTGTGATTTATACTGTGCTGTGACAAGAACAGCAGAGAACATGTTAATTTTGTTGATGAGAAGCTGGCTCATGGATGTGAATGCAGGAATTCACATCAGGGATTTATCACAATAAAAACCATGATGTAAAATATTACCTTCCCACCACTCCATGTTCCCAATAAATCTTTTTGTGAGTTTATTAATGCACTAGGCTTAAAAAATTATGTGTTTTTTTTCTAGACTCAGTCATGCTATCAGGGGATTCATTTTGGTGGGAACAACTTTTTTTCTGTCTCAAGAAGACCACCAGGCAAAAGTACAGCAGCAATAATAGAGAAAAATATTTTTCACTGTATAGATGTGTGCTCATAAGAATGGTCTAAAATGCCATCCTTTCAGAAGAGTTAGCTATTTTGTAACTGCTTTAAAGAACTGCCAGCTGCTCCCCTGCCCCTGCCACACCCTATCAGCCCTCTGTCCACAGGACTCAACGGCTATTAGGATATAGAACATCTCAGCAAAGCACTTCAGGCTCAGCCTTCAAAAGCATCTGATTTTCATTTTTCATTTGGCATTTTCACGCATACCCTTTTACAAACTTGATTCATTTCTTTTTAGCTCTGGAAAAAATATTCTGCAGTTGGAATGAGAAATCAGGAATGTGGGAATTCATACATTGCGTGCATGTGTGGTTAGTGGTGTATGCACCATTTGCACACATTGCCGAGTGGGGGAAGTTAAATCATTTTTGGAAACGGTTTGTGGCAAGAGTATCTGAAGTGCCAACTTGAGGTCTTTGAAGTAATGTTCTGTACAACCTGTTATTGAAACATTTCTTGCCAGCTGAAAGCAGAGGAAGTACCCATTGAAAGAGGAATATTTTCCTTCTCTTGCCATTCAAGCCACACAGTAACATTATTTCAACTCATCTAAAAAAAATGGAACTTCTAAATTTTTCTTTATTTTTCTTCCATCTGGTGAAGACATAATGACTTATGATATGAATATTTTCTCTTGTGAAGATCTCTCTTTGCCTCTCATCTCCTCTAAAGTAGTATTTAATAAGCAGATGTGTAAATAGGAGATGGTTCATATGGACAGCTATGGTAAATAGAAACGGCTGCTTCAGGGGATGAGTGTCTGGCTTAGTGGTAAAAGTTGGCAGGGTAAGCCCCTTCCCTCCTGCTTTGAGCTCTAAGGTTCAAATCCCAAGTTCAAGCAGAGGCTCCAGGACCTCTATCATGTGCTACTTCTCTTGATATTTCATGGGAAAAAATGAAGATAATGACCACTCTGGCATCAACTCCTCTTAGAGTTGTTCTGAGGCTTTGGCTTGTCATATAGAGGGGAAAGTGCTTTGGGATCACACACTGCACAATAACCTTGAGAATAGACCCTTCATTACTTCACAGGGTTAATTGGCTTGCAGATAGTTTTTAAAAAGTTCGCCCTACTGGTATTATAATGTGGTAAGACTTAAAAATCCACACGGTAAGAGAATTTTAAAAGGTGTTATCAACTCCAACTATGTGTACCAAGCAAGGGTGGTAGAGTTTCGTTGCTGAGAAGCATTTTTAAAACCAAGATTTTTAAACTGGTTGAAGAAACCATAGAGACAGGGGTTTATCAGCTGTGTAGTCCCTGGGTGTGCACAATGGCTTTCCACTTAACTTCTGGTTCAGCTGAGAGAGATGCGGGGGGCCTCCCATTTATTCAACTGGCTGTGGTGGAGGGTGGTGAAGCAGAGTGAGGCTGAGGAGCTGTCCATCACACCTACAGCTCTGTGCTCACCCTCATGGAGGCAGAGGAAAGCGCTTTTCCTGAACTTGCATTGGGTTGGGCTGGCCACTCGCCCATCTGCTGGTCCCCTTCTTCCCAGTCCAGGAAACTGAGTCTGAAGCATCTTGACTGTGTTACTCCAGGAAGAAGCACAAGGAAGAGGCAGTGGTTACAAGAAACAGAAAGCCTCACCTTGGTTGTCACTGGTTTCTGCCCCAGGTCAAAGAGGTACTGGCTGAGAAACTTAGACACCACCTGTGCAGCTGCTGTTTTTCAGCAAAAAGGAAATGCTTTCTTCAGCACCACGTGACAGTGCTGCTGCATAGCTCTCAAGGGCACCTGCCCTTTACTTTCTTCCTTTAACATTCCATTCTCACAATGAAATCTGTATTAAAAAAATTTCACCAACCAGGTAACCCCATTCCTGCCAGCCATCTCCTGGGATTGCAAGAGATGAGCTATCAGCTGTGAGACAAGGGCACAGCCTGGGGTCCACCTGGACCCTTTGTTTCCTCTGCCACTTTTGTCAGCCTAAGGAATGCTCACAGCAACCGGATGCAATTTCCATCAGAGCACTTGCTGATGAGGTGTAGGTACTTGTTCACAAATCCTTTTTCTGTGTCCCTGGCATTGGCTTACGGATCCTCCTACCCTGACTCAGGAATGGAGACCTCTATAAAAATAAGACCAACAATATTCAAGAACCCCAAATAGGAGAGCATTTCTGAAGTCCAGGAGTCATTTGTTTTTCTTGAGTTGCACACATTCATAAATTACCACTGAGAAAATAAGATCATCTTTCTAGGGAAATCCCAACAATCTTGCAGCATGAGAGCTTCTTGTGTTCCTGTTCAGGTACCCAAAATGCTTCTTGCTTTGAGATTACAAGGGAACAGATATAGCCCTGGAGCTGTGCATGCAGTTCACAAGTCCACAGGTGGGTAGAATTCCAGACCTCCAGGGAGGAAGATAGATGGAAGGAAATGGAGGTGAGGAAGGAGATAGACACAGGCCCCAAAACTCTTGGAAGCTGTTCTTTAGTGAGATAATTCCTAAACTGTCTCTCATGCAAAGCACAATAAGCAGAGGTTCGAGGAGCTTCGGTTATAAGTGGAAATCTCTCTGTGATGCTGGGAGACACAGTAGTTTAGGATGAGAGATTTCAGGGAATGATGACGGCAAAGCTGCTGCCTTAACTTTGATGATGTGCCAGGAACTGTGCTGGACACCTGCATTGTTTCATTTAATCCTTCTCGCAACTCTGAGAAGTTGGAATGTCATTTTCATTTAATAGTTAAGGAAGCCGAGGCTCAGAGAGGCTAAGGAACTTACCCACAGTTAGGCTGAGAGCAGATAAGTAGTGGTGATGGTATATGAACCTCATACTGAGGCACCAAAGATTGGGTAGTCCATTAACCCAGTTCTTCTCACACTTTTGCATTGAAGTATGAGAAGAACAGAAGAACAGAAGAGGGAATTGGAGCCCTGGTAGTGGTGGCAGTTGTGAGTGGGGAGATGAGGTGGGATTTGCAGCTTCTGGTACTATAAGATGCAGGTGTTCAATGCAAGTACTTACTTTTAAGATCTCAAGTTTTACCATAAAAATGAATGACATTGTTACAGTTAATTCCATTGGTTTGCTTTAATATAAAAGTATGTTTTCTTCTTTATCTCTTTACATATAAAGAGGAGGATCATTAGAAGAGGAGGTGTGTTTGTCAGCCCTTTGTTGCTGTGACCAAAATACCTCCAAGAATGACTTAAGAGGGGAAAGTCTTATTTTGGTTCCCAGTTTTAGAGGTCGGTCGATGGTCAGCTGGCTCCATTGCTTTGGGCTTGAGGTGAGGCACAGCATCATGGCAGATGGGTGTGGCAGGAGACTGCTTAGCTCATGATAGCCAGAGAGAGAGAGAGGAAGGCACTGGGGGCAGATAGAGTTCCCAAAGGCATTTCCCCACTGACTTACTTCCTCCAGCCATGTCCCACCTGTGTACAGTTTTTACCACCTTTCAGTAGTCTATTCAAATTTTTAATTCATGAAAAGGATTAATCCACTGGTGAGGTCAGGGCCTCATGGTCTAGTCTTTTCACCTCTGAACGTTATTGTACTGCCTAACACATGAGCTTTGGCAAGGGGACATTCCACATCCAAACCATAACAGGAGGCATGTTCAGACTGTGTCTTTGCATGGCACCTGGGTACAAATGGCTGCTAAGAATGAACCAGCTTGGGTGGTGCTGCTATCAGTTTGAGAACCATCAGACTGGACAGCGCTGTTCCCTTACTGAGGTTTATAGTCAGAGATGACCATGTTATCATGTGTGTCCAGTAGAAGGCTGGACTACAAGAGACTGAGTGGCAGATAATTTCTAAAGGAACTAACATAATGTAATGATTCAGGGTAAGGTCATAGAGTCTGATGGGCCTGGGATTTAAATATGGACTCCTGCACCTGCCAGCTGTGTGCTTTGAGGCAAGTTGCTTAACTTCCCTTAGCCTCAGTTTCCTAATGTGTAAAAAAGAGTTAATTATATCTACCTCATGAGGATGTTTTAGGGATTAAATTAGCTAGTGTACAGAAAGCACTTAGCTCAGAGATTGGCATATATTATACATTCATAAATGATAGTTATTGTTCTTATTACCAAGGGGGCTATGGGACTTGAGTGGAAATGACTCCTCCAGCCAGCTCCTTATACTTTTCTTCTCTGCACTCCCTCCCTCCCTGCTTTGCCCCAGGATAGAATGTGATTGGAGCTCTGCCTTGCAAGGCTGATGGACTGATGATGAACCATTTCCTCTATAGCAAATAAAAGTGGTGGGGCTTCCTATTTCCTGCCTGTGGTTTCACATAGCCTTGGAGGAAGAGCCATCTGCATTAATGCATGTCTTCCTCCCTCTTGCTGCTCTGTAGGTGCTGGGTAATGAGCATGTGGTTTTGGCTGCTGTTCATCAGGGGTTTTCTTCTTAGTACTGTGTAACAACACATGTAACCGCTTGGCTTTCTTAGGACTGTTGCAAATATTAACAGCAAATAATAAAATACAGTAAGAGGGCATGGATTTTATATGGAGAAAGAGAAGAAACAATGAGAAACTACACTTTTTAAGAATGAGTCAGACATGGTAACCACATTTTTAGGCTAACCAGTCATTTGTGATGCATAGAAATTTAGAGTCAGGAAAAGCCTGTCTTCCAGTGATCCCAGCACCCAAAACCAATTGTATCTGCTGCTGCTTCCGCAACTGTGTTACGTCCATGATTATGAACAGTCTTTCTGCCCTGGGTTGCAGCAGGACATTCTCCATGTGCCTTTGTCCCTTCTTTCTTCTTCATCATCATTATTTTTGTTACTAAAGAAAAATGTTATATAGATAAGTGATTTGTACGTTGCAAGTAAAATTGGTACTAAAACAAAAAATGTTAATTTTATTTCTGTTTGAAATCAAATTGCACCAGGAAAAATTTGTAAATGGTCTGTCCGTGCTTTCCCCAAATTTACAAAATGAAGGTCACAGCAAGAGATGCCCCCCTTTAAATAAGGCAGGTTGTTTCAATAAGCAATGCCACAGTAGACTTCTTAGCATGCCCCATGGTTCTGAAGTTTTCTTTGAATTAATCTTTAATGTCTGCAGAACAACTCGATTCCCACAACTCCTATTTTCGTGGTGCAAAAGGGTCCAATAATACCTTTTTGACGGAAGTTCAGAAAAAGGGTTCAGAAAGAGAGTTGCTGTACAAGAGACAAAAATGTTAGTGAGAGTGGATCTTCTTATCTTTGGTAACGGAATATTTCCTCTTGGTGGAAATAGGCTGTTCTGCCAAGAGAACATGAAGGAGTGACCGGGAGGTTTTTTACATATTATGTAAGCAAGTTTATTTTGGGAGCTGGGGTATTGTGTGCTTCTGCCTTTAACCACATCTGCTCTATTTCCATAATGACCACTTTATTCCTCACTGTGTGGAACATGGCCTACATTAGTAGTGGGTGAGCAGCCAGCTATTAAGAGAAGTAAGACTCCAAAATTAGGGAGATGCTCCCATGAAGCTTGTTGAATTCTGCCTACAGATAAACATATTGACATGGAACTTTAAAAACACTGCCAATTAAACCAATCTATTGCATTCATAAATGCATCTGAAGGCCCCTTACAGCCCTCAGTTTTTGCTTTCTGAGTGAAAGATTCTCTTTTTTACCACATCCAGATAAAATAAGCACTGACCAGAATTTCTTAATAAACTCATAATGCAAATTCTTTGCACTTCAAAATCAAATTTCTCTAAGCAGTTACGGCTTTGTGTTTGGGAAGTTCACGTTTCTCCTAGGATTTTCTCAGCTTGACTTATGCCTCCTCTTTTATGTTGCTTGGCAGTAATATATCCCTTTCATCTTCATAAAGCTAGTGTTTGAATGACTTTCTCAACTTTCCTTTTTAAATTGATTAGACTCTTGTTAAAATAAAATTTTTTAACAAGTAAAAGTCACTTTGGGGCATATAGAAACCAAGTGAACAACAATGATTTTTATTTAATTCGTTAATTAATGGAGAAGCCAGTAAGATGTCAAAATCAGTTCACAAAGCACTTGAAAGGGGACAAATGTAGTCAGTTCAACAACAGCAACAAAAATGTTAGGATGAGATCTCTGGGTTCGATACACACGGCTTAATGTCCAACGGGTCTATAAACCTGGTTCATGCTGGTCATCTATTCTTTACTCTGGATTGAAATTATTTACATCTTACTGATAAAAATCTCCACGTTAACTTCTGCCACTACAGAGATAACAAAAATGTTGTAAGAAATGTATCCTGTCACTGTACTGAAAGTGCACTCAGAAATCTCAAAATAGAAGATCAGTTTCCAGAAATAATATAGAGTCTCACATTGAAATAAACAAAAGACTAAAAGACCCAGACTAGCTCTCTCACTGGATTCATCATCTCTGTTCATTTCTTCCTTGTCACTCTCATTCCCTTTCACAGCCAAAGTACTAGAAAGAGTTGTCTAGCTTCACTGGCTCTGTTTCCTTGCCTCCCACTTACTCTCCAATCCATTCCAATAGGAATTGTGGCTCCATCATTTCTTTTTTTAATATTTTGCTATGGTCATCAACGACCTACTTCCTACTTGTTGTTAGATCCAATGAATATTTTTTATTTCTTATCTTATCCAACCTTTCAGCAGCTTTTAAATTTGACCACACACTCCCTAATACATTCTTATCCTTTGGCTTCTGGGACCTAATACTCTGCTGGGTTTTGTCCTACTTCTTGGGATGCTTCTTTATCTCCTACTCTGCTATGAATTTTGGGACTTTCTCTAATGAGGTCCTAGACCCTCCTCTACTTAATACTTTCTTCTTTAAAGATCTCTTCCAGGGTAATCATTTCAGAGACCTCTATTTGTAGATGAAGCACAAATCTGTTATCTCTAGGCAAGACACTGCAACCTCTTATCCATTTACCTACTTGATGCTCTCTCTTGAATTCCTGGAGACATCTCAAGTTTAGGAGGAATAAACCCAGAGCTCTAGTGGTTGAATCTGTTAGCATGTGATACTTATCAGAAGAATGAAACTATACTTTTGAACTCCACTGCCTACACTCCTGATTAAAGCAAGTCAAGTCTTTTTCCAGGTTCTATATCTCTGGAATAACACCACTATCTATTCACTTATGCAAGAAACAGCCTTGAAAGCAGTCTGGACACTCTCACCAAGTTCTGTCACTTCCTGACTCATGGTGACATCTACCTTTGTGCAGTGAAGCTTCCCAGAGATCCATGAAATGGTCTTTTGAATTTAAAACACTCCATGAAAAAGATGTCTGATAATTTCATGTGCCCATGAATTGGAGAAATTCTAGATAATTTATATTTTAGTGTTTTACTCTGGAATGTATACCCCCATTCCAAATACATCTGGGATACTTATGGGAGCCAGAGTTCCAAGGAAGTACCAAGTTTGTTGGTCCATAGAGAGGCTAGAGATGGATGTGGCAGACACATTGTCTGCTGGATTAAGCTAGTGTTGATGTACCGTCAGGCCTGGAGAGAAGAAATTAGGATCATGCTCTAAAAAAGTTGAAGAAAACATGAAGGATAGTTACTTTCTTTTTCCTTACTTTATATATATTTATTTTTTTTAAATGTCAAGTATACAAGCAACAATAACTATTGATGAGGATGTGGAGAAAAAGGTACACTTGTACATTGCTGGTGGAACTGCAAATTAGTGCAACCATTCTGGAAAGCAGCATTAAGATTCCTCATAAAACTTGGAATGGAACCACCATTTGACCCAGCTATCTCATTCCTCGGTTTATACCCAAGGGACTTAAAATTAGCATATACATATTTCTTAATGATGCTTACTTTTTTTATCATGATTACAAAGGTAA
>CM053405.1:47853956-47926052 GCA_028644305.1 Xerus rutilus | reverse complement strand
TGTGTGTGTGTGTGTGTGTGTGTGTGTGTGTGTGTGTGAATTCTCTCCAAGGAAATAAATGTATGTTACACAGAAGTCTGCTTTCCTGAAAGTTACACAATTTCCTTAGGCTGCAAAGAAAAAAGCCTAGGCATTAGTCAGCTGGGCTTGTGGCTAGGGAGCTGCCCACATGCTCAGAGAACCCACCATTCTTTTTACACAAGGACCACAGATAACCGAATTTTGTCTTTGACATCTGTGGCACGAACTGTTTGGTATTCAGCAAACCTGTTTCCTCTTTACCCTGGCACACATCTAGACTACATGTCCCAGGCTTCCTTGCCACCAGGCGTGATTCTGTGACTGAATACTTGCCAATAGAATGTGGGCGAAAGTGTGGTCATGATCAAGATCAGCTGGTAACATCTGTTCTCTCTTCTGCTTTCCCCCCAGGGTGAAGTGGAAGGAATGGATGGAAGAAAAGGACTCAAAAACTTACAGATTGGAGGAGCAGCAGAGTGGAAGGAGAAGAATCATTTCCTGAAAGACTATCTGCATTGTTACATTAGCTGAAAATAATTTTAAAACCATAAGCCATTAGCCATAATGTTACAACATTCCTTAACATCTCTTCATTGTTACATCAGCTAGAAAGGAACTTCAATTCTGTAACATCATCAAGATGTTGGGATTAAGAAGGTGGGATTAGCTCAACTGATACTATTATCAAAATAACATGTAGAATTTTTGCAGTACTTGGGTGTTGATTTAGCATTGTGTGCTGTAAATGACACATCATTCTTGATGAGGCCACACTCTTCTTGCCTGTCTTCATTTTACCCTTATTCTAACACTTCCTCTTCCACATCATTAGGCAAGTATTTGCTGTTGCCTAAACAACATGTATTTTCACTTCTATTTAACTTTGTATATTTTTTTTGCCTCTTCCTAGGGTACCTGTCCTTGACCTATCCATTTTTAAAGGAAAAAATAAATCTTTTTCCTTCCTCAAGAAACAATTTAAATGTCATTTCCTCTGTGAATTCACTCAAATATCTCCCTGCTCTTATTTTGGTCTTCATCCATCCATTTATATACCTAGCCATTCATTTAGCAAGTATTTGCTGAACACAGCAAGGTGTCAGACTACAAGCAATGGAAATTCAAAGATGAATGATGCTGCCATCTCTCTACATAGGAAATTCAAGAAGCAGTTTGACTGGCATGTCATAGGTGCTCAAAAAATGCTTGTAGAACCAAACTGCCTGGGGACACAGTGTTATGAAGAATGTCTTGAAGGAGTTGGTGCCTGATCCAAATTCTGAAGGATGAGTAGGAATGTGTCTGGAAGAGGAGAGAATGGGAACTCCAGGTAGAGGACAGGGTATTTGTAAGAGCAGAACACATGACCAGATGTTTGAGGAAAACTGAGAAACAGATTGTAGTCAGAGAAAAAGTGCCAAGCGTGTTGGGCCAGAAAACAACAGGCAGGCAAGGGCAGGTGTTGGTCTGTTTCCACTTGTCCAATGAAACCGTATCATTACAACATTTCTTAATGACTCTGTAGGACACAAGGGCAGGAGCTGGTTCTTAGTATCCCCAGCCCCTGGCTTTATCATTGATACAAATGACAGACAGTTGACAAGGAAGAGGATCACTTAACAGTCTTTCAGACTTTTTGTAAAACAAAGGTAGGTGCAAGCAGCATGAAAATGTAATAAAATTTATGCAGATAAGACTGAAGTGGTAGAAGGGAAAAAGGATTTGTAACCCCTTTCCCATCCCAAGGCCAGTGTGGAACTATTTCAGTGTTCTTTCCTCACCATAAAACAGAAGTACCAAAACTAAAGTTGATAAAGGTATCAAATCTAGAGCCCAGTTGAGCTGAGTGCCAGCAGATCTGACAGAAACTTATGTGTGTGATCATAAATTAAAAGATACCATATTGAGCAGATGAGCAGAGTAAGGAAAGGGATGAAGTCTGAAAAAGTCTTTTTTTTTTTTTTTTTTTGGAACTGGGCATATAACCCAGGGTGCTTTACCGCTGAGCCATATCCCCAGCCCATTTGATGTTTTGTTTTGAGACAAGGTCTTGCTAAGTTGCATAGGGAGAGCCTTGTTGAGTTGCTGAGGCTGGCTTTGAATTTACAATCCTCTTGCCTCAGCCTCCCAATTCGTTGGGATTACAGGCATGTGACATTGTGCCCAGTTATGGCTTATTTTTATTTTAAATAAAAGTAGAAACAAATGCACATAATTTAAGGCCATGTCCTTAGGAAGAAAGACAAAATGAAAATTTATTAGTAACATGCACCTTGAAATTAAAGTAGAAAACACCCCAGACATTTAAAAGAAATTTTGTACCCTCCTCTGATCATAAAAGTATAGTAATAAGTGTTCAGTATGAAATGTTAGGGTGAAAGAAAAAGTATGGAAAGTATCACTAGCTTGTGCAAACAGTTAATTTTTTAGTATATCCTTCCAGATACTTTAACATCCACACCCACACACACATACATATACACACATGCATTTTATAATGAAAGCATGTTACACATGCTATTTTATAATCTCAGAGGTATTTTTCACATTAAAGACTACAAATATAATGTAAATATCATTTAAATAGTTTGCATCCAGTTTACTCTACAATACTGCAGTTTGGTGGTTAATCAACAAGTTTTGATTGAGTCTTACTTTACACCAACAACAGTTGCAGATACTGAAGATATGCAGGGAACAAAATAAAGTCCCTGTCATCAAGTTATTCACATTTAACTGGGAAATGAAGAACCTAATACATAAGTGAATAAGATAATTTCAGGCATTGTGAGTCTCGTGGAGAATAAAGACAATGATGTGGTGAAGTGACTAGTGTCGCTTTAATTGCTTATAACCTAGTAGACCAAATATTCTTAAAATATCTTTAAAATTGTCCTTTTATAACCCAACATATAGTTTGGAGAGAATAAAGTTTTCTTTTATTTTGTTCTGGTTTTTAATTAAATAGTAAAACTAGCAAGAAAATAAGGAAAATGCTGCAGGATCAACATTATAAAGTAAGCAATGACTCAGGGTAACACTTGGCACTGAGTCCCCCAACTCCATCTCCCAATGTCAAGTTTTAATGGTAACCCAAGGTTGAGCGGACAGATGGAGGCCATGCCAAGAGGAGCATGAGGATGAGAAAGTCACACAAATTCAGGGCTCCTGAAGAGCCACCCATTCCTTGAAAGGGTGGGCTAGAAAACATTCCACCCATTGCCTAAATGAAACCATGATAAATTTTTTTTCTGTCCTGGTTTTAAATCCAGGAAGAAGAAAGAAAAATAGCTCTCTCTTAAGATATTTGAGAATTCACTACTACAGCCCTGCCCTTGTGTGGGTTTGAGGTTTAGACTATCCTATGTACATGAGCTGGGAAACCCTAAACCAAGAAATTAGGATGGAGTGGTCCCAGGTTGGCAGGGCCCCTGCCAAATCCAAAGAAAATCATCTGTTGAATCAGAAGCAAGGCCCTTTTGAAGTCTTGCAGGTTTAACTTGCTCACATACCACAAATATATTGAAAGAAACTTAAGAAACAGGTACCACGAGTGAGATGTGCAATGTAAGAGGGCATATATGGTTATAAATGCTTATAGAAGAAATGTTTTAAAAATTGATAAAGACCTGAGCTTGTAATTTAAGAAGGCAGAGAGAGAAAGAAAAACGATGGGAAAGAAATAAAAGAAATCATAAAAATAAATGTAAACAAAGATATGCTAGAGTAGTTCAAGCATAACAGAAAGAGAAATAATGTTCTTTGAAGGATTAATTACATATAAAAACCTTGGCAAGAATAATCATCAGGAAAGAAAAGGTGCAAAATATATAGAAAGTGAGAGATGCACTAATAGGGTAGATAATAATTTCATAGAATGAGTTTGTTTATGCCCATCAACCTGAAAGCTGAAACAAATAGGTAATTTTCTTGGAAAATAAAAACATAAAACTGATGGTACAAACAGAAAGCCTGAAAAGCTCTGTAACTGTTTTAAAATTGATTAAATATTTAAAGATCTACCCACTCAACCACACTGCAGAAGCTCTGGAAGGAGTGTGGTGAGAAACGCACTTACCTAGGCCCAGAGCTGCTCTGAGCTGGCACCTTGTAGTCGAAAGCTGAGTGGCGAGAAGGAGTAAGCCGTGCAAAGATCTAGGGATCAAAGTTCCTGAAGTGGAGGTTGTCAAGTGCAAAGTACTTAAAGCAGTAAGAAAGACAACAAAAAGGCAGAAATAAAAATAAATAAATAAATTTCAGATACTTGTAAATTAATAAGAGTTAATATTTATTGAGTTTTCCTCTGTGCTAATCACAGAGCTCAGAGATTTATATGCATGATTCCTGGTCTTCAGACATTTATACAAGGTAGATTCCACCCTCATTTTATATAGAAGAGGATACTGAGTTTGAGTGAGGTTAAATGATGTAACCCACAGACAAAGCTAGCCAGTGGCAGATCCAGATGTCAGACTCAAACCAGCCCAACATATAAAGTTTGTGCCGTGCGTATGGAAAATGTGCTCCGAACAAATTACATCTGCGGCAATGGCTTTCCATGAAAATTCTCAAATTCTCCGGCCTCATCCCAGACCACCTGAATCAGAAAATCTGGTGGTGGGGACCAGTAACAAACCCTGTGGTTTTGGTCTAGAGCAACAAGAAAAGAACGCTGTGATAAAAGTGACATGAACTTAAGAATTAGACAAACCTGGATCTGAATTCCAGTTCTGCCACTTCCTCTGGTATGGTTTCTATACTTCACTTAAAATCTCTTAGCCTCCAATCTCTAAACCATAAAATGGAGAAAATTATGAGTTTTTGTGAGAATTAGATAAAGTAAAGGTAAATTATATAAATCAGTGCCTGGCACATAGTAAGTGACCAATACATGTTCTCAATAAATATTTGCTATTGCTAGAGAGGGAGGGGGAGAAAGAAAAAATATAGCTATAATGTCAGTGTGACAACCTGGTGTTCTGGTATTCTTTGTGATGAGAATTGCTGTCTTTCCCATGGGTACCATGTGACTGAGGAGGATGCTTGCCGTCATCAGGCCCTGCTGGTAAAAACACACTCCACAGAAGCCCAGCAACTGTGGCCAACACTAAGTACAGCATTAATACAAAGAAGTTCTATTCAGGAGACAGAGTGTGGGAAGGGAATGAAGCCATCACTCATGAGCAGGCCAATGGAACTTGATGAGCAGAGGAAGTCAGTGAGGCAAAAACAGCCTGCTTTGAAAGATGCACAAGGTAAGAATGAAGGAGTGCCAAACCATGACTGCTCTCAAGTCTGTGCTAGTGCCGCACCGGGTGAAACAAAATCCACACCAGTCTCCCAACTCCCTGGGGTTGTCATGGGTCATGATTATGGGTCATGGCCATCAACTGAGCTCATCCAGTTCTATAATATTAACTACCCATTGATGAAGGGCCTCAGGTACTGTGCAAAACATAGAGGCAGGTTTTGATCCTACTCTTATCAGCATCATAATCATCATTATTTTATCACTCAATATCACTCATAAAGTGCCTCTAGATCTCATTACCTGCTTATAACTGCCTATTTGCAAAATTATAATCACTGAATCCAATTAAGAAACTTTATCTGCGGTTCCTATCTGCTGTCCAGACAGCACATGCTGTGTCTGGGTCACTGTCTACTACTTTCACTAGAACTGGCAGCACCTTGTCATCTGAAGCTCAAACTGAACACGACTCTCAGAATGGCTGTGGCCAGGCATCATGCTAAGTCTCAGAGTCCTTTAGAAGAAATCTAGATCTATAGGAATGAGGCATTCATGATGAGTGAAGTTTTGCACCCTGACTTCCTTCTTTCCAGTAAGAGAAAATTCCTCAGTGGCAAGCCCAGAGGCCTCAGAGTACAGGTGGATCCTCCCCTGGACACGGATACTAAAGATCTCTGGGTTAAAAGAGAATTACTAGTCTGGCTCTATGTCTCAAACAGTGCCCAGTGATAAAAAAAAATAATCAGTCTTACGGTTTGTTCCTGGCTCTGCCTCCTTGGGTAAGTCAGTGTATCTAACTGAATCCCAGGTTTTCTTGTCTGTCAGATTGGCCACATGCAAAGTAAGGGAGGATGTTCTAGTTTAGTCTTCTCTGTAATGAGTTACTCCTTAGCTGCTTTCAGGAAAGAAAACACGAATTGGTGCTTTACATTTTCAGGGAAGTATTTCCCCACGCAATGCCATGTCCCCTATTAACATTCCCAGTTTCATGTCTGCTCCTGAAGGCGCTGGGTGAGCTACATATCTGCGTTGCTTCTTGGTTTAAGAGAAGAAACATACGGAATTCCTTGGTCTGCAGAGAGGTTGCTTCTGGTGTAGAAGCTCAGCACCACTCACTTGGCTTTTGTTAATATTCAGTTGGCTACCACAAACCCTGGATTGATGACTACATACTCAGAAACTTAGCAACCTGAGCAGCCTTATCTTTTAGTATATGGTTTCCAGCCTGCCACTTCTCTTTAAAACTTGTATTTGTCCATACTCTGTGTTTTTTACTGGATTTCTGACTTGAGGCTTTGATTAAATTAGCCATTTAATGGTCCTGGCTTATGGTGGCTCCTCACCTACACCTGTCCCAGTTCCTGGGCAATTGTGTCCATTCTCCACACACATGGTTTGCTCAGGACCAATACCTTGACAGGTGTTTATGACTCATGATCTCCCATTATCCAAATACCAACATGCAGACAGCATTATATAAAATGACACTTGACTCACCTGATAAAGGCTGTTTACACAGTTGGAGGCCGACGAGAGGAGATGTCATGATAATCACTAAAGTTGTATTCATTTCTTGCTATTTGCTATGTTCTAAGAACTCTACTAGGATTGAGGAATGGAAAGGAAAGGAGTGGAATTTGCTCTGCCTTTGCAATTAAGGACTTGCGTAAAGGAACTTGCTCCAGTTTAGACCTACGCATAAGGTCTAGCGGCTGCTGCCTTTATTATATGAGGTGACTGGAGCTAAACAAAATGAATCGGAACTGCACATTGTAAGCAAGGGATATTATTTTTGTCATTTTTGGCTGCCAACAAAATGTCAGGAAAATTACAAAATAATAGCTACCACTGTGAATGAGAATAAGAAATAAACTTTTTATGCCTAAGGAAAAGCTTTCCATTCCCTTTACTTTTATAGGGTAGCCTTTACTTTTATATGGAGCCTTCTGTGAGTCTTGGCAGCAGAAGTCACATAAATAATCATTTGCACCCACTAGGAATCCAAATGTGCTGTTTTCCTGGGGTCTGCATCTTCTACCTTGACAGGAACAGAGAAAGAGTTTTAATCAGATTTATTTTATATATAGCAATTGCTTCTTTTGTCAGCAGGAAAGAAATCCAGTCAAATGGATGATTCTTATAAAAAGCAGCATAAGCATTTTTAAAACTAAATCTCACCTTATAAGACTCAGCCTTTCTTTTCTTGCTCCCACTTCCCCACAAATTTGCCACATAAACTTGGCAATGACCTACCTTCTCTTTGCTTTTAGGACTTACAGTACCCCACAGAGAAGGAGAAAAGCTGTTGTCCAATTAAACTCTAAGGGTACATTCAACCTCCATTGAAAACCATAAAGAAGAAAAGACCTCAGGTGGAAACACAGCATTTAATATGTCTCCTTGGCATTTCCTACTTTGCTTCAGGGTGGAAATCTGTATGGTGTAGACAGGGCATTGTTGGGACATCCTGGAGCTTATAGAAGGTAGTCTGTCTAGAGCCAGGAAGGGTCCGTAGACTATGGAAAAAGAATTTGCACAGTTGTAGAGGCTGAGGACTTCTGAGATCTGAGATCACTTACCTGGAAACCTGGGAGAGCCAAGATATAGATCCAGTGTGAGACTAATGACCTGAGGACTAGGAGAGTTAATGTGTAGATTCAAGTGCAAATCTGAGTCTGAAGGCAATAGAAGATCAAGCTCAAATATAGAGAGGAGGGGAGGAAATAAAGGAGCAAAGAAGGGAAGAGAGGAGAAAAATAGAGGATATTTGCTCTCTTTCTCAGCCTTTTTATCCTATTTAGTCTTCAAGGAGATAAATTAGATGAGGCCCTGCTCACACCAGGGAAGGCAATCTTCTTTACTCAGTCTGATTTCTCACATATAATCTCTTCCAGAACACCTTCAAAGATATACTCAGAATAATTTTAATTAAATATCTGGGCACCTTGTAGCCCAGTCAAGTTGACAAATAAAATTAACCATCACATGTAGGCTATATGGAAATGTAAGAAGTGTTTACAAATTCATTCATTCAGTTCAATTGAGGACTAGATGAGTCCACTGATGAGAAAATATTCTTTCAAAGCGGAATGTCTCCTTTGGACCAATGTTTGCCTCTGGACAGCCTGACACTGATTTGGCCAGCTTTCTAGTCAGCTAAGGAAGGGGTTTGCTTTATTAGGTTTCCAAACAATGATAACATTAGACTACAAGCTTCTCTAGGTATAGTAAGGCATCCTGTATTTTATTTTCAGCATTATGACACTCTGGAGAAAAGCCTGAGTCTCCTTATTTCTCTCTCTGAGTTATCTTTGTTATATCATGTCTAGTGGTAACTGTGGTATTCTGTTTTGGAAAGGGGCAGGAAGAGGAGGCACCAAGAATCAGATGTAAATATGTTTGAATAGTGTTTGTGATGAGAAGCTCAGGCTGTTTATAGATAAATTATGGTGGTTCCTGTCATTGATGACAAATGTCTAAATTCCATGGGGACAAAGAATTTTGTAGCAGGAAATTTAGTTTCAAGTGCTGATTCTGCCATTTTTTAGTAGTGAGAATTTGAGCATGTCCTTTACCTCTTTGAGTTAAATTTCATATACCTATTAGATAAGGATAATAATACTTGTATGTCTTCCTTTTTCATCTGGTATTTGAGAAGATAATAAAAGACAATGAAAGGGGTTCACAAATAAAGAGTATAAAGTAAATCTATACATTCAGCAAATATTTCTTGACACCAAGATGAATTAAGCAGACTTCATGTCTCAAAATTGAATCATCTCATCTAATAATCATCTGTACGTGCTAGTTTGTGAGGGGAAGTAGAACCATTGAATCTGGAGTCTAAGAGTAAATGATTAAATAATTCTCAGAGAAGCAATGTAAAAAAAAGATCCCATGTTTCTATATTAAACTCATCTTAGATTTGGTGCCCAGGAATTGAGTAGGAGTTGGATGGGGTATTGGGAAGGCTTCTATAAGAAGTAAAGTGTGTCCATTCTGATTGTCCTACTATAATTCAGATAAAACTAAACATTCGGCCCCTGTGCTTCTGGTCAATTTTCTAAATATTGGCCTCTCTTCTCCATTATCACTTTCTGGGAAGTCCAGTAAGAAAACAAACTGAAAATTAAATTAGATAATCAGTTGTTTTCAAAGAGGAATTAGATGGTTAAGTAGATTTGAGGCCATCAAATTCATCTCTGAGCTGAGAATATACTCAATGTATTCACACTTGAACTGAAAATCTAATGATTTTCAATCTAATGCTATAGTTCTTTCTGTAGACATGGCAACATTATTCCATCTCAGCAAACATAACAAAAGGATACTTTGGACAGAATGACCTATGATGTCTTGTACCAACTTGGAGCTGGGCCCTTGATTTCCTACAGTGCCCATACTTGCTTCTGGTTTGGATTCACTTTTTAAAGATTTTTCTGCCCTCATTGGGACAACCTCATTTAATCTGACACATTTAATGGGGCATCTTAGTGGGTGAACAGGCTTTAATTTCAGAAGGTTTTTCAGGCTCAGTGCACTAAATACATGAAGGTGCATTTGCATGAGATTGAGCACTTCCTTCCTGTACTCACCAGAAGTTTTTAAGTCCTCATTCCAGCACAGTCAAGGCCTCTATAACTATTATCACACCCTTCTGGCTCTTGTGTGAGCTCTTTTTGCTTTAGGGACTTTGCATGTAGGTTTCCTTTTCTGGATAGCCTGTCCCTTGCAGACTGCTCATTTGCCAAGTCTCATCTTCTCAAAGGGGCATCTTCTCAGTTCATTTCTGTTATGTTGCCCTCTTTATTTCTCCATCACACTTTTGCCTATAAACAATCCACATTTATCTTGTTTACTTACTTGTTCTCTTATTTTATGCAAGGGTCACTAGAGCATTGGCCTTGCCCATCACAGCTATACCCAGAGCCTAGCGTGTGTTATAATACTGTATTTAACATAATAAAATTAACATGGATTGAGTACTTACTATGTGCCAAATATTGTGTACTTTTCCATGTTCTTACTCATCTAATCCTAACTACAAGCCCAGGCAGTCAGAGCTTTTATATTCTCCTTTCATATAGTAAGGAAAACTGGGTCAGAAAGGTGCAGTGATTTGTTCAAGGACACAGAACTAATAAGAGCTAGTGCTCCCAGGTAAACCTGCACAATGTGACTCCAGGATTCACGCGCTGAACTAGTATAACATACAGCCTTCTGGACTACTGTACATTGATAGTTGTTTGCTACCTTCCATGGTCAAAGCAAAAAGACAACACTGTGTGTACCCACCTACAAATGAGATCATAGCCGGTTTGGCACACAAGGGGGGATGTCTACAGAACACTGATTCTAGTGGAAAATACACACGGGCAACAAAATGCCCAAGGGGAATTGTCTTGCCAGACATTAAAATTTACCGTAAATGTAATATTAACAATTAAAGTAATATATAGTGGAACTTAATAGAGAAAATAAAATAGATCTAAGTGTAGATGGGAACTTAGTATCTGGCAAAGATAATATTTTAATTCCTGCCAAAAGAAAGTCTATTTAATTAATAGTGCTGAAATATCCAGAACAAAACAGAGTATTATAACCTATCACACATAAAAATCAGATGTATTATATATCTAAATGTTCAAAGTAAAAAAATAAAAGTATTACTAGACAATTTGAGAGATTGTGATAGTTGAATCATGGGTTGAAGATAACTTTTATTTTGGTACTGGGGATTGAACTTGGGTACTCCACCATTGAGCCACATCCCCAGCCCTATTCTGGAGACAACGTTTGAAGAAGACAAAAATGAAGAATTCATTAAGATAAAATACTTATCTGAATACAGAATTTTTTTGAATTGTTATAGAAAAATTAATTAAATTGTATTGAAACATATATTTATAACTATTTTAGTCCAAATCTACATCACTGTGACCCAAAGACTTGACAAGAACAACAAAGAGAAGGAAATGTTTATTTGGGATTCACAGTTTAGAGGTCTCAGTCTATAGATGGCCAACTCCATAGCTCTGGGCCTGAGGTGAGGCAGAATGTCATGGCAGAGGGGCATGGAAGAGGAAAATAGTTCAGGAAATTGCACTAGGAAGTAGAGAGAGCTTTGCTCACAGGGACAAAATGTACACACACCGCCCCCCATGACCTACCTTCTCCAGTCACACTTTACTTTCCTACAGTTACCACCACCCAGTTAATTCCTATTAGTGGATTAATCCAATGATTAGGTCACAATTCTCATGATCCAATCATTTCACCTCTGAATGGTCTTGGATTGTCTCACACTTGAAGTTTTGGGGAACACCTCCTATGTAAATCATAACAATGATACAAGTATCTTAAGATCTCTAATATACAAAAGTAGTTGAGAACTAATTGCCCTATTTTCCTAATGCATAAAGAAGGACCTCCTGAGTGATAAGAAAAGACAAAAACTAAATAGATATAAAGGCTGGAGTTTCTAAACAGGTTAAGTTCCAGAGGAGAAAATCCAAGTCACAGACAGACTTGTCTTGACCTTATAAGCAACCAGGAAAATGCAAATTAAAGAAGTGAAACATCATTCCCCACATGGCAAAGTACTTTAGAACTGGTGAGGATCTGAAAATATGGTGATGCTCATCCACTGCTGGTGACAAATTAACTTAGATATTGTCTGTTGTCCTGTGACAAGATATACAGGTCTCTGTTAGAGAAAGGAATGCAAGACAAGGTTAAATTTGAAGAGACTAGATGAGAAGCTAGATAACTAGTAGGCAGTTAGAAAGATTTTGAAGGGGAAACAGATTTACTACTCACAAGTCTAGACAGTGTACTGGAAGCCATAGGTACTTCCAAGCTCACATGCAAGCAGAGAAAAGAAGGGATGAAGAGTAGAATAGTGAAGATCACAAACATTTAATGGACTCACAGAAGACTAACCAGGAGAGGAGGTTGGCCCATACAATGTTCACTCATCTCAATGGCCATTTTAATTGATTATTCATGTTAGTGATTTATAGAGGGCAATAAACTAAACTTACCTTTGTAATTTTCTTATTCTTTTCACATGTTACCTGATTTTCCCATTCATTAATTTCAATGCTTTCAATCTTATGTAGGGCACTGATGCTAGAGTCCCTCCCTGTCTGTGTTTAAATCCTTGCTCTCATTTCCAAGGTGTTGCAACCTGAGCCAAATTACTGAACCTCTCTGTCTTTCATGATTAGCATGTACATTAAGTAGGTTAATACACATAAACCACTTCAAACATTCCATGAGTTGTTGTTAGTATTAACAAGTTATCATGATACTAATTTTGTATCTCTGTCTGGTTTGACTTCAATAAATCTCACAAAAGTCCTTGGTATTAGATTCTGAAATCTTTCTTACTCCCCTTTCACAGATGAGGAAGATGGAGCATGTTGTGGACCACAAACCTGGCCACATGTCAACCCCTGGTAAGAGATGGAAGCATGGTCAGTCCAATCGGTGTGACACATAGTCTAAGCTTTCAGCTTTACATTATTCTGCCTCTCCTGATCTGCTTCAAGAGACAAGGTCATGACATGGTCTGAGTGCCTTTTTCCTTTTCAAAAGTTATCTCAAGTTACATTTGTTTGCCTATGAAGAAAACCCATCTACTATCTTTCCCTCTACAATTTTTGACCCTACCTAGCATGACATCTTGCTTTGAGGAAGAATATCCTGAGTCATCAGAGGAGTCAACAGGTTTTTCCAGCACTGTCCTTTAAGATCTGCGTGACTATGTTTCTAGAACATGTGGTTACTGGTAAAGGAGGATGGTTATGCCTCTCTTGCCCATCCTCTAACCCATAGACCACTGTTAGAGATTTTTCTTTCTCTGTGAGTAAGCCTTCTTATTTACTTCTATGGATGTTATCTATTCTGACTTTAAAAATATCCTTTTCTCATTCTCTTGTGTGCTTGCTGTGGAGATGTTGTTTCTTCAAGGCCTGCCTGTGGGGGCCGACATGAGCTCCTCCTGCCCTTCATGCTTCCTCACTCCTCACGCAACCAGGCAGTCTCCTGCCCAGACTTTGGAGGGACTGGAGAGAGAGTTTCCTTTCCCCCAGTAATACATTATTTCCTTCCACCAGTAAGCATCTCATCCACTGCTGTCTCAGGGGGACATGTTGCTGCTCTTGCCTGGAGCTGCTCTGGTTCTTTGGTCTGGGCTCATGTACAGCTCTAATTCAATTTACAACACAGTTACATAACTGTTCCCAGTCTCCAGTTGACCTTGATGTCAAGCAGCGGTCAAGTTGTACCAGCCCAGAGAAAGAAGGAGGAGTCACGGTTCGGCCCTTGAGAATATTTTAGCTGGGGTTGTGGGATGGAATGTGGCATAAAAAGGCCAAACCAGACCAGTAAATTCTTTGGAAAGGTTGAAAAGCAAGAGTTGTTGATTTTTGCAAGATGGATGCTGTTGACTTTCAGGGCAATTTTGTGTCACTCAGGATTATGCTAGGTGTTCTCTGACCAAAAATGAGGGAACTGCCTTCTTTGACTCTCTGTAAGCAGATGAGCTTTTTGGCCTCAACAGGAAGTGCTCCTAGGAGTGTCTTCAGTTTGGAAACCTCTCAAGGACAGGCTTCCAGCACATTCTTTTCCAAAGAGTGCTGGTTCTACTCAGTTCTAAATAGTGGCAAGAATAGCTAAGTTTTGATAATTTTATGTCTGGTCTTAATAAAGCCAGGAAGCCAGAGGTTTCAACATGAAAGCAAAAATGCCAACTAAAGGTTGAGCAAATTAGTCAAAATTTCAGAAATGCAGAAAGTCCATGGAAAGTAGACTGTTTTCTTTGTTCTCTGTTGTCTCTTCACACCATGAATAGTTTACAGCATGGACTTGCACTCAGGAATATTTGTTGAATGAGTATAACATGAAGTATAATATAATATGGATGTTGGCAATAGATCTTCATCTAGTTAATTTGGCAAAGGCTATCATCCTGGAAGTTTACAGAATTCTCTTTTACATATGTAATCTTCTCTTTTACATATTTAATAAATATTGTACAAATGTATATACACACCTATATGTATCATGGTGAATGATCCTGTTTTAACAATAATCTCTACCTGACAAAATTTGACCAATTTTATAGGCTATAAACATTTAGAAATCATCCATATTATCTACCTTTAGCTTTTCTGACAATGTAAACATTCCCATTCCCAACTATCGCAACTATATGGTCAGCATCACATTTAGTATTTCATCAAAATCAATCTGGAACTTCAAAACATGCTATTTAGTGCTCTTAAAAGCATTTCCACAACAAATCATTTGCAAAATCTTGCTCCCTAGAAAGTGAACATATGGCAAAACATATAATGTTAGACTTCTAATGGTAAATGGCTGGAACTAGGCACTTACTAGCCATTGAGTCCAATATTTAATTAAATTGTGAGAAGTAGGAATTAGTAATTTTCTGTGTACCATGCATTAATATACATATAATAGTTTTCACATATTCTTTTGAAATAAAGGTGAAACTTTCAAAAAAATTGTTTGTGCTCAAAAGGCTTGCAAGTTGCCAAGTACATGCTACTTGGGAAAAAAAGTAGATTTAAATATCTTTGCAATTCCAAAGTAGGTACTGAAGAAATTCGAAGAAAGGTCAAGCCTTTGAAACAAATGGTGATGGTCTTCTGGTAGATTTAATTTTCCCAATTAAAAATTTCAAAGCACATTAACTTCTCAAGCCTTGCTTTGCAGAACCATCTAACTTCCACTTGCATCTCGTAAAGTTTCCTGTGTTTATAATTACAAAGGCTATTTCATGACAGCTTGCTTGTTTATTTATACAAATGTCAAGTCTCTCAGCACATTTCAGAGCAGGGAGCAGCTTGATTCTCCTGCCTGTTTCAATGCACAGAAATGAAGTCGTTCCTTTAGGTTGAGCTGGGGCCAGATCCACACAGTCAGGCAGTTCTTAATTGCTTCATTTTCTAGGTAGGAATATTTTTTGAAATATATTTTCTTTGCAGTGGAGAAAAAGTTTTAAAACTTTGCTTTAACTTCACAGTGAGAATAAGTGTGAGGAAAACAGATGGAAAAGAACGCATTTCCTCAATACTGTCTTGGCGGAAGAAATACTTGTTTTTTCTTTTTTCTTTTTTTCTTTTTTTTTTAACTACATACTTCAGCAACATCAGACTCCTGTTATTCATGAGTTTGATTCTTGTTATCTACACCTCATTCCTCTGGAGATCATAGCTAGGTGCTCAGGTAGCAGCAGTGTTCTATGAAGAATCCATTTCTTCTCACACCACCACATGCATCAGAGCAAAGGAAGCCCTCATTGACATGCTATTTTTTAAATGCTCAAGACTTTTAAGGGTCTTTATTAAAAAAAAATTCTCAATCTAAATAATTAAATAACAACTAAAAATGAAAACTAAGGGAACACAATGAAATAATAAGTTACCTCATTACTTACCAGCTAACTTCAAGTAAATAATCACAGAGAGAAATAATTTAAGGTTTTAAATTACCATGAATTTAGTTATGAAAATTGGCTTAGGCCTACATGTCTAAGCTTAAAGAAGCAAAAAGATTAAGGCTAAATGGAAATCAGGAACCATTTGAACAAAAATCTGTCTTCCATTATTGTCTATGACATCTGCTTTGTTTGCAAATTTCTGACTTGGTGAGAACTCAGTCCTCCATTTGCTCCAGGTACATGACTCTTTTTTCTTATTTTCAAGGTTCTCAAATTGGGATCCAGGTAACAGGCACTTTCTCTCAGTTCTTTCAGGTTTGCTTGATTTTAAAAACATATTTTCTCCATAAATGTTCTTCTATATTCAAAACATAAAGCACTTTTAAGAAATTTGAATACCGGGACTGGGGTTGTGGCGCAGTGGTAGCGTGCTTGCCTAGCATGCGTGAGGCACTGGGTTCGATCCTCAGCACCACATAAAAAAAAAATAAAATAAAGATATTCTGTCTGCCTACAACTAAAAAATAAATATTTAAAAAAAAAAGAAAAAAAAAGAAATTTGAATACCTGCAGAAATACTGCTAACAGTAAGAATGCAGTGGCATTGGTCTGATGCATTAAAGATATTCCAGGGATGATGGAAAAGAGGAAAAATCATCCCTTAGAAACAGTCCTGGTGGGGTGGAGCGCAACCTCTAAGGCATGCAGAGTGTCTGCCTGTCAGTGAGACACATGCAGCATACACATGAGTGGTATGCTGTGTGTCACACATACATACACTCTGCTTTACTTAGAAGTCTTGCCGAAAAGCAGTGGGAAGTTAGAGAAGTAAGGGGCAGAGGAGGTGTGGCTCAGAATGAAGAATCTGTTCTTGCACAGTGCTAGGACAATTCTCTTCCTTCAGAGTGGTGTTTTTCACGTCCTAGAATTACTTCACAGGTTAATGAGTGATTCTTTTCAGTCGAGATCTGTGTTTGCAAGTATGTGCACATCATGAAGTGTCTCACAGTTAACAAAAATGAAAAACCTCACAAAGCTCTTAAGGGTGCCTCACCCCTGAAACAGAAGAAAAGCAGTGTGTTTTATGATGAAAGAAGGGCATCCGCAACCTGCACTTACACACGGTGGCTTGTTGCCCTTATGTTTTTAAAAGGAAGAAGAAGAACTTGAAAGAAAATGTTTGAAAGTAGTAAGTCATTCACAAAGAAAATCAAATGAAAATCTACCTACGAAGCACTCTGTGCTTAGGCACTAATTAATCATGGTATCCAGGGGAGTCTGTCTAGCTTGGTTTTCTAAATAACAGGCAAATAGAATCGTGAAGAAAAGAGGGCATGTCAGGTGTTTTTTTTCTCTCGTGCGCGCACGTTTTCCCTCTCTCTCTCTCTTTGTCTCTCTGTCTCTTTAACAAAGGCAGTGATGCACTCAGAAGTTTAAGTAATCCAATCCCAAAAAACCAAGGGCCAAATGTTCTCTCTGATTAGTGGATGCTGATCCATAAAGGGGGTGGGGGTGGGGAGCATGGGAGAAATGCAGGAACTTTGGATGAGGCAGGGGGATGAAGGGGGAGAGGAGGGGAATGGGAGTAGCAAAAATGGTGGAATGAGATGGACATCACTACCCTAGGTACATGTATGAAGACACGAATGGTGTGACTCTATCTTGTTTGCAACCAGAGAGATGGAAAATTGAGCTCCATATATGTACTATGACTTGAGATGCATTAAATATATATATATATATATATATATATATATATATTGCAAAAATATACCAAAAATAAACAAGCTTTTTTCTCCCTAGGTAATTTTATTAGCTATAAATCAATATGTGTGTGTGTGTGTATTTTTTTGTGTTTTGGTGTTTTGCACCAAACTCTTAAGTATTTTTTTTTTGTAGGAACTATGAAACACAATTTTTATCTTTTAATTTGATGAAAAATATACTGAAAGACTTGGCTACCTTTAGATTTTAATGAAACTGATTTGTGTTTTGTACAAGTCAAGAGCATTGTAAGTATGAGTATAAAATAAAAACGGTAAATCATGATGGAATAAAAAGCAGATCAAAGGAAGTGCGTTATCAAAAAAAAAGAAAGAAGTTTCTAGTTGAATTTATAAATCTAGTCAATATGTTTGCATGTTTGTCACCAAAAAGCTAAGTATTAGTACATATTTTTTGAAACAAAGACATTTAAGTTAAAAAAATACAATTTAAAGAGGATCGTGGTTTCTGGTGGAATACCAAAGCTTTTTATTCGCCTAGCTGTTTAGTGCAGAAAAAGTTATGATAATCGTTAGATTGCCCAGCAATGCTGAACTTCTACTAGGTAAAGATGGCACGTCAAAAACATGCCCAGGGCATGGACTGCTGGTATAATGAACCTAGGGAGATAAATAGAATGGGAGTTAAATTTAAAAGACATCTTTTAATTTCCCCTCCTTCTTGTGGCTCTCTTGTCACCATTATAAGTTTTCTGGAACTGAACTGGTAACTAAATCTGGACAGAGTGAAATCCCTCATCTACTCATGACAGCTCCAAAGGGCCTAAGCTCAGATCTACACCCTGTTTCTTGGCATCCGTTTCTTCAACTGTGAGAGGTGATGAGGTTGCCTTCAGAGTGCACTGATCTCCTAATCACACATGACAATGGATGCCAAATGTGTGGCAAAGTGCTTGAAACAGATTAATCCTGCTTCACAAATGTGACTCCTCTTGCCTTTCGCTATCCACCCCCAGCTGTACTCTTTTTTGCAGGATCCTGAGACATCCCTCTGACTCCTCTCTTCCCCACTTGCCCTTCTTCTCTCTGCTGCTCAATCCCACCAGAGCTGCCCAGGCGGTCTCTGCACATTTTAAAAATTGAATGATTGTGGGAAGAAAAGGAATAAAGACAGCAAGCAGCACAAGTGGAAGAGGGAATGAAGCTGGCCTTATGTGGAACATAGTTACCTGTGTTTTTCCTGCCTGCCTTGTGGATGGGAGTATAAGTGGCCTTGGGCTCTCTCCTATTCTTTGACCATGTAAATCATACACCTGCATTGGGGTCTGTGATGGTTAATTTGGGGGGGAATTGGCTGGATTAAAAATTACTTGAAAATATTGAGCACTGTTTGGAGGTATGTCTCCAAAAGGATTTCCAGAGGAGATTAGCTTGTGAGTCTGAGCGGACTGGGTAGAGAAGATCTGCTGTCAATGTGAGCAGGACCATCCAATGGACAGGTGCCTAAAAGAACACAGGAAGGATGGATGTGTCCATCTACCTCCTAGAGAGTTAGGATGCACAATTTATCTTCTGTGTTTGGATCACAGAATTCCAGGCATCCTGACCCTTAGACTCCAGGACATAAACCCTCTACTTCCTGAATTTTCCAGATGTCTCTTGTGGAATTTCTCTGTATACATAATTGCATGAGCTAATTCCCCTAATAAACAGCCTATGTTCTGTTGGTTCTCTCTCTTTGGAGAATGCTGATGAATACAGGGCCCAAGGTGTGCCTTTCTGAAGCAGATTTTATTTCTTCAGGTAAAGCTCACTTATTGGTTAGGAAGAGTGGGTATAGTGCTTAGGATTCAAAATAATTTTAGGAGTCCACAAAAAGTACTTTCAAATTAGAAGGCGACAATGAACTTTTAGGTAAAAACATAGTGTTATGATATATACTGTTAATATTTTAATCTTTATACCAACACTGTCATGAAACTTATTTATTTAAAGAAAAAGACTTACAGAAGCAAAAATATCTAGGGTTCATGAGCTGATCATGAACTACCTTTCTGTTTATTTTTTTTTCTACATTTTCTTTAGAAGTTTTTTGGTTCTACTCTATTTCCATAGAGATGAAGACTTATTTGGATTCTAAATTCTTTAGAATCAACCAAGAATTGTGCAAATATGAGGCCGTGGCTGCCAAAAGGAAGTTCAGTTTAACAAAGTCCTATTCCTCATAGTGCTCTTTGGCTCTAGATGATAGGGATCTATTGGAGGTAATTTTGTACCTCGAGTCTATGGAATCTCACTACCATTTATTAAGTTTCAGTCCATATTCCTGCCCCTAAGGATCACAAGACACAGTCACAGCCATCTAGGAGGGTATTTTGTGACTACAATGAAATAAATGATATCACTCTAAAATTCGTATGTTAAAGACCTAACCCCAAATAATTCTGATTGTGACTTTATTTTGCATTAGTTTATTCCAGATGTGTTAGTTAAGATGAAGTCATTAGAGTAGAGTAGTCATTAAACCAATATAACTTGTATCCTTATACATAGAGGAAATTTGGACAGAAAGACAAACACAAATGTAAAATGTCATGTGAGCATGAAGGCAGAGATTAAGGTGATGTTTCTACAAATCAACAAAAGCCAAAGATTGCATTAACCACCAGAGTGTAGGCAGCAAGCATGCAACAGATTCTCCCTCACAGCATTCAGAAGGAACCAACCCTGCTGACACCTTGACCTTGGACTTCCAGCCTCCAGAACTGTAAGATGATGCATTTCTGTTATTCATGCCGGTCAGTTTGGGGTACATTGTTAGGGCAGTCCTAGGAAACTAATTTAGGAACTAAATAAAGTCCTCACATAAAACAACAAAACCAGATGATGATTACTAAACAAACATGAGCTTTTAAAGAGGCATTTATTTTACAGAAAGAAATTTGTGAAAGGACACAAGGAGGCTAAAGTCTGGTTAACATTTTCATTCTGAAAAATGAAAGTTATCTTTTTAAAGCTACCAGAGCAAGCTGCACTTTGGTTCTGCTCATCATCTTTGGAAGAAAGGGAAGTTGGATTTTTCCATTAACACCTCCTGCCTTCTTCCTCTTCAGCCTGGGTGGTGACCACGCTGCTCTCAGCCCTCTTCATACCACTCAGCTGTGGTCAGGGTTGGCCCTCACTTGATGCTGGATTTGGTGTGGCCCTTTCAACAGACTCATTTACTGGCAGATGTCCTGCAGCCACAGACAAATTTTTTTTGACCAGGTTGTGGCCATTTGCAATAAAAGGATAAACATAAATGGAACTCTCTGTACTTTTTATTATAGAAATAGTCAATATTTAGTATTCAAAGGATACATTGCAATCTTCTCTGAATTACTCTGTGGGAAGCATTTTTAAATATGATATCTAGGTTCCCAAAGAGACAGAACGTAATGGCTTCAGATCAACTCTGAAGCTGAAAGGAGACTTTGTAAAGCCTTGCACAGCATCCCAAGTAGTGCGGTACATGTTAATGATGTTAGAAGTAAGTCTAACTGACTGAAAAGTATCTGAGAAAATGGTGTCCTGTCTCAACATAGGATTTTCAAAAGCGTCATATGTATGTCCATCCTATGTGGATATTCATAATGAAGTAGGCAGGAAGAAGTACAGTAATTAAATAAAGGGAAGAGTCGACTTAGGTATTAAAACAAGCAGAAACCAAGATATAGAAACAATAGTCTGAAATGTTTTGGGGGCAATGTGTATATATATAATTTTGAAGCAAGAATAGTTTGAGATTAGAAAATTTGACGTATTCAAGATTCATTCATTCACTCACTCACTCACCAAATACACACAAATGTGGTGAACAAAAGGGACCTGGGTTTTGTCTGCAAGTAGTTCCCATAGGAAGCAGACATGTAAGCCAGTACAGCACAGAGTGGGAAGGAGAGGTGGTTATAGGAACTCATATTATCTTAGTTATGAAATGCCTCTAGAGTTCTCCTAGACCTTCAGGAACCCACTTTGCCCTTCACTATTACCACTTGTATCATTTTGGAGTCAATGGGATAAAAGTGTCATGGAAAAGATATCTTCAGATATCTTGTGTATGATAAAGTGTTTTCTAAACTAAATACACTGAACATAATATGATCTTTCTTTAGTGATTAAAAAAACCATGACTAAGTGAATACCACATAGTAGTGGGTTCAATGTATTAACTACCTGTTTCTCCATGGAAGTCAGTGAGTCAATGAAAAGTAAAGTGGCATTGTTTGGTTTCCAGGAAACTTTAGAGCTTAATATGTATTTCTTCCTGATTCTTTTAGAGAATTCATGACTCATACCCTTTAGCCCATCCATGTGTAAGTCCTAAGAATTCCCCCATGAAGTGTGGAAGAATCTTAAATGTTTTCCTCTTACACTGCAACCACTCTCAACTAAGATACTATAATTTTGCAACTGGGCTATGGTGGTAACTTCAAAACTAATCTACTCACTTTCCCTATGGCCATCTCTCCACCTCCATGCACTTCTGAGTGAGCTTTGGAAAACATGAATCAGGTCAGATCAGCCCCTGCTTGTAAGATTCATACAGCTTCTCAGTTGTATAATATCCTTCCATAAACCCGCACAGCCTTCCTTTCCAACCTCCTGCCACAGAAGCGTCTTCATTATCACAATCACTTCTGTTTCTGCAATACACACATTCCTACCTTAGTGCTTTTTGGATAGCTCTTCCAAGAATATATTCATTTAGTTCTCAAATGAATTCTCTTGTTCTTAGCTAGGGTATTACCTCTTAACAGAGATTTATCTGATCATCCATTCCAGATGCTCACCCAGTTACTGTCTCATTACCACCTTTTAATTCTAGCATAGTACTCTGCATTATCTGGTATCTTAATTTAAAGAAATGTTCTATCTCTTTTCATAACAGCATTAGTTCCAAGGTAATGGTGATCTTGTCTATCTTGATCCTGGTTAGGTTACTAACACTGTGCATATCCCAGGCATTCAATAGCTGGTTTTTTGTTTTTTTTTTTTTGAGTGACTAAATGCATTCCTGTTTCACTGTTTGCCAAGTGTATGGAGTCAGTTCTTTTCACGTGGCAAGACAGATAAATTGTACTTAAGATACTTTGTTTATTGAGCACATTAAATAAGAATAGGATACAGTGTGGGCTGGAACTGTAGTGGTAGAGTGCTTGCCTAGCACTGGTGGGGCTCTGGGTTCACTCCTTGGCAGCACATAAAAAACAAATAAATAAAAAATAAAGGTTAAATTAAAACATCAACAACAAAAAGGACACAGTGTTTGGAGTTGCTCAGCCAGGCTACAGGGACAAGAGAGTTGTTGATACTATAACATAGTCTGGGTTGCCCTATCAGATGGGCTCTCCCTCAGCAGAAGGCATCTGCCTCTTCCTCTTCCAGCATTCAAGACTTGCCCACCTTCTTGGTTTCTAGAGATCAGCCACTCCTGCTCACTACCTTCTTGAGAGCCCTGTATCCTGCCTCCGAAGTGAGGGCTGATTGGGGCAGTGCTATTGCAAAAAGAAGTTTTCACACCTGCTGAGACTTCACCTGGGGTGGAGGTTGCCATTCAGCCTCAAGCAAATACTGAGGACAGGAGGACAGGAGGGCAGGGATCTGATTGACAGGAATAATCCTCCGAAGGAGGGATTGGAGAGTAACACAGCCAATCTGAGTCTTCTAAAAAGAGAACACTCTTTTCAAGCAAAGCCAGTAGTCTGAAGAATATATTGAAAGTTCCAAATTATACAAACATTAAAATGAGCAAAGAGGACAGAAGTTGGCCAAGCATCAGAACTATGGGACAAATATATTCAGAGGGTTAATCTTAATTTTAATCAGTTTCCAAAAATGTACCATCAAATTGTAAATGAAACAAATTGTTTGTAAAATACTTAACTACAGTTGACTTTTAAGCCTTTCAAATGGTACTTACAAATCTACATGTAGGCCTGAAGTCAACAAAGTCATAGTTGGTGCAAAACTTAAAGAAAGTAGATTTATTATTGTCTATTGATTTCAATGACAATGTTAAATTTTCAATGTTTTTCATTTGGGAGCATGGTAAGTTTGTTTTAAAGTACTTTTTTTCCCCAATCCTCTCTCTCTCTCCTTAAAAATAGAGGAGAAAAAACCCTGAAACTTATTCTAAAATTAGGCAAAAATTGTACATACTAGCTTTTCATTGAATTTAGAAGAAATAGAGAAGAAATTGGACTATTTAGTACCTCTTACTTTGAGAAAGCTAAATCCCCCTATACCTAAAGAACTTAGACTCTAAAGAACTTAGAGTCTGTGTTTTACCTACTATATTTATGTAATTTGTAACAGGAAGGTCTTAGAAATAGGAAATCCCTAAATACACTATAAGGATTAAAAGCATTTGGAATATTAGAATGTACTTAGTACCAAAGTGAATGTTTCCCTGAGGGAGAACTAATTAGACATGGACTCTCATTCTGTCATTGGGCCCTCCTGGGCATGACACATGAATTACATAATTCTACAATTAATATAAAGAATGTTATGCAGTTCTTTTCTACTTCAGTTTTTATGACAGTGTAGAGGTTGAATAAAAATAACCAAGATGTTGGTCTTACACTGCTACAGGACCTTCATCTTTTCTCTTTTACTCTAATATTTACTTGTGCTATCTTTGGTGATTATTTAATGAATTAGTAAGTATGCAGAGCATTAAAAATAGCCTCAGATTTCCAGCTGATAGAATTGTACATTCACAATTTTAGGTATCCCAGATGTTTAAAAAATATTACAATAATAGATTTTTAAAAACTTAAAAGACAGATATGATAAAATAAGAGACATTTTATAGACAAAAATTGGAATAACTGGGCTGAAGTTGAAACGTATTGAGCTGGGGACTTTTGAGACTCTGGGTTTGAAAATCAAAAGAGGACATGGAGGGTTTTGATACCTGTACTTAAAATTGCCTGACGTTAAGACTGTGAGATTTAAGACTAGAGCCTGGCTTACTTCCTGAAGTCAGAGACGGGGATGGCTTGGCCTCAGATGTGCATAAGGCTGAAATAGAACTGCTTGGTTGTCTTGACTACAGTGTCCATAAGCTATATGAATGAAGAAACAGGAGGGAAAAATAGACAGCTATTGCCTGGAGTAAAGTCACACTGTTTTCCAGCTTGGGAACTGGGCAGGTAACATTTTCAATATTTTTTATCGAAGATGCCCTGAATATCTAATCAAAGGCCTGAATTTGAATTCTGGTTCCAGAGGAAAAGGGTAGAAGAAACTTGGTAGCAGAGTGAGATGGTATCTAAAGACAAGTAGGAAACAAAACAGAACAAAAATCACTGGGACACAAGATGAATCTTTAAACCAAAACTTCACACATAAGAGGAATACAAATACTAATAAAAGCAGCATTTGGGAGGTAAGTTCACCAAAAGACTAAAAGAGCACAGAAATCTGAAAATTAGTGTTAACTTATTGAGAATACTCAAAGTGATAGTGGATGACCCCCCTCTATTACTAAACAAAAATGGTCAAACAGAGAATTAGCAAATTAAAACACAGTCCTCAGGAACTGGTCCAGGACACAGCACAGAGAGAAAAGTAGATTTTAAAAGAGCAGTTGGGAGAAGTGGAGGATATATTGGGAGGATCTGATGATATCCAATAGAAGATCCAGGGAATGAGGAGAGATGGAATGAGAGAGAATCAATATTCAAAGGAAGAATGAACAAAATATGGTCTAGAATTAAAGAAATAGATAATGTCCAGATTTAAAATGCACACACAGCATTGAGTGACAAATTAAACAAACAAAAACAAATCCAGACCTGGAAATTGATTTGCTAATTTATACGAGTGCATAAAGAAAAAAAAATTGCAAGTGAATAGAGAAGACAGATGTCAATTAGATTGAAAGCAAGTTTCTATCCATAGTAGTAGGTGTGAAAAAACAATGGAATTTTATTTTCAATGCTAGTAAAAAAATAGCTGCCAATGTAAATTATATAATTTTATGATTCAATAGATACAAAGTCTAAAATACTTACCGTTGGTAAACATGGATAATAAACTACTAATTGACATACTTCATGAAGGAAAGAGAACCCAGAGGGAAGGCAGGAGACACAAAGAACAAGGGCAATTGTGGAGACTGGTAAAGTATGATAGCATGACAGACCGTGTTTTTCAAGGAGGGCCACAGCACATTTCCAATCCATGCTAATGTGCAACCCTGCTACACACCCATCAAGAGATTGAGTCCATTTTCTCTGCCCTTGAACTTTGAGAGATTTTGTGTCTGCCTTAATGAGTGGGACACTATGAAACTGACACTATGTGACTGGCAAGGTGGGGGCAACATGGCTTCTGTTTGGTTATCTCTTTCTTGGTGTAGTTTCCCTGGAAACCTAGCCACCATGCTGTGAGGAAACCCATTTTAAAAATAGCCTACACAGAAAAACCACATGGAAAGGACACAAGGAGAGTAACTGAGACTCCTAGCCAAATTCCAGTGGAGGCCTTATGCAATGTGGACAAAGAAAAGATGTCCCTGATTTGCCCTGCTTGAATTTCTGACCCACAGAATCCTTTAACAGGATAAGAATTTTTTTAATGTCACTAAATTTTGGAATAATTTGTCAGAGCTATATTATAGCAAGAGTTAGCGGATTTCCCCACTGACTATTAAGATTTTGATAACTACAATTACTAATATTGAAAATCAAACAAGGAAAATGGTGAGTAGAAAGTACAAGTGGTTTAGTAGCTAAGTTTTTTTCTTGGTTGGGAGAAAGCTAAAAATGTTAAATGCTTTCAGTCTTTGATAACTTTTTATAGTTAAGTTTTTATGCTGAACTTTTGAAAACAATCACTAAAAAGAAAGAAATCAATGGAATCCACTGAAGGGGGAAAAGGGGAGAAAGGTAATAATGAAAACTTCCATAAAACTCCATAAACACATGCAAGCAGAAGCAAACAATATTGCAGTAATTGAATCTTTCACAGTTCCTTTCACATTCTCTGAATTCTAGTTGATTTAGTTAAATTAATTGAAAAAATGCAGTGAGTGACAGGAATAACATCTCAGCTTTTTACACAGCATAAGTTTCAGAAAGTTTTGACCCTTTTGACTGTGATTTATTAGATATGTTTTAATCTTTATATTCTTAAAAGATATTGCAAAGAGTTAAAAATCAGGGTGGAAAAGGGGTTTTATAAGACCATATGTCATGATATTTTAGTTAGAAAATTATGTCAGCACAGTGATCATTAAAATAAGCTTTCTAAATCTCTGTACTTGAAAAACATCATAGGAAATTTTCCTAAGTTATTAATTCTAAATGACTCTGAATAAGATAACAGACTCATTAAGGAAGAAAATGCATAGTCTTCCCTAAGTAACAATTGTTGACTAACTCATTTTCCATCAGACAACTCACACACAAAATAGCTGCCATATGTAACAACAGCATTGGTTCAATTTGTCAACACATTTCACCAGTTGTTTTCCATCACTGTCTGCATTTGAGTTCTTCTCCATGTGGTTCCATGGAAAGCAGTACTAAATGCTTTGCTTCCTGCTCTTGAATGGAGGAAAGAAAGCAGAAGTCACAGCTCTGTACTTTTCAGCTCTGTGCCCCATCCCATTCTTATTTGCTCACCAATGGGATCCAGAAAAAATGGCTGCCAGAACAAAGGAAACTGTAAACGATGTCAGAGAGAAGAAATGATGATTTTGCTTGCTCATGTTTTTGCAAAACGGGAAAATTCTCTTTTGCTTCCTAGGGTATACTAGCATTTACAAAAATTATTACTCATTTGTCTTGGTTCAATGTTGTTTTCCATCCAAAGTTAATTGTAACTCTATGTGTCTTATATATTTTATCAGACTGTACAATCTTTGAGAGATAGTATTTTATTAATTTTAATATTTCTAGCACTTAAGATAGGGTTGACGTATAGTCAATACAATAATGTTTGCTGAATAGATAAATGTTACAGATGAGAAAGGAATGTTCTCTATAAAGAGATTAAAATGTTCACCCAAGGAATTTGGTGACAGAAACAGAAGAAGAAACCCAAGACTTTGCTTTCATCCTCCCACCAGACCTGCTGTACTTCCCACAGCCACACATTCTAAATACGGAAAACCATGCTCAGCAACCTTCAGATTCCTTCCTAGCAAACCTGTTATGCCCACCAGACTTGCATGAGACCATGCCCATGGTCTCTGTCAGTTATATAATACCATAACAAAGATCTGGTGGCTTCAATGTCTGCCAACAATTTCAAGTACAGAAATTGGTTTAAAGACAAAGGCATCTATGAACATAATCTTTAGGTTGTCTCCTTTTTCAACTATAGAATTTCTCTATGTAAAGGAATAGTTTACCTTTTCTACAGCTCTCGTCCCTTGAAATAGTCCCAACTATTAACCTTCAGAGAGAATTTCCTACTCGATGCTATATGAGTAGCTATTTATTTTTCTGATGTTACACACCATTCCTTTCTGGTTTCTGTGTTAATGATTTAATAATCTTGGGTAAGAGGCACTAATTTTTCTCTTCCTCAGCTTTATTCCTTTTCTGTTTCATAAACTTTCCCCACATAGGGCAAAGATCTTTGGCGAACTCTAAAAATCAGAGAAGCACCAAGTTGTAAGTTATGAATAATACCTTAATTCTCCAGGTTTTTTCTTTGGATGACTTAGACTTCTTTGTGCCCCTGCCCCATGAACCGTACAGGTTCTTTGGTCAGAAAATAATTTTCTCCTTCGCAACATTATCTTTTAAAGGTCTTGGGAAGTTTTGCTTTACACTGATTGCCAAATGACTAGAAAGACAGGAGAGAAGTGGTGGCAAGGACAGCTGGATGGAATTGTTAATTATGATTGACAAAGACCTGCAGTGTGTTTGTGCAGGGAAACAAAGAGACCTTTGTGTCGGGGACAAACATGTGACCAGCTGCCCCAATTCAGTCACAGTAGTTCCATTTGTTATCCTAGTTTTCTGGTTTATCTTCCAGATTCTATGGAACCTGTTCTTTTCTACACCTCTTCCCACTTTCCTCCAGTCCTCTTTAGGGATAAGAAGAGCACAAGAGAATCCTATTAATAGCTATACTGTTCTTCTGTTAGGACTTTTCCTCAGTTTTCCAAAACATAGTCTCCAAATATTTTTGATCATGGATTGAATCAGTACAACATATATTCTCATTTATACGTGATAGTCATACACTACTTACTTTGAAACATTATACTCATAGTATTTATTTATTTATTTATTTTTAATTAATTTATTTTTTTTTAGTTGTAGATGGACACAATGTCTGTATTTTATTGGTTTGTATGTGGTGCTGAGGATCGAACCCAGGGCCTCACGCATGCGAGGCAAGCGCTCTACCGCTGAGCTACAATCCCAGCCCCACTCATAGTATTTATTTTATGGCACACAAAAATATAAATGAAACACAAAATAAATATAAATGCATTTTTCTTAACATATTCCCCAGGTACCCTAATGCATCATATTGTGTACTCCCAGGCACTTTGTACCTTATTTTAGGGCATGCTGACTGACAGATAATTGTGAGCTGACTAAAGAAATGTGTAGTCCCATCCAAAGAGCTATGTTCTGCAGTTGATGCCATTTGGGGATTGCGTCTTTGGAGTGGATGCCACATCTTGGATGTGACACCCAAGCAGCTCTGGGAAGATCATGCAAAAAGTGCCCTAAGCAAATGCTCAAGCTCGGTCCTGTAGAGACCTGCAATCTAGTCTCGTCTTTATCATTAACCAGTTCTATGATTCTAAGAAAGTCCTTTAAACATTCTAAATTTGTCACAGGAAATTTCTCCTGTTTCCTGTACATGTCAAAAAAGCCAATGGGGGCTGGGATTGTAGCTCAGTGGTAGAGTGCTTGCCTTGCAGGGGTGAGGCCCTGGGTTCGATCCTCAGTACCACATACAAAGCAATAAAATAAAAATACATTGTGTCCATCTACAACTAAAAAAATATTTAAAAAAAACCCACAGGATTTGCAAGAATTTTATAAAGGAGATATAGAAAAGTATTATTATTATTTTTAAAGATCATTGAAGAAAGCGTTGTTTTCCCCCAAATGTTTATTACATCAGCAAAGCTGTTTCAACACAGGCTCCCCTCATGTTTGCCCTTTCACTGTGGTATAAATGATTATTGGTGAATATTCAAGCCTTCTAGTTTTTTATTTTAGTGAATAGTTTCTCATTTTTTTTTTATTTTAGTAAATAGTTTCCCAATTTTTTCCCAAGCTTTTAAAAGCATAAGATGTAAGAGAAAAATTCTAGAGTTCGAGGAACCATAGATCATCATAGCTAATGTTCTTATTTTACAGATGAAGATACTGAAGCTCAGAGAGGCTAAGTGATTTATCCAAGATCACACCATGGGGAAAGCAATCCCAAAGCTGTGTTTGAACTTATTATGGAATCCAGTTTTTCCCCATGATACTGCTACAATTCCCTTCCTTCTTTCAAAGCTGCCTTTCCAAACTTGGAATGGAACCATCATTTGATCCAGTCTTCCCACTCCTGGGTTTATACCCAAAGGACTTAAAATCAGCATACGATAGTGATGTACCCACATCAATGTTTATAGTAGCTCAATTCACAATAGCTAAGCTATGGAACCAACTTAGGTGCCCTTCAACAGATAAATGAATAAAGAAAATGTGATCTATATATACACAATGGAATATTGCTCAGCCTTAAAGAAGAATGAAATTATGGCATTTGCCAGTAAATGGATGGAACTGGAGAATATTATGCTAAGCAAAATCAGCCAATCTCAAAGAACCAAAGGCTAAATATTTTCTCTGACATGCAGATGCTAATTCACAATAAGTGGATAGAGGTATTTTGGACTAGACTGAGGGGAATGAAGGGAAGGGATGGGGCATGGGGGCCATTGGGGTAGCAATGATAGTAGAATGAATTGGAAATCATTACCCTATGTCCATATATGATTGCATGACCTGTGTAACTCTCTATCATGTACAACCAAATGAGAAGTTATACTCCATTTATGTATGATGTGTCAAAATGAGTTCTATTGTCATGTATAACTAGTGAGAACAAATAAAATATATTTTTTAAAAACTGCTTTTCAGGATTGATTCCCACCATTGAAAGTCTCTTGTAAATAGTTTATAATTGCTCTTCAGCTGTATGTTTTCTCTAGCAAATCATATTCTGGTTAAATACATGCTGACTCTATTCTTCATCACAAAATGTTCTCTCTCCTCCTGTGTCTTTAATCTTACAAGTCAGTCCCACCTCCCAAACGTTCTCCAACTCTTTCTTACTTCTTTTTTTTCAGTTCCTTCCTTGGCTGCCTTGTTAGCTGGCAGGGATGTTTTCTTGTCAGGGAGGGATTATGGATTGGATGGTCAGCGGTGCCCACTTAAGTGGTTGCTGAAGGCGTCTACCCCTTACAAAGCACTGACGGCTGTCGTGTGAGTCACACAAGGTAAAATAACCTTCTCACAGAGGGTAAAAATATGAAGGTAAAAATAACCCTCTCACAGGAGTCTCACACCAGAAGTAGGTGTGAATATTTTAGAGTGAAGAATTTAGAAACGGGTGTCTGAGATGGCACCAGCAGAGGCTGGTTAAATGGATGCATATTCCTCCAGGGAGCTCTTTATTTCCTAGGATTGGTTTCTCTAATCAAAAGGGTCTTCTTTCTTCTTTCCTCTTCTTCTTTTAGTACACATCAATCCTCTCTTCCCAACCCATCCTCTCAAAACTTTTTCTGATGGAAGAGAAATTGTGCTCATGTTTTATTTTCAGTGGGTCCCATTTTCCCCAATAGGTCATTTGCTGGCATGTGATTAAAAAATATGCTCTATGAGCAAGAAATATAAAATCTCAGGAGCTGTGTTTCTAATGGAGTAAAAACAAATTACTGAACACATTTAACAAAATGTCTGAAAATGATTTCTTGGTTGTCACTATAAGATGAAACAGCAGAGATGCAAGGCAAAAGGTGACTAGGTTTTTTGGGGATTTCCATTCGTTCTTGACATTGTTTTCACAAAATATCCACTTGGTGTGCAATAAGATCAAATGCAAATAACTAGATAGCAGTCAACGTTTTGAGAACTAAATATATAGATATTTGCTACCAATTTCTTTGAGGAATATTTGGCCATGGAACTATTCAGTCACCTGATTTGTCCATGGAAGAAAGTCCCTCATTTTCTAGTTGGCTTCTTCTCCACCTGAGTGTTATATAGAACATCTGACCCCAACGCACCTACCTAGCAAGGGTCCTAGTTCTAAACAGGCATTCCCTAAATGACTACTAAGGTTAACTGGCTGTAATAACTGTAAACAAGAGGACAAAATGTTGTTCTCTTTGTAAATGTTAATGTTAACATTTTTAAGCTGAAGCTTTTAGGAAAAGAGTAATCTGAAAATGGTAATTAGAGAAGTTAGGATAACAGATATCAATTCCATGCAAGTCCAAATCATTTAAATAAATGAAAGAAATGGAAGCCTAAGGCTTCCTGGAATGTCATAAGATTCAGAAGACAAGAGTTCTGCTAAAGAATCACTAAAAGGAAGTGAAGCTTGGCATGAAAGATGTAGGAGGAACAGGGTGGGTAGGAAAATCTACTTGCGTGGAAGGCAGCTGGACCTGGCCTCCGCCATCTGCTCTGCCTTCCTCCCACTCTATACCCCAAACCAGGGCTGCCAGTCAGGGGCTGGGCTGAGGCTGAACTCTGTTGCTAGACCTAGTTCACAGGGGCTTGTTGAGCCAGAAGGAGGAGGGAAGAACTCTTTGCTTTTCTGCCTCTCACTTCCCAATCCTGCCTGAAATTAAAAACCTTTGATGGCAAAGAAACAATCTCTGTCACCACTAACCTCTGACACTACACGCAGGAATGTCAAATGGCTTCTGCCACTGCTAGACTTTGGGAAGTTTTTGGTCTGAAGCCGTACGCGCGCACACGTATGTGTGTGTGTGTGTGTGTGTATTGAGGGGGTAAGGGATGATTTTTAACCTTGGTCCAGACTTATGTTACTTTTTTATAAAATTTTTTTAGCTGTAGATGGACACAATATCTCTATTTTATTTATTTATTTTTATGTGGTGCTGAGGGTCGAACCCGGTACCTCACGCATGCAAGACAAGCGCTCTACCACTGAGCCACAACCCCAGCCCTAAGACTTATGTTACTTTTAAGAACACTTAATGTCTGTTAACTCAGTTTACAATGAAGTATTTTTCTTGGTATAAATTGTAATTGGTGAACGTTCTAAGGTCATGTTAGAAGTAAGGTCAAACAGACAAACAACAACAAAAACCCACCTTAATGTTGAAAAGTGACCTTCCAGGCTATTTTAACATCTACAAGATATCTTCTGCATGCCTTGTATAAAAGCTTTGCTTTCTGTTATCTCAGAATCTTGCATGACCTCTATGCCTTCCCTTAAGGATCCCAGTTATGGTTTAGATATGAGATATCCCCCAAAAGGTCATGTGTGAGCTGATGCATGAAAGTTTAGAAGTGAAATGATGGGATTATAAGAGTTTTAGCCTAATCAGTGCATTAACCTCCAGATAGGAATTTACTGGGTGGTAACTATAGGCAGGTAGGGTATGGCTGGAGGATGTAGGTCACTGGGGACATGCCTTTGAGGTTTATATGTTTTGTCTCTGGTGAGTGAGAGCTCTCTCTCTTCTTCCTGGTTGTCAGGTCTTGAGCTACTTTTCTCCCCTACACCCTTCTGCCATGATGTTCTGCCTCACCTTGGGCCCAGATAATGGAGTTGGCTATCTATAGATGGAGACCTCTAAAATGGTGAACCCCAAATCAACTTTTCTTCCTCTCACTTTTCTTGTCAGCTCTTTTGGGCACAGCAGTGAAAAAGATGACTAAAACAATTCCCCATAGCCAAACTGAGCTGGTTTGATAGTCCATTAAGAGAACTCACAGGTGAGACCTCAAAGGCTTAGGAGATTTGTAAAACTTTCACAAATATCTTCCCCCAATATTCAGTTGCCCCAAGTTCATTTGCAGGACTGGAAGATTGATATCAAAGGAAAGAGGAAGCATTTATAGATGATCTGTCCACAGGTCACAGGTTGTCACTGAGCTCTTAAAATTCAGGAAGTGTCACTGAGAAAATGTTAAGTATGCTCCTAACAACTTGGGTATGTGAATGTATTTTTTCAACTCGAATTTCTTGAAATCTAAGTTCAAACCAAACATTCTGATGAATTTAACAACTGAATTGAGATATGCTATAAGTGTAAAATATACATATTAGATTCTGAACACTTCATATGAAAAAACAACCTCATTAACAAGCACTTGTACATAACAGTGGAAACTCTAATATTTTGGATGTAATGGATTAGATACAACATACTGTTTAAAATTAGCTTGCTTTCTTTGCGCTTTTTAAATATAACTACTAGAAAATCTGAGATTGCATATACATTGAGCTTACATATTTTAAATTTGATAGTTCTGATTCAAAGGGCAGTTTTGACTTGAACTATTGTAGTTCATCCACCTACACAATCATTTCTCTACCAGTAAAACTAACAATTTTCTATCAAACATGCTTTCTCTTTTATAATGGAATTACTTAAATTTTTACAGGGAAATTGAGATGGGGAAGAGCATTCAAAAGAGACAAAAAGTTCTAACCTTTCTCCATAACTAAGCAAATGCTATTCCATTATTGGAGTCTCAAAAATTTGGAAGTTCTAATTCTTGAGTGAAATATGTATTTAGTCACTGATAGAATCACAGAAGGAATTTAAAAAATGGAATTTACAAGGTGGAAAGGGAAATTGCGTTATGAAAAGTTCTCCATGACTCAGTTTCGGAAATATTGGAAATGGGAGAGTGATGTTATGAGAATAAATCTTCATGGCACTGTAAATGGAATTTGGGACTTGCAGGAAATGCACACTAATGGTGGCTATGAGATGTCAAAGGATAAGAGTGAGAGAGCAGAAGTGGGGGAGAAATACTGCTTTCAAAATTCCTAAATTAGAAATTTTTCTTTGAGTATTTTCACTCTTTTTTTCTTTCCAAAAGGCTTAGATCTGCTTCAGGATGAGCTACTTTTGCACATTAAAAATCCAATCTTTGAAATGTTTAATGTCACCCCCCCCCCAAAACCACTATTGGATATAGTATCCAAGCCTTGTGGCACCTTGGGTGATCTGTGTTCCTCTGACTCTTATATGGAAAACACACCTTAAAACAACACTCACTCTTGTATAGTGCCTAACACATGTGATCACTCTGTTATCCACCTTATTTCAATATATAAACATGAGCAAAGTTCAACTTATTCTTTTTCCTGGCCTCCTCTTACACCCAAACATCCATCAATTGTTATGTCTCAAAACCCTTAATATCCTTTCTTCCATCCCTATACATTGTGTCCATACTAGACATCATATCATCAAGACTCATCTCCAAGTCTTCAGGATTATCCCTCTGGAATCAATACCTTAAAAATTTTCACAAATTATCCACTTAAAATTTATATCTGACCACTTCCTTCCCTATTTAAATATATTGAGAGACTATACATGAGCTGTAGAATTCAGGATCTTTTGCCAGGCCCTCTAGACTCTGAGCATTTGGCATCCACCCATCAACCTGTATAACTTCATTACTGCTTCTTGACACAGATTCTATGCTTAAATAATATCAACTGCTTATGCTTCACTGCATGCTCAATGTTATTTTACGACTTTCTGCTCTTGCTTATACTGATCATTATCTAGAACATCTTCCCACTTATTTTCATATCATTTACCTTCAAGACCAAATTTATTTATGGTCTCTCATGGAAGTCTTCTCTGAACTCCCAGGCTGAGCTATGGTCTTTCTACTCCATACTACTGTAGCATAGGGGGGAGATTTCTAGTTTGATACTTAACATGCTGTGTTAATATTATCTGCTAAGTCTCTCCCATTAGACTCCAAGACTCACTAATGCAGGTATCAAAATGTGTTCATCTTTGCAGTTGCACTGCTATTATCAGCTGATACTTGGTAAGTGTTTGTTGAAATGAACTGAGCTAGGGGAAGTAGCAGACTGGGATTGGAGGGCTTTATACCTGTAAAGACAGAGCTTGGACTCTTGGCTGTGTCACTGTAGATCAAGGAACTGAGATGCAAGAAAGTATTAACATTGTTAACAGAATGAGAGCGTGAGAACAAAGTAGCCACTAGCTATTGACCTTAAAAAGTAACATCTCCAAGGAAGGACTTTCGTAATCAGTGAACACATATGGAGGCTGGACCCTCACTTCTGCCCTCCTTTCCCTCAGGAAGTATGTGCCCTTGTTAGAATATTGCACACCTCTGGACTTTTCATTCTTCCCTTAAAACTTATTTTAAACAGATTTCTCCTGAATAAAACAGCTGTAAGTCCAAGGAGTGTTATCTTCTAGAGTCCAAAAAAATCTTATTCTGTTCATGATTAACAACAAGATCTAGTAGATTTAAGGTCTATCCCTCAGCATATCAACCCAGCAACTCTTCACATGAAGAAGAGAAGGAGCTGAAAGCAGAACCCAAAAGATTTACCCAATGATTCTTTTTTTATGAAATTCCCAGTCAGCTGCCACAATCCAGTGGCCACAGTGTGATTGCTCTGTATTTCCTACCCAGGGATCAGTAGGACCTGGGGGATTGAATTGGTCATTTTAATTTCTGGCTCAGCACTAAAGGCTTTTCCTGATGGCAAGATTGACTTTCTTTCATGTGGAGGGAGCACACACTAGGCAGTATGGTTTGTAATAACTATCTTCTAATCTCCCAAATTATTTAGATACCTCTTTAAATATTATCTAAGTGATGAAATTCAACAAATTCCTCATGGGGAAGAATAATCTGGAGGAGAGTCAGTGGAAAGGATTCTTAGAGTCTTATGCTTGCCTTGGGCTTTGTTGCAGAAGCAAACCAGCCACCCTAAGAAAGGCTGACATTGTCACTTCAAGCTTTCCTAGTCAGATGTGCAACAAATGTGCAGATGAGCAATGGGAAAGCATATTTGAGCTTTCAAGTGCACTTGAATTTGCGTGGATTTCATACACGGTCCATGAGCCCAAGGCTGATGAAAGAGCCTGTTTGGTGCCCGGAGGCCTGAGGACCTGAACTCAAGCAGGTATTTCCACCTCAAGACGCTGAGACACCCATAGCCCTGGCAAATGGATGCAGCAGCCCCTCCCCTGCTTTCCCACACTTCTTGGCAGAGAATTTGCCCCAGGAAAATATAATGTGAACTGGCACAGCAGGATGAGGTAGGCAGAGCTGCAGTGATAGGGAAAAGAGCAATGAGGTTAAGATTAATAGCAGAGTAGAAAAAGGGAGGTAAAGGTCTGAGAGACAGGAGTGACAAGCCTGCATTATGTTGTCAAATGCTAACCCAAGGAAATCTCGGTCCTTTTATATGATGAGAAAGGGCCACTGTGACTGACTCTGGCTTCCAACATCATTCTCTGGTGGGCACACCACTCGAATTGTTAAGCAGATGAGAGATTAAGTCAGACACAAGACATGCATTGGAGCCCAGGTAGAAAGGGCCTGATACAGGTAAAATGGCAAGTGTTGCCTGTACACAACAATCTGCACGAAACTTTCCTCAAAGCCTTTCTCTTCATGCAGTGCCATGTGTTATGAAAGCTTCCCTAACAGCTTGTGTTGCCAGATACTTATTCTTGTACATGATGCTGCAAGTGTGAATGACAGAAGTGCACACTTGTGTGCCAAATGTCTACTGCGTGAGAGGCCCAGCTGTGGGTGCTGCCCAGCTGCTAACCCAGAGGGATTCGGCATAGGAAATACATCATTAATTGGCTTGCTCCACCTTCCTCAGGCAGAAGGAAAAGAAATGACTCAAACCAGCTCTTTGGATTTCTCTAGAACACAATGTGGCCTCTGCTAAGCCCCAAGTGGCCTGGGGCTGTCGAGACCTCCAAAGGAAAATTTTAGCTGCCAGGATACCTTCTGGGCAAACATAGAGCCTCTACCTCTGGGTCAAGTCATGGGTGATGACAGAGACGGCAGGGCTCCACTTCCTTGTGCTGCTCTGACATTTGTAGAGGGAGTCTTTGGCTGCGCTGTGACTGTCCTCACACTTCAATCTCATTGCATCCCTGCAGCAACTCTGATGAGGAGCTTTGTGCTCCCACCTCAATCTTACTCCAGCCCATCTTACTTTCCTCTGCCCGGCCATCCTGCCACACGGGCCTTGTTGTTCTTTCCTCACCCCTCGGCCTCTGCAATTGTTCTTCCCGCCTTGAAATTCTCTCTCAGTCTTGCAGGCTCACTCTCTGGTTCAGGTTCTGCCTAAACATCAAACCCTCTGGAAACCCATCAAACCTTCTCTAACTCATCCTCTACGGCTCCAATGCACCCCTTCCATCACTGCATCTTCTTTTACCCTGCCTTGACTTATTTTTCTTCAAGAACTTTTAACTATTTAAAAATATATTAGTCCATATCTAGTTATTTTGACGTCTGTGTCTATAGCTAAAATGTAGGATCTGAATGGACATAGGCTTTTTCTGTCTTTACTGATGTCTGCTACAGATACAGTGCTTGATGTCTAGCAGCAGAGTGAGAAATACTTGTGAACTGAATGAATGAATGATGTGAGAAAAATGTATCATTAATTGGCTTGCTCAACTTTCCTCAGGCAGAAGGAGAGAAATGACTCAAACCAGGTCTTTGGATTTCAAATTCCATGCTATTTCCTGTAGCCTCTATTGAAAAATGTACATTTGGTTTCAATGTTTATTCCAGGGAAAAATAAACTAATCTAGACAAGAAGCCTAAGGCCACTGTCATAGTTCTCATGAATTGGAACTCACATATTACCAGGCATTTTAATCTTCCCAACGTTGAAAACAGCAGTTTCCCCAAGAGAATGAAAAGCTGGACAACCAAGACCGCAGCTTCTGGAAGCATGGAGCTGTGACATTTCTGTGAGTTTGGAGCCAATTAGCTCCTATAATGTGTAACATCATTAGCAGAACATCATTAGAAGACAAAAGGCTTGCCATCTCAATTTTTAAAAAGTACACACTGATTGAGCACGGTGCTCAGTAGTGGATAATAGTCACTTTTCTGACTCCCCCATGTCCCCTGACAAATGAAATCTCTCCCCTTTGAGACCTGCAGTACTTGATTTATATACAACTTATGTTTCTCATCACAAGATCTATATGTATAAAAGATCAAACACATTTTAAAACTCTATTAAGTCTTTATTAAATATGTAGTAAGTATTTATGCTAATATATTATCAAATATTTTAGAGATGTGGAGTGATAATATGCTTGGTCATTATATAAAATTTGGAATATTAAACTAAATGAGAAACATCATTCGTAATTCCTCGTAATTTTACAGACAACTATAGAATCATTTAATCAAGTCCAAAAGAGAAAAATTCTACTAGAATTGCTTTTTATACTTTATATTTCATTAAATTAATAAATCAATTTGTGAAGAATTGGCATGTTTTCTTTTTCTTAAGGTGAGTCTTCACATATTTTTTTTTTTTTTTTTTGGTACTGGGGATTGAACTCAGGGGTACTCGACCACTGAGCCACATCCCCAGCCCTATTTTGTGTTTTATGTAGAGACAGGGTCTCACTGAGTTGCTTGCTTAGCGCCTCGCCATTGCTGAGGCTGGCTTTGAACTCGCGATTCTCCTGTCTCAGCCTCCCTAAGTGCTGGGATTACAGGCTTGAGCCACCGCGCCCGGCTTCACATATTTTTTAATTTGTTCTAATTAGTTATACATGACAGTAATGTGTTTTGACACATTATACACAAGTGGAGTATAATTTTGCATTTTTCTGGTTATACATGATGTAGAAGTACACCAGTAATGTAATCATATAGGCACATAGGGTAATAATGTTCAATTTATTCTACTATTCTTCCTACCCCCATGCCTCCTCCTCTGTTTCTAATCCAAAGTACTTCTATTCTTTCCTAGCTGCCCCCACTTCCTTATTGTGAATTAGCATTCACACATCAGAGAAAATATTTGAGATTGGCTTATTTCACTTAGCATAACATTCGCCAGCTCCATTCATTTACCTGCAAATTCTGTGTATTTTCATTCTTCTTTAAGGCTGAGTAACATTCCATTGTGTATATATACCGCATTTTCTTTATCTATTCATCTATTGAAGGACACCTAGGTTGGCTCCATACTCTAGCCATTGTGAGTTCAACTGCTATAAACATTGGTGTGGCTGTGTCACTGTAGTATGCTGATTTTAAGTTCTTTGGGTATAAACTAAGGAGTGGGATAGCTGAGTCAGATAGTGGTTCCATTCCAACTTTTCTGAGGAATCTCCATACTGCTTTCCATAGTGGTTGTACCAATTTGCAGTCTCACCAGCAATGGATGAGTGTACCTTTTTCCCCACATCCTCACCAACATATATTGTTACTTGTGTTGTTGATAATTGCCATTCTGTCTGGAGTGAGATGGAATCTCAGTGTAGTTCTGCTTTGCATTTCTGTAATTGCTAGTGATGTTGAACATTCTTTCATATATGATTGCATTTCTTCTCCTGTGAAATGTCTGTTCTGTTCCTTAGCCCATTTATTGATTGGGTTATTTGATTGTTTTGGTGTTGTTTTTGAGTTCTTTGTATATCCTGGAGATTACCGCTCTGTCTAAGACCATGTGGTAAAGATTTTCTCCCATTCTGTAAGCTCTTTCTTCACATTACTGATTGTTTCCTTTGCTGAGAGGAATCTTTTTAGTTTGAATCCATCTCATTTATTGATTCTTTTTTTCCCTTGGATTTTTTTATTAGTTTATTTAATTGCATTTCAAGTCATAGCACATATATAGAGCTCAATTTTTCCATTTCTCTGGTTGCAAACCAGATAAAGTTACACCAATTGTGTTTTCATACATGCTCATTTATTGATTCTTGATTTTACTTCTTGTGCTTTAGGAGTCTTGTTAAGGAAGCCAGTTCCTAAACCAATATGATGGAGATTTGAGCCTACTTTTTATTCCATTAGGCGCAGCATCTCTGTTCTAGTGCCTAAGTCTTTGATCCATTTTGAGTTGAGTTTTGTACATGGTGAGAGATAGGGGTTAAATTTCAGTTTGCTACATATAGATTTTCAGTTTTCCCCGCACCATTTGTTGAAGAGGCTATCTTTTCTCCAATGTATGTTTTTGGCATCTTTGCCTAGTCTGAGATAACTATATTTATGTGGGTTTGTCTCTGAGTCTTCTATTCTTGTATATAAGTATGCATATTGAGTAACATATTAATAATTTTGCATATAGTCTTATACTGTCTTTGAATTTGAAAACAATTTTTGATAGCTTTATTAAATTCTATCATATGATTATTGCATACGTTACTAGCAGTTGTCCTTCTTCTGAATATTTAGGAGTTTCCAAGATTTTGCTCTAAAAATATTGAAACGAACATCCTTCTACACAGGTCATCATATGTATCTGCAATTATTTTCTCTAGATTTTCATGGGAGTCATTAGAAGATTAAAATATACAAACTTCTTTGAGACTCTTGCAACATATTAGGAGATACTTTTTTTGAATGATTGAACTAATTTATGTAGTTTTGCCAGCTCAATTTAATTTACCATTTGCTATAGTTTGGATCTGTACTGTCCTTCAAAGTCTTGTATGTTAAGACTTGGTCCCCACCCTTAGCACCATTGGGAAGTGGTGGAACCAATAAGAGGGAGAACCCCATGGGAAGTCTTTAGATCACTGGGGATGTGTCCTTGAAGGAGATTGTAGGATTCTTGTTTCTTCCTCATTCTTTTTGGTTCCCAGCTATCAAGGGAACAGTTTCACCCCACAGTGTGCTCCCACCATGATGTGCTGACCCTGCTCCCCATCAGAGACCTAGAAACAATATATCTGCTCAATTATGGACTGTAATCTCCAAAACTCTGAGACAAAATAAATCTTTTCTTATAAGTTGATTGTCTTAGGCTGGGCAGCTGACAGGCATACTATTGTTCTTCTTTAATCATGGCTAATTTGCAGGCAAGCATATCATTTAACTCTAATTTTAACTGGCATTTCTTTAAATGACAAGGTTGACATTGAGGGAAAAGGTCAGCAGTATCACTTATGCTTTGATAAAGTATATCACTGAACACAGAGATGGGAAGAAGTGTATTCAATGAGCCTCTGCAAGTCAGAATGAGCAGGCTCCAACCTCGCACTGGAGAAGAACAGCATTATGGCCAAATAAAGAGTTAGAATTCCATAGACTTGGGTTCTGAGTTTTATTATTCTCTTTTCTCTTGGGTATGCATGTGATACACAATTGTTTTGAAATTTCAATGAGATAACTGAAGTATTTAGAACTTTTCTGGCCCAGAGTAAAATTCAATAATAGATGTTACTTTTTTCATATAGTATTAGTGATTTTTTAATTTTGTAAATTGGCCAGTGATATTTTAGGGTCTTACTATTTTTTATTGACTTTTGTAAGCACTTTATATATTGAGGGTATTAACAGTTAGGGATACTTTTTGATTTTTGTTTATTTGCCACTTAATTTTGTATGCTTTTCAACATGTACAAGTTAAAAGTAGGTACATAGACAAGTTTACCTTTTGTGATTTTTGTTCACTGTATTTATGCTTAGAAAACAATTTATTCCATTAGACTTCATATAAATATTCCGAAGAAAACTCTCCTAATTTTTTTCTGATTTTCTTTTGTGCAATTTAATTGTTTACATCTCTTGGAGTTTATTTTGGGATATAATATGAGCAAGAAACTACTTTTTAAATTTATAGCCTACCAGCTATGTACTGTGGGTTATGAACAATGAACTTAATCTCTCTTTACCTGGGTATCTTCATTTGTAAGGTAAAGATGATACTGTTACCAACTTCAAAAATTTGTTAAAGAAAACTGAGTCATAACATGCAAAGTAGAGAACAGTGTTGTATATGTTGGGAGTGCTCCACAGGACTATTATTATCAGCATCACTATCATCATCATCACTATCTTTACTTTTTATATCTTATCCATTTCCTAATTATTGATTTTTTAAAAAAGAGATACTTTATGAACAATATAAACAAGATAGTAACAAGAAATAGATTCTAGCAAACTCCTACTTAAGACTGGAGCCTAGCTCCTGAGCCATAAACACAGTGAGGGTCACTGTGGAATTGATGTTTCTCTTAGCCCTGAGCTAGTAGAGAGACAGTCTTGAGACTGCTCACATTCATCCTGTAGTTCTTTAGATGTAGAAACAAGGTGACCCAGAATGCTATCTTTCCCCCAATCTAAACTGAAGTCAAGCTTTGACCTATTTGTCACGGGAACTCTGTTGTAGATGATTCAGTTCCACAAAGAACAAACAGTGCTGGAGGGCCACACACACATTTTTTAAGAAACTCAATTTATTTAGGGAAATTTATGCTAAATAAAGAGAGGCATTGCCTGACAGACATCTAAGCTTTTATTGTCAGACTTGGCCATACAGTGGATTCAAGTCCCCAGTTGAAAGATGTCTGCCTTTACCCCCAGATTCCCACTTGCAACCCGGAAACAGGATGTTATTTCTCTGTGTCTCAAAGTATGTACTACACACCATAGACACTCACTCAGAGTTTGGACAGGCACTCAGTCAGCTTTTGCTGTGAATCAATAAATACCTTGTCTGGTTATTTGTATGAAAGTGTACATAGCTGATGTAATATTTTCACTGAAAGTATGAAGACTAAGCTACACTATCCACTATGCACTTAAAGAAGGAAGTGAGGTCAGTACATATTGAGGCAATAGGGCAAAATGGTGAACAGGGGTTTTCAGGACAGCCTGGCCCTGCTTAGGACAGTTGCATCTCACCTCTCAAACTACATCCTGGTTCTGTTTAAGGTGTCTTTCTATTACAAGGTGCCACAACCTGGTATGTTAGAGAGATTCTGCAGGTACGCTCACTCCCTCCTACACAACTCTGAAGGGACCAGCCAGACTTGGTGGCATAATCTATTGGATATTGCCTTAATTTAGTGTTTCTTCTCTCTTATTTGATCCCTTTAATTAAATGGTTGACAATGGGTTCTTCTTCCATCCAGGGAAGGATTTCTAGTTGTGCTTGGTTTGTTGCTGGCTTCTTTCAGGATTTTTCCTTTATCTTTGGTTTCCTGTGGTTTGAATGTGATATATTTCTGTGTACTTTGTTTGGTAGTTATCCTTCTTGGTGTCATCTGAACTTCCTGGATCTGGGGATTGGTGTCTGACATTAATTTGAGAGAAATTCTCAGTCATCATTGTTTTCAATATTTTTTTCTATTTCTCTCTTTCTTTTGTTACTGGTAGTCTCACTGCAGATACATTACACATCTTGTGTTTGTCCCACTCTTCTTACATATTCTATCCCATTTTTTTTCTTTTCTTACTTTTTTTATTCTCTTTAGCTTTTCAGTTTGGAAGTTTCTATTGACATACCCTTAATCTCAGAGAGTCTTTTCTCAGTGGTGTCCAGTTTACTAATGATCCCATCAAAGGCACTCGATTTCTGCTACAGTGTGTTATCTCTAGCATTTCTATTTCCTTCTTTCTCAGAATTCTTATCTTTCTCCTTAACTTACTTGTTTTTGCATGTTGTCAATTAGAATCTCTAGCTATTAAAAAAATAGCTGTTTAAAATTTTCTAGTCAAATAATTCCAGCATCCCTACCATGTCTGAGTCTGGGTCTGATGCTGACTCTATTCAGACTTTGTATTTTGCCTTTTAGTATGCCTTGAAATTTTTTGCTAAAAATTAAACATGATGTGTTGGATACATGGAATTTCTACAAACAGGTCTTTAGTACGAGGTAGATGCAGAAGCGTTCTACAGTCTGGTAACCAGGTCTCCATATTCTAGCTAACCTGTGCCCCAGGACTGAACTTAGCAAATACTTCTTAGTATCTCCTCTTAGGTAGGACAGGGTTGCTAGAGGAGGCTGGAGTTGGGTATGTTTCTTCTCCCAGATTAGTTAGGATCTGATAAAACCATAGTAAGTTAGGTACTGGTGAAATAGCTTCTACTGATGGCAGACCTTGTTAAACACAGAATGCTCTGGGAAATTTCAAAATGGCCACTTTTTCTTTTACCCTGCCAGAAATGTGAGGGCACCTTTCTCTGATATTCACTGTGAGAACCTGCCATAGCTCCTGGAGAGAAAACCTACAAAAGTCTGGAGTACCCATAACTGGGCCCTCTCTTGGACTTGCCTATACCCAGCTTCCAGGACTTTGTCAATGGTGGTCCAGGGTTTCCTACCCAGCACTGCTTCCCATGGAGGTTTCTGCTCTGGGAAGGTGTGACTCTCTGCCTCTGCCTGCCTATTTCTCCAGCATTGGAGGCAGTGGTTTGCCCAATACAGCGCTTCTCTGAGGACACCAAGAAGACATTTTGATCTTTCAGTTTGTTCAGTTCTTACCTGTGGTTAGGATGCAGTGACAACTTCCAAACTCCTTTCATGCCAGACTGGAAACCAGAATCCTCTGACTGGTTTCTACATTATACATTTTAGGATCTGTCTTTGCTTTTTTTTCTATGTATATTATAGAATTGCTCTATTTAGGGCTTTTTGTTTCTTATTTTCATGTTTTTAAAATAAGCAATATAGTCACATAGTTCTTAAGTTAAAAAGTGCAGAAATTCTCTCACTCTTAGTCACCCACTTAAGCTCCTTAGAGAAAACATGATTATTAGTCTCTTGTAGATCCTTCTGGATATACATAGAATATAAACAAACTGAACAGGCAAACAAAATAACCTTTTAATAAAGACTAACAATATAGTCATTGTTCTGCACCTTTATTTTAAACTATGAATCTTGTAGATTTTTCAATGTGGGAAATAAAAAGCTTCTCTATTCTTTATTAAAATTATATGCTATTTGAGTCATAGATATGCCCTAATTGAACATGTTCCCCACTGATAGACAGGAAGTTTTTTTTTTTAACAGTAACACTGTTGTAATGAATAAGCATTGCATATGTGTCAATTGAAAAGGATGAGAGCATATTTGTCTAATAAATTCAGGAGAGTAGACTTGCATTTGTATCATTTAATGGATAGTAGCCCTATGATATGTTTTGCTTTAGTGAACATTCCATGAGTACTTACTATGTATTAGACATAATAATAAGATATGGGAGATAATTTTTTTAAAATAACCAAGTCTTGATTCTGAAGATCCTGATAGAACATGTTTCCACTTAAATTTCAATGCTTTTAAGAAAGATTTTCAGTTATTATTAAACATTTCTTTTAATTCCAGGTGAATTTGGAATAATTTTATTAGCTTGGTTTGGTCATTCACTATTGAGTTAAAAATCAAATTTATATCCAAAATAAATAGGTATAATTTATCAATATACAACAGAAATAATTTTATCAGATTGGAAATGCTGTTAGAATTTTAAGTGAAATTAACTTATAAAGAAATGACAATAATACAATATTCATCTTAGAAAGTGAATGTGTGTACGTATATGTATGTGTTTGTGTGTGTGTATACATATGTATTATATATTTCCTAATTAATGAAAAAGTATAAATATAGTTAAAAGCCTATATATATGCAGTCTGTGTGTATTATATAGATTCATTTATAAATATGTACATATTATGATCTATAAACACAAATTTCTCAATTTTCTTCATCTAGCACATCTAGATAGGACTAAGTCTTATATATTCCTTGTCTAAGTTTATTCTTTGACATGTTATGTTTGGATCACCAGATTCCTGTTGTGAATTCCATCCCTCTAGACTGAAAGTTTCTTGAAAACAGAAACATTCTCTTTGTAATGCCTTGTTGCTGGCCAAGTGCCGTATATATTTTGGGCAAATGAACTTGGGTCCCTTACTATTCACATGGTGGCAATACGCTAGCATAATGTTAACTAATGCTTTCCATGGCTTTTTTAAGGGGCAGCTAGTTTGTTTTTCCTGTACTATTTCTTATGGGGGAAATGCTTTAAGACAGCTTTGGTCTCATGCACACAAAGATAACAGGTTTAATGAGTGAAGAATCATGTTCTAGCATCTGTGAGAAAAATATCTTTAGTCTTAGAGCAAGGTAGAATCCTTGTTCACCAGGAGGGTCTATAAAGCCATGGAGAGATAAATCAGCTATCTATGGTCAAGACAGTAGCTCATTGCAACTGGGGAATAATAAATAAAACTTAGAATTCTTAATTATATATGTTTAATATGAGAGGTTTCAACCTTCTGTCTCTGGCTTATAGTTAAGATGAAGGGCAAATCGAACAATTACACAGTGGATTTAATAAGTATAGATGATCAATATGGATTATTTAATCCAAAGAATCCTTATTAACAACAGTATTTTTAAGCACATTATCTAGAATATTATTATTTAAACTCTATAATAACTTTTCCTGACTATAAACAATCTCGATTCTATTTTTCAGTTTATTACTTTGCAAAATATCCATATTCTTCTGACTCTTGAATATGCCTTAAGATATTTAACTAACAAATACGTAATTTAGTTATAATTAGTGAAATAATATTATTTCTACATATGTAAGTTTTAACTTTAAAATCAATTTAAATATTTTAACTAAAAATCTAATTAGAAAAATAAATGTAAAAACACATATTTATCTCTTGATGCAAATGAGCCATATGTTTTTCTACTCACGAACAGGCTGAATATGTGTTTACATTAAGAAATGTGTTAATTTTATCAAGCACATTAATGTCATAAACATTTCTGCAGAGAGGGTATAAAAATATTAATAGATGATGGCATTGAATTATCTTCTTTATATTTTTAACTGTAGTGTTAAACATATATTAAATTTGCTATCTTAATGATATGTAATTGTAGAATTCAGTAGTTAGGTATATTCACAACAGTATGATCAATTTCCAGAACTTTTTCATATTGCAAAACTGAGTCTTATCCATTAAACAAACAGCTCCCAATTTTCTCCTTCCCCTATCCCTGGACACCTCCATTCTATTTTCTTCTCCTATTAATTTGCCTAGTCTAGATATGTCATTTAAGTGGCATGGAGAGTATATGTCTTTCTGTAACCAACTCATTTCACTTAGAATGTTTTCAAGATTATTGAGCATGTGTCCAATTTACTTTGTAAAACTGAATACTATTGGAGAGAGAGAGAGAGAATGAAGAGGAGGAGGAGGAGAAGCAAAAGGAGGAGGAGGAGAAGTGGAGGAGGAAAAGAAGAAGGAGGAGGAGGAGGAAGAAGGAAGGAAGAGGAGGAGGGAGAAGGAAAGGAGGGAAAGGAGGTCCAGCAATGGACCCCAGGCTGCTTCTACGCCTTGACTAATGTGAATAGTGCTGTTAGAAACAGAGACACACACATTCCTCTTCAAGGCCTTGCTGTCAAGTCTTTGGGATACTTTCCCAGAAGAGGAATGGCAAGGCCAGTCTTGTTTTTAACTCTTTAAAGAACTGCAGAGGAGCTGCACCATCTTACATTCCTACCAGCAAAAGCATCAGGGGTACAATTTCTCTACATCCTTACCAATTTTTATTTTCTTTCTTTCTTTTTTTTTTATTTTAAAGATTTTTTTTTTTTAGTTGTAGATGGACACAATGTCTTTATTCTATTGCTTTGTATGTGGTGCTGAGGATCAAACCCAGGGCCTCACGCATGCGAGGCAAGCGCTCTACCGCTGAGCTACAATCCCAGCCCCCAATTTTTATTTTCTTAGTGTGTTTTGGGTTTGTTTTTATAATACCTATCCTAATGAAAGTGAGGTAGTTGGTATTTCAAGGCCGTTTTGATTTGCATTTTCACAATAATTAGTGATGTTGAGCATCTTTGAATAGTCTTGAAATGTCTATTCACATTCTTTTCCCGTTTTTCAGTCAGTTGTTTGTGTGTGTGTTTTTGACAAGTAACTTATTTCTCATAATCTCCAAACAGACTCTCTCTGCAGCTCACTTCTTTTTTTTGGTGAAGAGGTGTATTGGGGATTGAACTCAGGAGCTTTCAACCACAGAGCTACATCCCAAGCCCTATTTTGCATTTTATTTAGAAACAGTGTCTCACAGAGTTGCTTAGTGCCTCCATGTTCCTGAGGCTGGCCTTGAACTCAAGAGCTTCCTGCCTGTGCCTCCTGAGCTATCGCTTTCTTTTACATATTCTAATTTCTAGCTCCTTGCCTTTGTCCGGGCTATTTTTCATCATTGGTGAGAACTTCTCTGCTACTCAGAAATTGCTAACTTCTATGCTTTGGTCAACTTCTCTAATCTACACAGGCTTTTCTGTTTTCTTTTTGCCTGTTTAATCAATTGAACTGTAGTTCAGCAGTTACTTTTGGTTTGTTTCCCCAGGACTGTTAGCTCCTTTAAGAATGTGGTTTTATGGTTCCAAAATTACAATACCATATGCAAATAGATGATACCCTGATTATTTTTAGGACCAAAAGAGCTTTTCTGTGTTTACTGACCTGTGTACTCAAATCTCTAGAATTAATTCAGCACAGTATCCCAAGTCACATGCAGTCCTCTAAAAGATGACTTCCAGTGAGCATGAGAGACTCTGGCTGTACTCCAGTGAATTCCAAATTGAGTTATTTATCTTCCCTGTATCTGAGATCCAGCAGGCATATGAATGTCTCTTTCAGGAAATTACTTAAACGATTACTTCTGATTAATGTATCCAAGATCAGTTCAGTGTCATTCAAAAATGATAACAATCTACAAAACAATCAACAACAAAAAATTCACCATCAAGTCAAACTAAGAAGAAATTTTTCAGCCTGTCAATGAATTGAAACAGCATTATAGGCAGATCTCCCAAAGCCAGGCCCCAACCCTCCTGAAGATAGAAATTAAAATATTTGAGAAATCATATAGCAAGAAAAGAACAAATTCAGTTATTTTCCAAACCAGGTTGTGGTTCCTTTCCCAAGTAGTGGGGAATCCACATGCAAATTTTTTCTTCATAAGAATAAGGAGTGCTTTCAATGCTGCCTTTTCAAGAGGTCACACTTACGGCAATCTCATAAATATGCTGACAGTTGACAACTCTTAATTATCATCTATAGCCTCCACCTTCCCTGTTCTCTAGCTGCACTTCTCCTAGATCTTCCTCATTTCTCATAGATACTAAATTCTACCAAATAACCAAAAGCACAAAGGCCCTGGGATCACTCGGCACTTCATTGTAATATAGTCATGTAATTAACAAATAATTTACACAAAATATATATCAGAAAGACTCCTAAAAGGCTCACAATTCTAAAGAAACATGCCAAATACAATGCTTGGATTTTCAGGAAAAATACAACTTTTTAAGCAAATTTCAGTAAAAGAATGAAACCATAGGGTCAGAAAGAAGAAGTGAAACTTCACTTTTGCCTTTGCTGGCAAAGCCTAAGCGACCAAGGTTATTTTGCAAGCACATGTTTGTGCACATGATTCTGGACGTCTGCATAGGAGCATTGTTTTCTCTGAAATCCAGAGAAAGAGCTGTAGTCTCCCAGTCACTATGGAAAAAGGAGCCATGTGTTATGTTGCAGATGGTCAATTTCCTCTGGTCACATTCACTCATTGTGCACTGGGGAAGGCAAGGAAGAGTGTGAAATAATTTGATGGAACAATGCTTTTCATAAAGGCACAGTGGACTATTTATTTTTGAAAGGTCAGTTAGGAAAGGGTGTCATTGCATTGTGGAGTAATACATATGAAAATTAGTTAAAGTCATGAACCCCTGCAGGGAGTCTCCATATTGAAAAATCACCCAAAGACCTATAGTAAATGCTCTGTTAACTGGCATGGTGAGAATGAGGACCTCTGGCCAATAACATGCGGCAGTGCAGTTGCCATTTTTAGCTTTCTTTCTTATGTACATCTGCAATATTCAGCAATTAAAGTACTGAAGAAACACAAAGGCTCTATCAGACAACTTGATTCCACTGCTTACACCAGACGTGGGATGTTGATTAAGTGACTTGACTTGCCTAGCCTTAGCTTTCAGATCTAGAAAATGGAGGTTAACTGTGGATTAAATACCATGCCAAGACTTTCACTTTGGATTAAAATAGTACTTCCAGGCCTAGGTTTGCTCTTTTGTCTAGTACAAGTGAAAAACTGGCAAAACAAACAAAGTATTGGTTTTTAAGACACTGAACATTAGATGATGAAGGGGAGTGGTCCTGGAATATGAAAAGTGCATGAAGTGAGACTCAGCCCTGGATGGCTGCCCAAGTGGTTTACTGCTCACTGGGAACACAGAGTGTGATCCAGCAGATTCCCTGAATTGAGGAGACAGAGCTGAGTGCCAGGGAGACCAAAGCAGCTAGAGTTCACAAGTACTAAGAAAAAAGTCTCATAGAAAGAGAACCCTGGGGGACTGCAGAGACGCTCTCTTTCAGCAATGTACTGATAACACGCACAAGGAAAGAGAGGGGGTGAGGCTGGGGAAAGAACCAGGGCATGATTGGAAGTATGTGCACAAGGACTGGAAAACCTGTTGTCAGCTAGAGTGGGAAAATCTTGTGAGCCGCATGCAATAGGTTAGAGGGATAAGATGGTCTTGCCTTAGCAGTAGGGAAAAATTAGCCCCAAACATGGCCCTGCTGTTGCATAACAAATTTTAAAAAGTCTGAAAGAGTTCAATGGTTTCCAAATAACTGTATCTCAGAACAAAATACAAGAATATTTGAAGAAAAATAAAAATATCCAACACCTTGAAAGGTAAAATTCACACTCTCTGGCACTCAGTAAAATATACCACATATGGAGTGCAAAGTGCCATGGTACATACCTGTAATCCTGGCATCCTAGGACACTAAGGCAAGAGAATCACAAGGTCAGCTCCAGCACCTTGGAGAAGCACTAAGGAACTTAGTAAGACCATGTCTCAAAATTAAAAACAGAAAAGAAGGGCTAGGGGTATTGCTCAGTGGTAAAATGCCCCTGGGTTCAATCCTCAGTATGAAAAAACAAACAAACAAACAAAAAATATTCACAATAGCTAAACTATGGAACCAACCTAGGTGTCCTTCAACAGATGAATGGATAAATAAATGTGGTATATATATTCAATGGAATATTACTCATCTTTAAAGAAGAATGAAATTATGGCATTTGCTGGTAAATGGATGGAGTTGGAGAATATTATACTAAGAAAAATAAACCAATTTCCCCAAACCAAAAGCTGAATGTTTTCTCTAATATGTGGATGCTAATTCATAATAACGGGGGTGGGGGTACACTAAGGAAGAATAGAGTTACCTTAGATTAAGTAGAAGGGAATGAATGGAGGTAAGGGGAGGGGATACGGGGAAAGGAAGGATAGTAGAATGGAACAGACATTATTACTTTATGTATATATATGACTGCATGACTAATGTGATTCTACAATATGTACAATCAGAAAAATGAAAAATTATACCCCATCTATGTATGATATATCAAAGTGCATAAATGCATTCTACTGTCATGTGTAACTAATTAAAACAAATAAAAAATTTTTAAAAGGATTCGGAAAATATTAGGAAGATATGACAAAATAAGAAGATCAATTAATTTTTTCAAAACTAATTCATAACACATACCTCCTATAGATGGTAGAATTAGCAGACAAGGACTTTCAAACAGTTGTTCAAAAGCTAAATAGGGATATATATCTGCATTTAAATACACACATAGGGATCTTATTTCTTGTTTTTGTCCTGGCATTACTTATTTGTATGTAAAATGCATATGTAAAGATCTTACTTGTTCTTCTTTTCCTAATAATGGGAATAAGCACTCTTATGATTTGGTTCATTTGAATCTTCCATGGTTCTATTTGAAATGTTTTCCTATGAAAGAAATTCCGTTTTCTTTTTGCTGTCAGAAATAAACTGCTGTTACATGGGCATAATACCCTGCAAATGTTCACACTTATAATCACAGTCATGCACACCCCAGTTCTTTTCTGACAGCTTGCAAATATCCCTCCTTTACATGCAGGCTTTACAGTTATAAAGATGAAATTTCTTTGGCTATCTTTTCCCATGTTTATTTAGCTTAGCTTCTCAAAAGATATTAAAGAGTAGCTTAGACACACCTAGGAGAAATATGCATCTGTTTTCATTACTTGGCTGAAGGCCAGGACTTTTTAAATTTCCATTTATCAATGAATCAGTGCTCTCAAGTGTGCTGTGCATCAGCAAATTGAAGATGTTCTTGATACAGATTCACCTTTCTGTCTCAAAGGTCCCCTATCATCTTCTCATTTTCCTTTGCTCTGCTATGCATGGTCATTTGTTACTCATAGAAAGAATTGTTCTGATATCTCTGTTCTACAGAGGAACCTCTGGATACCATCTGGTAGCTAGCTGGTGGAACATATACAATGCAGTCTCTCCTCCATCCCCCCAAGTGCTTATTCTTTGTAAGCCTTGTTGAACATTGTAATTGAATAAAGACTTCTTCCACATCAGTGACAGTTTGTTCCTAAAACCAATTTACTTAAATTCTTAGATTGGGATCCCCAGAAGCAGACTTTGATTTGAGGATTTGTGTCCAGTGATTTATTAAAGACACACAAGAGAAATGTGCTAGAAAAACAGACGACAGGAAGGAGCCAAGCAAAGGTGTGATCCCAAGAAGAGTCATCCTGATCCTGTGGAGGAACTTCAGCCTGTAACTTACACCTCAACTCTTCCCTTCTTTGAGGCCTGGGAGCTGGACTTCCCTACTCTCACACAAGTCAGCCATTTGCTGAGGATGGGTTGAGCAGAGATAAAAAGATTTTCTAGCTCTTTTAATACCCATATTCCATCCCCAAACAATTCAAGGTATAGATCATTAAAAGTAAAAACACATAGAAGCCAAGGGGGGGAATATACAGAAACACTGAAATGATCCCAGGGTATCTAGCTAAAGCAGTATCCCTGGCACTCAAATATCTAAGTCCCTACTGCGTTCTGGGCACTGGGCTCAATTTTGGGAACAAAGTAGTGAGAAAAGGAGACTTGTTGCTCATTAAGTTTGAAATAGAATTGAAAAAGAAAATCTGGCTCATAAGCCAATAATCACACCAATGAATAAAACATTACAAACTGTGAAGTGCTATGAAAAAAATTCTCAGAGCATTTATTAGAGGGACTTGATTCAGTCTTCTGTTCAAAAAACACTTTTCCAAGAAAGTGATTCAACATGTAACAATTTAGTTTTCTGGGTATATGAAGAAAGCCCACATTGTAGTTATTAGTATTTTTGCTAGATAGAAAACATTTTCACATTAGTGGTGTCCCAACAAAATTCTCCAAGTCAAGATGAAGCCCTGGGAAAAGACTTTAAGTAGTGTATCAGAGAAAAGCAGATAATGTGGGGGTGTTTACATTGGGTGAACTAAGGAATATTTATAGTCCAAACTTTTAGACAAGTATCAACACAACACAAACAGCCTGAATAAGAAAATCATACACAAACACACATAATGGTACAGTCCACTTTGATGGTGTTATGGTTTATGTGAGGTGTCCTCCAAAAGTTCATGTGTTAGACAATGCAAGAAGAGTCAGAGAAGAAATGATTTGGTTATGAGAGCTTTAACCCAATCAGTAAATTAATCACCTGATGGAATTAATTGAATGGTAATTGAAGGCAAGTGGGGTGTGGCTGGAGGAGGTGGGGCATTGGAGGCATGACTTTGGGGTATATATTTATATTTGGCAAGTGGAGGTCTCTCTCTACTGTCTGATTGTCATGTGAGATGCTTCCCTCTGCCATGATGTTCAGTTTCACCTTGAACCCCAAAGAATGGAGCCTGCTGGCTATGGATTGAGACCTCTGAAACCGTGAGCCCCCGAATAAAGTTTTCCTTCTCTACAATTGTTCTGGTCAGATCTTTTAGTCACTATAATGCAAAACCTGACTAAAACAGATGGCAAGGATGATTTTTTAATTAGGAATACAGTTTGAACTTCATGCATTGTTATAGTTTGGATCTGGAATGTCCCCCAAAGTCTCATGTACTTATAGACTTAGTTCAATATCCAGAGGTGGATTTTTTTTTTTTTTTTTTGGTACTGGGGATTGAACTCAGGGACACTAGACCACTGAGCCACATCCCCAGCCCTATTTTGTGTTTTATATAGAGACAGAGTCTCACTGAGTTGCTTAGCATCCTTGCCATTACTGAGGCTGGCTTTGAACTTGTCAATCTCAGCCTCCTGAAGTGCTGGGATTGCAGGTGTGTGCCACTGTGCTTGGCTCAGAGGTGGATTTTTGAGAAGTGATTGGATCATGAGGGCTCTGATATCAGTGGATTAATTCATTTGGTGGATTAATAATCTGAATGGATTATTGAGAGGTACAGCCTACTTTGGAACAAGTACGTCATGGTGAGTGTGCCCTGGAAGGGTTAATCTTGTCCCAGGCCCCTTACCTCCTCTCTCCTCTCTTCTTGGCTGCTATGAGCTGAGCAGCTTTCCTCTGCCACTCCCTTCTGCAGTGATGTTTCTGCCTTGGAGACAGCTGAACATGGACTGAAATCTCTGAAATCATGGGCCAAAATAAATCTTTTCTCCACTAAATTGTTCTTATCAGGTATTTTGGTCACAGAGCTGAAAAACTAACACCTATATTGGATGACATATTCTGCTAGCCAACCAACCATGAATGAGGTGCTATCTTAATTTCTGCTTTGCAAAAAGCAAAATGGAATGAGGGAGGTGAAGAAATATGCCCATGATCACACACAGGCAAGTGGTTGAAGGAGTCTATCTGAATTCAAAGCTGCAAACAATTTTTTAGTCTGGCCAGAAAAACAGCAATCCCTTATGTGAAAACTCTGCTTGGAAGAAGTAGAAAACATGACAGGTTGAATTCAGCAGAGTACTAACTTACTAATAAGAACTTACAAAACAGTCTGGTTCTGATGGAATCATCTGGAGCCTCTGGTTTGATCAAAATGCTTCATTGCCTAGTAGGCAAGCATGTTATGAAACTTTCTCTGGATCTATAAAAAATTCATATCTTAGACTGCATTTGTTCCAGCATTTTCATCAAGGACTGTATAGGGTCAATGTCTGCAGTAGGTTCCAGAAAGCTGCATGATCACAACAACTTGTGTCATCACAGCAAGAGTGTATCTTGCACTGAAGCACAAGGGTAGTTTGTGGGATAACACACTCCATGTCTCCCACGAGCAGTTCAAACACATTGGTTTCACTTCTTGGATCTGTCACCCATAAATTACACTGGACTGAGATTAGAGTGGTCTTCTCTCATATGGCAACTCTGAGAGATTGATAGTGACTGCTTGCAACACTGCCAAGGATCCAGAGGCTGTGTACAGGCACAGCAGGAAGGAGCTACAGGGTGCACCTATGAGAGACTAAAAGGAGGAGGGTGTGCGACATTTCAGCTATACCTGAAAGAGTGTCTCCCCAAACTACCCACTTGTAAGAATCACAAGGAACTCAAGTTTGAAATGCATATTACCAGGTCTAGGGTGAAGCTACCAAACCCTATCCTGCTGGATTGGTGCCTGGGAACTGGGACTTCAAATAACTGTCCCAGGTGATTCTGTTAATTATGTATGTTTGGGAAACATTAAGATCGATTGTTGTTGTTGTTGTTTTTTATCACATATATATTTCCAGGAATTACGAGGTCCACAAAATATTTTCATTGGTAAACTATTTGTTTGTTTTTATTTCTCTCTTTTATTTTTTTCATTTTTCCCATTTGTATTGGTGCTTTATGGTTGTACATAATAGTGGGATTAGTTGTCACATATTCACACACGCACACGTTATTACAATATAATTTGGCCCATATCATTCCCCATTATTTCCCTTTTCCCTCCCTCCTCTCCTTTCACACCCTAGTCCCTTTCTTCTAGTCTATAGCTCTCCCTTCAATTTCCCTAAGCTCTCCCCATCTTTCTTTTCCTTTTCTTAACCTCACATGTGAGAGAAAATATACAACCCTCAGCTTTCTGCAGTTGGGATGATTTTGCATAACGTAATGTTCTCAAGTTCCATCAATTTTCCTGTGAAGAACACAATTTCATATTTCTTTATGACTGAATAAAACTCTATTGTGTATATACATCACATTTTCTTTATCCATTCACGTAGGTTAGTTCCATAATTTGGCTCCTGTGAATTGAGCTGACATAAACATGTGTATGCATGTATTATTGTAGTATGATGACTTTAATTCCTTAGGATAAACACCAGGGAGTGGTAGAGCTGGATCATATATTCATTCCATGCTTAGTCTTTTCAGTAGCCTCACACTAATTTCCACAGTGGTTGTATTAATTTATAGTTTCCATTGGTAAATTATTTGAATTATACATTGTTTTCTTTGCACAGCAGGTGCAGTGCATATGACATGGATGGGTTTTCCTACAATTCAGCCATCCCAAGAACTAGCGACAAGATCTTCCCTTTCACATCATCATGCCTCCTCTAGGATTTAGGAACTCATACTTCCTTATGATCATGGCAGGAAGTTAAAATTGTCCTGAGCAGTTAATAGAGCCTCAGCTAACTCTCAAGGGAGAGACGGAAGTCCTTCTGTCACACAATCCATGAGATATGTGAGCAAGAAGTGGCCAATGGGATGCCCTTTGTTATGGATGATGAGAATAGCTGCCTTCTCTGCAGAGCCAATGGACACTGTCATTCCAAAGACCAGAGTCCTGTAGGTGCTGATGCAGTGCCACATGGTCCCTGGTTTTTGTCCACAGGCAGCCTCTGGCACTCTCATTCTGTCATATGTCCCATATTTTCTTCATCCATTCATCTGTTGGTGGCACCAAGACTGATTCCACATCTTAGTTATTGTGACACAAAAGTATTTCTTTGGTATGATGATCCCATATTTTTTGGAATAGAATCATTTCATTTCCCATGGTATATATTCCTTTGGATATATATCCAGAAATGGGATAGATGGATAATATGGTAGATCTATTTTTAGGTTTTTGATACTAAAACATACTATTCTCTATAATGGCCATACTAATTTACATTCTCACCAACAGTGTAAAAGAGTTCCCTTTCTATACATCCTCTCCAGTCCAGCCTTTGTTATTTGTGTGTGTGTGTGTGTGTGTGTGTTTTGTAATAGCCATTCTGACTGGGGAGAGATGGCATCTCATTGTAGTTTTGATTTACGTTTCCCTCATGGCTAATGATATTGACTTAACTCCTCTAGTGTCCTTTTGATATTCATAATTTACATATTTTTTCAAGGTATAGCTCAAGTCACCCACGAGAACTTCCTTGAGTATCTCCCTTTTTCTCTAACCCTTTAATACTTATATCTGTATCTCACAACATCTCATTTGTTGTTTCTATAATTTTTAGATTTTTACTTATTGGAGGCAGACATTGTTTTCAACAACTTCACAATGCATACTGTAGTGAATTTCATTCAAGCTGTTTCTTAGAAATCCCTCAACTCAGACTGATGGCATCAGTCCAGAGTCTAATTCAAGAAAAGTAAGTTGGGTCAAAACAATGCTCTCTGGGTGTGAAGGTCTTTGACTCCCTGACTTGTCATTATTCTCTTATTTATAATATATGTCATATTTCCTCCTTACTTCCTTTATGGACAAAGGATTGTGTGTTTTCCTGTAGAGAAATGAACATGGCTCAAGGCACGTAGTAAATTCCCACTGATGGCTTGATTGATTTTAAAGATGCTAGAGCATTTCAGAGACTCTGGTGGACCTTACATGGATGGATCTCCTGCAAATGTGGACTTATGTTGTGTTTTCAATGTTCTGTGGACAGTCAAGGAAAATGTGTACAGCTGCAAACCCATTTGCTCTCCTCTCCTTCCTAAGAATATAAATGATAATTAAAGCCTATGAAAATGATTAAACTACAAGGGCATGTTTCCATTTGCTCTGAAATTTTGCTTTTGAGTAAGAGAGAATTAAAATTCAAGAATGCTTGGGCTCTTGGATGTTCATTTCCTTTTCAAAACTTTGTCTCAGCTCATAGCTACCTTGGCATATTTTTGCTAGCCACTGAAGGAAAGATCATATTTTACCCCAGCATTTGTCTTCATTTCAGCAATGAAAGTATATCTGTTCAAAAATCTCTGGCAGCCCAATTCAGATCTGAGGAGGTGATTTTTCTTACATAGAAATTGTTAATATTGAAAAATAAAACAATAATATTGATGGAATTCCATGCTAAAATCCAGTAAACTATAGCATCTTTTATGAAAAGAAGCAAGAGATAATAAAATGAGATCTTTAAACAACCAGCAAAGCCTGTTCTAAAAAGGAACAAAGCTTTGATTCTTTACTCCAAGATCTGGCAGTGCTAGCTGGAAATGAAATGATGAGAGTTTGTATAATATGAACAGTCTCCTTTCACCACAAATCCCTCACCTCAGAATTTTATATTCTTGAACTCTAGAGTTCTTTTTCTGGTAAAGAAACCACATGTATGTTGGTAGTGGTTTCTCTACGATAATAAAGCAATTAGAGTTGGGCACTATTCTAATCAAGGATATATAGACACATACTTCAATAGAGACTAGAGAAAGAGATCATACAAATGAATGGCAGTGGTTTTTGAACATGAGGTTTTGCTCAAATTTCTGAGAGATTCTTTTCATTTGTTTACAAGAAGAATGTAGTTTTTGGCCTGAAAATATTTGAGAGGGGAAGGGTCATTTTGTTCAGAACACTCTGATCTAAAAATCTTCATAGGTTTGGTAAACCTGTCATCTCAACCCAGATAAATTAGAAAAGTATTTTGATTTGCCTGTGCTTTAGAGAATTTCTAGGTGCCCTACCATTGGAGGGAACTGGATCCATGTAGGTATAAAGCATCATTCTTGACAACATATATTCTCACATTGGAACTGAACTTTGATAACATTTGCCTGTTGGAGACTCCAGCCAGATTCTAATTGGATAATGTTTTCCACATCTTCAACTCATCAGCCAACTGGCAGAGAAAATCGAGGACCATTAGCAAAAAAGGCATCATTATCTTTAGATTAATCTGAATAAAGTGAAAAACGAAAAAGAGGAGCCAATGATAGATCATGGGCTTTGCAAACTGGTGTTAAAGAAGCCCTCTTTCAAGCCGGATGCGGTGATGCACGCCTGTAATCCCAGCAATTTGGGAGGCTGAGACAGGAGCTCAAGTTCAAAGCCAGCCTCAGCAATGGCAAGATGCTAAGTAACTCAGTGAGACTCTGTCTCTACATAAAACACACACCAAAAAAGGGCTGGAGATGTGGTTCAGTGGTCCAGTACCCCTGAGTTCACTCCCCCGTACCAAAAAAAAAAGAAAGAAAGAAACCCCCTTTCAGACTCAGAATTGCATTAAAAGTTACAAATAACATGGTGCAGAAAGAGTCTCTTGCTTTAACTCCCAGAAAACAAAAATCAGTAAATCGGTGGTGGTTTTTCTGATTACTGTTAAAAAATACAGATCAGAGGGAAAGTAAAAGAAAAAAAAAAATACCTTCAAACCAATCCAAAGCAAAGTTATAATATCCAATACTTTGGACAGAAATAGATTCTAGTTTTGTCATTAGACAAAAGACTGAGGAAAAACAAAAGACTGGAGAAAAAAGTTAAGAGCTGTTGTTCAACACTCTTATCATTACAAGGCAATATTCTTATCATTAAAAGGAAAATAACCACACCATCAATGAAAACAAGTACTCTTTTAGTAGGCCACAGCCTCAGCATGAAATGACAAAAGCCCAACATAGGCTTAAGGGGTATTGGGTCATGCCACTGTAAAGTATTTGGTAATTGTGTCCTGTTCTTTTTTTCTATTTTTATTTAGTCTTCACTTTTATGTATCTTTGACATAGCATAGAAGTCTAAGCAATTTGGACAGTGTAAGAGTCACTTACAAGCCTGACTTTTTCTGCAACAAAAATCCAAAAATAACATTGGCTTCAATAGGATAGAAGTGAATTTCTCTTTGATGTAGCAGTTTGAATACAGTGGGCATGGTGTCTGGGGCCCAAGCTCCTAGCTTTTTCAACTGACATCTTCTTCAACTGACATCCTCTATTTGTGTTCTAAAATAGCTATTTAACTCCTGTCTTCAGTTCTTCTTGAACAGCTATATTTTCTTACCAAAGGGTAACAAAAGGATTTATCCCTTTTCTTTAGGAGCAGGTTTCAGAATCTTTATACATCACTTTGATTCACGTTCATTTGGTCTGAACTTGGTCACATGACCACACTCAGCTAAAAGGGAGGCTGAACAATATAGTCTTGTAATTGCAAGCTGCATGCCCATATTAAAACATAGTAAGTCGATACTTACTTTTAATGCCCAATTTTCATGTGTCTTTAGCATGTCACTTGGCTTTCAGGGATTTTATTTTTTAGGGATAAAACTTATATCCTGATATCACTTTATATACTCTAGCAAGAGTTCAGTATGATTCTACTTCTTAGAATCAGTATGATTCTAAGTTCTGTCTACTAGAACCTTACACTAATATTATTTCCCCAACTGTGTTAATTCCCCCCTGATGGCCATCCCTGACATTAGGCTAAATTTATATATCATCTTTGTTTGCTATATCATTTAGGATGGCACTCAAGTTCCACTAAACAATGCCCTTTGGAGACTTGAATTGTTGGATTTGCTATTTGGGTATGTGGGAGTACAAAATTTGGGGTTTTGATGGAGGTGGGTGAGTGTGGAACAACTAGAGAAGCTGGACAAAATGTTTTAAACATTTGAAGGGGGCTGGGATTGTAGCTCAGTGGTAGAGCGCTTGCCTCGCATGCGTGAGGCCCTGGGTTCGATCCTCAGCACCACATACAAAGCAATAAAATAAAGACATTGTGTCCATCTACAACTAAAACAGTATTTGAAAAAAAAAAAAAACATTTGAAGGTATCACAGAGGAAACAAGCCAGTGATATGTACTGGGGCCATATCCCAAGAGAAGCAGGAAGCTGAGAAGAGGTGTTTGGAGTTACTTTGCTCGTAAGGGCAACTGTAGATTGTGAAAAGGACCTGAGCAGAGAGCATTCTTCAGTCTCAGTGGTGTGTTCATTCCTTGATAATCCTCAAGCTAGAGAGTTAAGACCTGTGTAATTTCCATATGAGTTAAACTTTAATTTATTTAAAGAAGTATGTTTGAATTTAAATGAAACAAATTACATAGAAAATAATTTAACAAACACCTATGAATTTGAGATTAAGTGGATTCTATCATTTAAAGAATTACTATATTTATCTCTGTTTTATATGAAAAAATATGTTTTAGAGGCAGTTAGAGTTCTGCCCCTATCAGTGAATCTCTTCCATAGGAAATTTTATAATGATATTCTTGCAACATTTTTTACTAGGTCTAAACATTCATAAAGAATTTGGGTTAATGTTTTGGGTTTCAAATTTCATATAGGACTCAGCAAGTATTGATAATTGGCTTTTACCACTTAATCTTGTTTTTGAGATCTATTCGTGTTACTATGTATGGGTAAAATTTATTTACTTAAACTTCTATATATAACTTCAATGTCTGAATAAGACACTTATCATCCATTCCCCTACTGAAGGGCAATTATATGATCTGCATGTTTTTCTGTTAAACACATTACAGCTGTGAACATCTCTGATCATATCTTTGTTCCTATATTTGAAAACTCCTGATCATAGACATATAGAAAGGAGTCAACAGCACACTGGACCATACACATCCTCAACCTGACTGCATTTTGTCAAATTGCTCTTTGAAATACTTGTAATAATCATATTTCTACAGACAGTGAGTAAGTGTTCTTCTTTTCCCACATATTTTTTTTGCCAGACCTTGGGATTATAAGGCTATTATGATGATGTTTGGGGGAGTTTAAAGTGATATATTGTGTTGTTTAATTTATATTTCCTAATTGCTCATGGATTGAACAGAATTTTTGGCATTATATTTTTTCCTTTGTGAATTGCATGACGAAAATTGACCATTTGTGCTGGGCGCAGTGGCACGCACCTGTAATCCCAGTGACTTAGGGCCTGAGACAGGAGGATCATGAGTTCAAAGCTAGCCTCAGCAAGGGTGAGGCGCTAAGCAACTCAGTGAGACCCTGTCTCTAAATAAAATACAAAATAGGGCTGGGGATGCAGCTCAGTAGTTGAGTGCCCCTGAGTTCAATCCCCTGTAAAGCACCCCCTGCCCCCCAAAAAACTGACGATTTGTCTATTTGGTTGATTGTATTTTTCTCACTGCTTTTTAGGAGATTTAGGGTTATATTCTAGAACTTTATTCTGTATATGAAAAACGAGTTGCATATATTTTCTCCCAATAGGTGATATGTTTTGAAGAAACAGCTTTTATTATTATTCAAAGAAGTTTTTATGTGTTAGTGATAATGCCAAATGTCATTCTTTATATTTTTTATATTAAGAAGTAATCTTTATTTCAATGAGATAACTTTTTCTTTTTATAATTTTAAAGTTTTGCTTTCAAATCTAAGTCATCAATTCATCTGGAGTTAATGTTTGGGTTCAATATTGGTCAGCTTTTTTGCTGCTATGACCAAAGGACCTGAGAAGAACAAATTGAGAGGAGGAAAATTTATTTGGAGGTTCACAGTTTCAGAGGTCTCAGTCCATAGATGGCTGACTCCATTCCTCATGGCTTGAAATGAGGCAGAACATCATGGGGGAAGTGTGTGACAGAGTAAAGTATCTGGGGACATGGCACCAGAGAGAGCATGACTACATTCACTAGAGACAAAGCACGCCCCTAATAAGCCCTATCTACACACTACCTGCCATCAGTTAGCACTCCGTTAATTCTTATCAGGAGATAAATGCACTGATTGGGTAAAGGCACTCATTACCCAATCATTTCATCTCTAAATTTCTTGCATTGTCTCACACTTGAGCTTTTGGGGGACACCTAATATCTAAACTATAATTGTTCCATATGAGGCACAAGGTAATTTAACATTATACTTATGGCATCACACCAGTAACAGAAGAGCCCCTCCTCTTCTTAGGTAAGTGAAACACCTTCTCAGTTACATGCCCAGTGTGTATATATTTATATGTACACTGTTTCAGGAAAGCCCAATTTTCCGTTTGATATCATTTCTCACCAGCCTGAAGGATTTCTTTTAATACTTTTCGTAATAAAGCTGTGTCAGTGGTGAGTTATCTCAGTTTTAATGTATATGAAAAAGTCTTTGTCTATTTTTTAATGAAATACTCACTGGATATAGAACTCAAGGTTGACAGATTGTTGTTGCTTTTTTGTTTTAGTATTTTAAAATGTCATTCTATTATCTCCTGACTATATTGTTTCTAATGAGATGCTATCAGATATTTTTGTGAAAAAATCAGTTTTACCTTTTTTTTTCCTGCCTTATTTTTGGCTGCCTTTAAGATTTTTATTCAACTTTGTTTTCAGTCACTTGCTAATTGTATACATAATTATAATTTTCATTGTGTTTATTTTGCTTGAGGTTTTTTACGGTCTTTTGGAAATTTAGGTTTATTATTTTCATCAAAATTGAAAAATGTTTAGTCATTATTTCTTCAACTGTTTTTATCTATTCCAGTTTCTCTCTCTTGTCCATCTGGGTCTCCAGTGATACACAAGGTAGCTGGTTGTCCAGAGATAACATGTTTGCTTCTTGTCTCAAAGTCTTTTTTTACAATTTTCTCTCTCCCCATGTCTAAATTTAGTTAGTTTCTTTTAAGTTTTTCTTTCAGATACATTCATATTTTCTTGTGTAGTTTCCAGACTACTTTTAAGCCCATCTAGTGATTTAAAAAATTTTAGATAATATATTATTTTAGTTTTGGAATTTCTATGTGAATCTTCTTTGTATTTTGTTGTTCTCTTAAGCTTGCCAAGCCATCCTCATGTTATATTCAAATTTTCCTAAACCCTTGAACATATATCTAACATCTGCTTTAAAGTCTTTGTGTGCTAATTCCAGAATCTGTCTCATTTCTGAGATGTGTACTGTATGGATACTACCTTATTGAGAGTTTGACTTATGCTCCTTTAAGGAATACCAGGTTTTAAGCTTAATCCTATTTAGGATGGATTTTAGGTATTTTTATAGTAAGTCCAGAACAATTCTTACACTCTGGCCATAGGAGCTCCACTAAGGTGTGGCATTTCTGGGATTTTAGTTGAGTGTCTGGGTTGTCTGTGAGGTCTGTCCACTCAGGCTTGTTTCCTGGTTCTGTGTTACTCTTGGAATCTGTTTTGCTCAGTCCCCAGAAGCTCTTCTTTGCCAGACCTCGCAGTCTTTCTTTGTGTGAGCACAGTTTGGTAGGTATTTAGTCAAATATCCAAGGACAGACATTTCTGGAGATTTCTGGGATCATTTTCCTGTTCAGCTCTCTCTTCCTGGTATTGTGTTTCTGCAAATCCAGCTGGGTTGGCAGCCCCTAACCCCAATATCTACATTCTCCATCCTGTGAGACCACCCATCTCTGATAGGTCCCTTCCTCCCTGTGCCCCAGCTGAGAAAATGCCCTCAAGCAGAGAGCTGGTGAATGGAGACCTACCTCATCATGTTCACCCCTTCTCTTTGCTCAGGGTCAGAGCCTGTGTCACCCGACGCCCAAGAGCAGCTCTTCACATATGTTGTGTCTTAGGTAGTTACAGGGGAAAGATGAATGTGATCGCATTACTTATTAGAGCCAGAACTAGAGGTTTCTATGTATGAATTTTTAAATCTCTATTAAATTTCAATTTCTACTTCATCCTTTATTTCCAGTGTTATAGTTTGTGCTCTCTTTTTTTCTTGGGCAATCAAATTATGGTTGTCTATTTTTCTAGCATGTATTGTTTGTTTTTCTCAACATTCATATGAATTATTCAGTTGTTTTTAATCTTTTGAGTTTTATGCTTGGTTCATTCATTAAGTTTCAATATGTTTTAATTTTCCAACATGTTCACTTAGGACTGTGAATTTCCCTTTAAGTTTTTGTTTTGTTTTGTTTTTGATACTGGGGATTGAACCCAGGGCCTTATATATACCAAGCCTGCACTCCACCACTGAGCTTCATTTCAGCCTTTCAAGAGTTTTGGTATATAATATTTTTGTTCCAAATATTTTTAATTGCAAAAGGTTTTTTCCCCTTTTCTGTTTTAGTAAAATTGTAGTATGAAATCCTTCATTTTTACCATTTCAGGTTACAATCTGTGACACTAAATTCATTCAGAATAAATACATTAGGGCCAGACACAGTAGTGCATACCTGTAATCCCAGCAACTGGGGAGGCTGAGGCAGGAAGATCACATGTTCAAGATCAGCCTTAGTGATTTAGTGAGGTTTTAAGCAACTTAGTAAGATTCTGTCTCAACATAAAAAAATATGAATGGCTGGGGATGTTGCTCAGTGGTTATATGCCCCAGAGTTCAATTTCCCAGTATACACACATACACACACACACACACACACACACACACACACACACACAAAGAATAAGTAGGTGGGTATCCACATATAATATTTCTCTTAATAATCATCGCTGTTTATAATAGGCTAAATATGACTTCATGCTGATAACTTCAACTCTAATCCATTACCTCATGCATGGATCGTTCTAGCTTTCTCTTCTTGCATATCTATAATCTCCCAGCATAATAGGAAAACTTGCCCTCACTATCTACCATCCAGGATATATGTCAACAATATCAGAAGTGTTAACCCATATTCTCATGGGGATAACTTTATCAACTACAGTGAAGTGATTCTGTTCAGTTCTTCAGCCTTTAGGTTTATAGTTTCCAGTCACTTTCAAAGTTACTTAAATTTGTTCTTTTATCCCCCATACTCTTAGGTGAAGTTGATGTATACATGTGTAATACAGTGAGATCTTCAGTCACATTCTGAATCCCATCCCGGAAGGTCCTGTTATTCTAAATGACTTTTTTTCAAATTGCATATATTCAGTCTTTTTTCTTGGTTTGTGAAGTTCTATGAGTTTAGAACAAATACCTAGTGCAGGTATACACCCTTAAGTATAGAATACAGAGTAGTTGAACCACCAAAAAATATTCTCTGTGCTTCACTTGTTAATTATTCCCTATCACCTACCGAACTCCCTGAAACCACTGATCATTTTACTTTCTCTGTAGTTTGATCTTTCCCAGTGTGTCATATAATTGGAACCATCCAGTTCTTATCCTTTTCAGAGATTCCTGAACCTGGAATTTGAGGGTAGTGTAAATTTGAACCTCACATTCGTGCATGAAGTAGACTCAGAGAATACAATACATTCTTTGGGCACTCAGGTAGAGCAAAGAAAGGTATCCTGTTACCTTCCTTTAACAAGGACATATATTTTTCAGTCCAACCTTTTATTGAAGATAATTTCATCAAGGTTTTTAACTCTCCTTTATAAGATTTTCCCTGCTACCCTGAGGAATTTGAAATAAAAGCTCTTAGGACACTTGCACTCCCACCAGTTCCACCAACACACCCACCCTGGGTTAAGGGACCATGGAAGCATCACTAGGCCTCATGAAACTATACTCTGTTTTTCAGGTTATCTGCCAATTGAGGATCTTTCAAATTTTTTATGCTACTTAAACTATGCTTTTTAAACATTAAAAAGCATTTTTACATTTTATGCATTTGTGAGAAAGACCAAGGCAAAGCTCAAGTAATTTAATTTGCATTATTTAAAAATCAGAAAGTCCTGAATTTGCTTCTTTAAATGTCTCAAATTTTGAAGAGTTTGATGAAGTTTGTATATCAGGTCTGAGATTACTTTCTTATTTAGTCCACCTAGTCATGCATGGGGAAAAGCAGCACAAGGCCAGTGGAATGACTCCAAAGCAGTATTCTTGATGCCCTAGTGTGTGTTTTTAGCAAGTGTTTTTCTTCATCCAACATCCCTGTGAGTGACTTGAGTCATTTCACAAGCACTCACTGCCAAATTTCCGTGAACATATAATAAAAACCACATCTCTATTTGGGGCTTAAATTAAGATATAGAATACATGAATTAAGTATATTTTATGTTTCTTCATACTCTAATTTAAGTTTGTTGGAGTATTTTTTTTTTTGCCTTGTGATTGAGAAGTATGGTTTGAAGTATTCCCCAGGGCTTGTGTGCTGGGAATTTGGTGCCCAGTCTGGTGACATTGAGCAATATGGAACCTGTAAGAGGCAAAGCCCAGTGTAAGGTAATTAGGTCTCTAGAGGCAAAGCCCTTGGAAGAAACTGATGTGGTTCTTGAAGGATCCTGGTTTCCACCAAAGAGTTATTACAGAAGAGAAAGTTTGGCTCCTACCCTCTGTCTGGCTTCACATCTTCCATGTGACCTCAATATGTGACCTGTTTCTTGCTCATAACGCCACTATGGCACCATCCAACCAGTCTTCTCCAGAGGTCCAAAACATGGGGACATCTGATCTTGGACTTTCAGTCTCTAGAACTAAGTTTAATAAACTTCTTTTCCCTAGATGTATAATGATGTCAGTAAAGACTAAGTCAATGGTTTCCAGGGTTTTTCTCCAGACACATATTTTAAAATATACTCTATATATTGCATAGATTGGACTTATCATTTAAAGACTAAGTCTGAATTCTAATGCTGAATAAAGTATACCAGGAGTTCTGATGAAGGCAAAATTGAGCTAAATGTTGGAATCTCTCCTGACAGTGTTTTCTTTTCTTTAAGATCAGGGCTTGTGTTGGATAATTGTACTATGGTGGGCTGTGAAGTACTTTCTGGAAAAATGAGATTTCAGTTAAGACTTGAATGAAGAAGGACAACAGCACGTGCAAAATATCTGAGGCCTGAATATACCTGGTGCCTTCAAGGAACATTAAGAGGTCAGTGCAGATGGATCACAGTGAAGAGGGGAGGGAGAGCCGGTGATGACGTCAGAGAGGTACCAAAGGAGCAGGAGGTAGTGAGGACTCTGGCTTTCTTTCTGAGATTAGAACCATTGGAAATGTGGAGCAGAGAAGTAGTTACTTCCTTTTTGGTGAGTTCATACTGTTATATTGAAAATAGACTGAGGAAGGCAAAGACAGAAGAAGAAAATCAAGTAGGAGGTTATTTCAGTCTTTGAGACAAGAGCAGATGGTGGCTTATACCAGAACAGTAGCAGTGGAGGTGGTAAGAAATGATTGGATTCCAGGCCCATTTTAACTCACTTATTCAATAAGTGTTTACTGAGTAACTGCTATGTATCTGGTAATACGTTAAGTATTAGAATTGCCATGCTGAGCACAATAAAGCAACAAACAAACAAATAAAAACTCCATTGTTCCTATTCTCCTTGAGTTGTTTTTTTGAAGAATTGTTGGAAGTAGACATAGGCAGAATAGATGTAAACAAATAGGCAAAATTAATTTCAGACAGGAGTACATACTGGGAAAAAAGTTAACCACTTTCATGTGAGAGTGACCAAGTGGGTACATGGAGGCTACTTTGCATCTTTATATTGTGCATTCAGGGAGGACTACTCAGAGCAGGAGGTGACCTGTTGACTGGGACATGAATGACAAGAAGAAGTGAAGACCTGGTGGATGATTGCACAGGAAGAATGAACTACAAGTTCACAGACAGAGAAGAACTTGTTAGCTCGGCTTGCTCAACATACAAATCTATGGTGAGGTAGTGTGGCTGGAGCACAGCAAAAGACCTGGGAAGCAACAGCAGTAACCCTGGGGAGGTAGACTTTATAGGGCCTCAAAGACCACAATAAGGAATGTGGAGATATTCTCAGTATACTGGAAAGTCACTGGAGGGCTTTAAGTGAGGAAGTGGCATGATCTACCTTACATTTTTAGAAAATCTGTCTGGCTACTTTGCAGAGGACCTATTTGTTTGAGAGGCACCCATGGAGAGCTCCAGCAGGCATTAGAAACATGCATCTGGAGCTCAGGAGAGAAGCCAGTCTAGAAGATACAAACTGAAGAGTCATCAGAGTATGAATGATGTTGAAAGAGATGGAGCTAGGGGAGGTGATTCCAGAGTGAGTTTGGGTAGCAAAGAGTCAGGACCAAGAGGATCACACTGCTGCAGTCCAGAGGCCTCCTTTTTATCCTCTTCTCATCATGGAAAGACTAGTTATCTTCCATTCTGTCCTCCATGCCCTCCAATCAGCTGTCCATCCTACCATCCCACTTTATCTGCGTCTGTTCTGATCACCATTCCTTCTTTGAAGTGCAAAGTGTATAGGCTTAGTAAAGGAACAATAGGAGGTAGAGTTGGAACACTGTCGAAACAATAAGACTCCAACAGAGAATACTTCCAACATATTGAGAAGTAAAATTTGTTAAAGAGGGTTTATAGCATATTTGAGAACAAAATCCTAAAAGGTTTGAGTCTGACTTCTCAGATTCCAACAGTTCACCTGTGTTTCTGATCACCATCTGCTCTTAGCTTCCCCCCAAAGCCAAGCTCTGCCACAGACCCTTATGACCTCAAGTTGGGCCTCCCAAGGGCTGCATAAGCCTGGCATGCCACCTGCTAGCTATTGCCAGTCCTTCCAGACACTGTATTATACTGCTAGTCTGGACCTATCTTCTGTACCTCAAATAAATATGCTTCCTTTCCTACTACTTCTTGAGCATCTAGTTCTAACTTCTGGATTCTAGAATCTATGCATCTTATAATATTAATGAGCCCGTCATTAGTCATGCCTTCCAATATGACACCCCAACTCACTATCCAGTTACATTGTTCTTCAGGTTCTAGAAGATAGGTTACAAGCACTGAGTTTCAAATTTCCAAGGCAATTCTGTGTTCCTATAATGAAATACATCCTTTCTTATATTTATCATAATTAATAGAAGTAGTAAAGGAAGTAATGACTACAGTCACTGAGACTTCAGTGGTAAGGTCCTTTTTATATTTTGTACTAGGAAAGAATGGACCAAATTTATATAGACAGTAAAGTTCACTCCATTAGTTATAACTGCTCCTCCTAATTCTTGGCAAGGAAGACACAAGAGACCTGTGCAGGGAGTTAAAAGGAGTTGAAAAGCAAATGTCATGCTAATCTTAAAGACCAACTTTGTTATTTTGTCATTTTTTAGCATACAACTAAATATATATATATTATGGACACATGTATATGAATATATGTATATATATGTACATACATATTCAACATATATACATATATTTCAATTCAATATTCATGTCTAAATATATGTATATATATTGAATACAGAGTCTATCATTTATTAGAGCTTGTTACAAGTTGAATTATGTTCTAATCCCAATCCTAATCCCAAATATTTCAATTCCAATGATCTCAGAAAGTATCTCAGAATGGAAGTTTATTTGTAAATAGAGTCATTGTAGATAAAGTTAACTAATTTGAGATAAGGTTATATGGGAATAGGATGGACCCCTAATGCAATATGACTGGTGTCCTTTCAAAAAGGTAAAATTTGGACACGAGCACACACACAGAAATGCAGTGTGCAAATAAGAGATTTACAAAAATGAAAGAAAGCCAAGGACTGCCATCAGATGCTGAGAAAGGGGCATGAAACGGATTCTCCATACCAGGCTCAGAAGGTACCAACCCTGCCAACACCTTGATCTTGGACTTCTGGACTTTGGAATGGTTAAACAATGAATTTCTGTTGTTTAAGGCATCCAATTTGTGGTACTTTCTTACAGTACCCCTAGAAAACTCATATAAAGCTTGAGCAGGCACAAATTATACTCCACACAATATTTTAGTGATATATTCACTTTTGCATTAATAAATGTGCAACCCAATTTGTCCATGCTTTGGAATTTTGCCAGCACAAACTCTCACCCCATCAAAATCATCACCAGGAGGAAGAGAAAATAAGCAGAGGGGTGTGTGTGTACAAACACATGCTCATTTTTCTGAAGAAACTGAAGGAGTGCTTGTTCATGCAGGCGTATTTCCAAAGAGGCTGAAGAAAAGAAATCACGTTTAAAACAAACATTTACTCCTGTTGCTAAGTCAATGCCTCACAACATTACTGTGGTATCAGACATGAAAATGAAGTAAGAATTATGCAGTTCAGCCTAATGCTGTCTACTCAGCCTCGACTGATAGACAAAGAAAAATAGTTGCATTTGGTATAATGGGTTGGGGGTGTGCAGCATGCATTTAAAAACCATGTCAGGACATTTTTGCATATCAGAAAACAATCTCATTAACACATTTCATGAGACACTTGTGTAGTCAATGAATTTTAATTATCCCTGAAGTTTTGGATAAGGAGTTTGATACAAACCACTTCAGTAATAGAAATCACAAATGATCCTTATATTACCATTGATAGTGTCAATCCTATAATTTCATCTTGTTTAATATTACATCATTATTTTACTGGAATAATTAATGCTTTGTCATATGAGTAATAATATATGCTTATGGAAATATAACTCATGAACAGTGCATTTCTTCCATCCAGCTGACATAGTGAAATCTAACGAAATAAGAATGGAATGAGAGAGATGAAAGAAAAACACCAATTTCTTCTTTGTTGTTTTCAGATTTGTACAAAGCCTAAGGATGAAGCAACTCAAACAACAGGCAACCTCTCCAAACCTGTCCTGGTTGTTTGACTTTAAGAAACATGCACTGTTTCTT
>CM053405.1:47819289-47853456 GCA_028644305.1 Xerus rutilus | reverse complement strand
CGATTTGACAAAATTTTATTAAGGATTTTTGCATCTATATTCATCAGGGATATTGGTCTGAAGTTTTCCTTTTTGGATGTGTCTCTGTCTGGTTTTGGGATCAAGGTGATACTAGCCTCATAGAATGAGTTTGGAAGGGTTCCTTCCCTTTCTATTTCGTGGAATAATTTGAGGAGTATTGGAGTTAGTTCTTCTATGTCCAACCTCACTTCTAAAACCTGTCAGTTAAAACTAATTTAAGGGGCCCCTGCTCACCACCCAACCAGTTTAAGAACATTGCTCTGTCATCTTAATAGCTAGACCTATCGGCAACATGTTCTCTGTTATGATAGGGTGAGGAGTGTTCAGCTTACCTAGGATCTGATGGGCACAGCAGCTTTAGTACTTTATAATAGTTCCTAGAAATGTTTACAGAACACGGTGTTTTGCATTGCAACATAAAGCACACTATGTGCAGCCACCCCCAACCCACTGTGGAACTGTGAGGACAGTGAGAAACTTCAGTTTTCCCAAGGAGCTTCAGTCTCTCTCTTTATTCTGAGCTCTACTAAAGAGGCATCAAATTTGAATTGAAACAAGACACATTTAGATGAGATTCAAAGAGCTTAGTTCTCTAAGGTAAGAAGAATGGTTTGCTTTTCTAACAGTTTAGAGTCTCTGTGGAGTTTTAAACAATGATGAGACAGATCTTCACCCTTTTTTGAATAACTAAATCAGTGCATCTTAACAGATGCGGAAGAAATGACCAAAACAGTGCCTCCTGCTTTTAGGACTCTGTGTCCTTTTCTGTGGCTATGAAATCCATACGGATCTTTGGAGAAGTTTGTCCGGCTCTCATTCAGTGAGCACTTTCACATCTCATCCATAGGTGCTCTTCCTTTCTTTGTTTTTGCTGTCAATCTTCTTTAACCTTTTCTTCCTTCTCTGTGTTTGGTATTTTGAAACCAGTTCTACAGGATATATTCAGATAGTCCTTTCATGGGCAAAGGACTTAAATTTTTAAAATACAACTTTTCACCAGAATGGTCCACAAAGAAGAAGAAAGAAGAAAGAAGCCCTGCCCCTCCCAAGGACAGAGATGAGGCAAAGAATTTGAAGGTGAAGAAGGCAGTAGTGAAAGGTGTCCCCCCCCACACACACACAAAGTTCTCCCTTTATCCATCTTCTTGTGAACCAAAACACTGTATCTCTGAAGGTAGCCCAGATACCCTGGAAAGAATGCCACTTGCCCCAGAGAAACAAGCTTGCTCACTAAGCCTTCATCCTGTTTCCCAGGACCACTAAGTCAGCCATGAAAAAGTTAGAAGACAGCACACTCGTGTTCATCGTGGATGTCAAGGTCAACAAGGATCTGATCAAATGGGCTGCAGAAAACCTCTGTGTCATTGATGTGCCCAGGTCAACACCTGATCAGGCTTGACAGAGAGAAGGTGGTATATGTTCAGTTGGTTCCTTACTATGATTCTTTGAATGTTGCCAACAAACTTGGGATCATCTAAATTGAGTCCAGCTGGGCAATTCTAAACATACTTTCTTAACCATAAAACAAAGTAAAATAAATAAAATTAAATTAAAAAATAAAACAGTTTGCTGCCAAAACCAGCTTAACACTTTCTGCCTTCAAGCTTAGTTTGCTCACGTGGATCAAGGGAACTCACCTCACTGCTGTACTTTATTTTGGCTTGCTGGACTTAAGTTGAAGGTAGCATTTTTATGTTCAGATGTATCCAAAAATAGTGAGGATAAAAAGAAATATGTATTTACTAAGAGCTCACTTCCTAGGCAGGAAATATTAATGGATGGGAAAATCAGCTTATTGCAGAGGAAAAGCTATTCTGACCTCCCACCCAAGCTTATGTGGGAGACACGATGCTCCACTGAGCTGCAAATTAACTCTCATATTCCCACATTATTTGTGATTTCATGAATGGTTTAACTAGAGGCAGGGGCAAAAAGAAATGGCATTTCTACCCTCAAGTTTCTCCTCTTTGTGTGTCTATATCATGAATAGCCAATGAGTTAGAACAAATGGCTTTGGCCAACTGATAAAAATTTCGAAACCTTCTTGAGCACCTTTGTCTAGTTTTTTAATCATTTCACTCAATGGAAAAAAAATGTGATGATGAGAATTCAGAGAATGTTGATTTTTCTCATCCCAGCTGTGCCAATAGCTCTTGATTCAAATGCCATTATTAAATCATTTGTTCATTAGTCCAACCAAAACTTGTTGAGCACATATTATGTGCCAGATATCAGTCTAGGTCCAGGATTACAGCTGTGAAGCCGTTCACAAATGTCCTACTTCACACAGCTCACTCATGGTGAGAGAAGATGGACGTCAGACAAATCCATAACTGGTGCTGTAGGTGTCAGATGGCTGAAAGGGCTCTGGAGGAAAATTAAATAGAAACGGTGGAGGATGAATACTCAGTTTGAGCAGATGGGCACGCAAGACCTGATGGAGAAGAAAATATTTGAACAAACATCAAAGGAGGGAGAAGAGTTGGATGTGGGTATTTGCAGAGAGTATCCGAAGCAAAAGAAATAGAAAATACCAAGGCCAGAGCATGCAGATAATTTGTCAAAAGCATGCCACCTCCTTTCTTTGATAAAATAAATGTCACCTAGAATGAAATTCTGCTCTAAGGAGGGTAGCCATCAAGTGAGTCTGCACTAATCCATTGGTTTATTTGGCTCAGCAATTCCATTGGGGTTTTGCATTATCTAACTTTCCTCTTTGTTTTTGTCTTACACTGGTAATATACAAATTCTTGCTGGAAATATACAAACAGTAAAGAAGTTGAAAGGTGAATGTTCCCCTATCCACATACTGACTACGTGGTTTCCAAAGAAACTACTGCGAATAGTTTGATGAGCATTTACTTGTCCTTTTTCTGTATTTACATACACATATGCATATGAAAATATATTTTTTCATGAACATGATCATGCATATTTCCTAACAAACTTGCTTTCCTTAATTTTACAGTGTTGGAGATTTTTCTCTGTTAATAATAAAGGATTCAATAGATTCTTCAATGGAAGTAGAGTATTTTATGGTAAGGACTTATGATGAATTATTTATACTCTCCATTGATGGACTTTTAAAAAGTAACGAAAGTATATATCTTTCTACCCAAGTTATGGTGAACATATATAAGTGATTCTTTAAGAGGCACATCCAGAATTTAGATTGGAAGTATATGTGAGTTTATTTTTACAATAGCTTTATTGAGATATAATTCATATCCTGTACAATTCACCCAAAGGATACAATTTAATGGTTTCAATGTATTTAGAATTGTATGCAATCATTACCAGAATCAAATTGAAAACATTTTAATCACTACAAAAAGATGCTTAAAGTCATCACTTCTCCATCCTCCAACCCTTTCAGACTGAGGGAATCATTACTTCTGACTCTATACATTTGCCCATTCTGCACATGGAATATAAATGGAATTATGTGATTTGTAATCTTTTGCATCTGTTTCTTTTATTGGTCTAATATTTTCAAGAATCACTCACAATGCAACAAATGCACTTTGTTTCTTTTTATTGCCTAATAATACTCCTTTGCATGAATATATTACATTTTCTTTATTCATTTATTACCTGATAAGCAATTTACGTTCCTTAATCTTGCCCTATTTTGAATAATGTTTCTATGCACATTTATGCATTTTTTTAAGCAAATGTGGATTTGTTCTCTTGGGTACATACTTAGAAGTGAAATTTGGGTATATCTAGGAGTAGAGGCTGGGTCACATGTTAGCTCAATATTTAAATTTTTAAAAAACTGGCAAGCTATTTTCCAAAGTATATGTGTCATTTTAAAATTTTTATTTACTTATTTTTATTGGTACATTACAATTACACATAAGAGCAGGAATCATTATACTATATATGTACATGCACATAATTTGATCAGTTTAATTCCCAATACCCTTTTCTTTCCCTCTCTTCCTTATAATTTTATATTAGATATATTGCAAATATATATGTACACACATATATACATACACACATACAGGATTCATTGTGATATATTCATACATGAACATGGCATAGTTTGATAAATTTCATTTCCCAAGTGCTTCCCTATGCCCTTCTCTTCTTCATCCGTCTCAATCATCTTCCTCTACACTATTGGTCTTCCTTTTATTTTCATAAATCTCCTGCCTATTTTATGCCACCCCTCCCCCCCAGCTTCTGCACAGGAGAGAAAATATTCAACCCTCGTATTTATGAGTCTGGTGTATTTCTCTTAACATAATGTCCTTCAGTTCCATCCCTTTACCAGAAAAATGACAAAGTTTCATCATCTTTATGACTGCATAAAACTTCATTGTCAATATATACCACATTTCATTTATCTATTTGTTTGTTGATTGACACTTAAGCTGGTTCCATAACTTGGCTATTGTGGATTTCACTGCTATAAACATTGATATTCATGTATCCCTATAATATGCTGATTTTAGTTATTTTGGATAAATATCAAGGAGTGTGATAGCTGGGTCATGTGGTTGTTCCATTTCTAGTCTTCTGCAGAATCTCTGTACTGCTTTCCATAGTGGTTGCACTGATTTGCAGTCCCATCAAAAATGTATAAATGTACCTCCCCACATTTACATTCATACGTGAACATAGAATAGTTTAATAAATTTCATTTCCCAAGTACTTCACCCACAATTATTGTTATATGTACTCTTGATGAGTGCCATTCTAAGTGGAGTGAGATGAAATCTTAGTGTATTTTGATGCTCAGGATATTGATATTTCTTCTTTTGATAAATATGTTTAGTTCATTTACCCATTTATTGATTGTATTATTTGTTGTGTTTGTGTTGCATTTTTTGAGTGCTTTATGTATTCTATATGTTAATTCCCTGTTAAAAAGAATAGCTGTCAAAGATTTCTCCCCTTCTATAGAATCGTCCTTCATGCTCTGAATTGTTTTCTTTACTGCACCATCTTAAAATCCCACCAGCAGTTGAAGATTGCAATTTCTCCACATCCTTGTCACATTTGTTATTTATGCATTATTATTATTATTTTTATTACTACTGCTACTATAGTCATCCTTATAGGTATCAAATGTCATCCCACTATAGTTTGATTTGCATTTTCCTGAATATAATGGTACTGGAGAAAAGTCTATTCTAATTATTGGCCCATTGTTAATCTCTGTGTTACTGATTTAAAAAAGTTTTTTGTATATTCTAGGCAGAACTCTCTTGTCAGCTGTGATTTAAGAATATTTTTTCCCACTTGATGCCATCCTAATAACATTATCTTTCAGTCCACAGTCATGGGATGTCTTTTCACTTACTTCGATATTTTAAAACTTATTCTAACAATGATTTAAGACTACAGTGCTCAAGTCTTGTGTTTCTTTTGTTTACTTTATTCCTAAGTTTTTTTTCTTTTCAATGCTGTTGTCCAAGATAATTTTCTTAGTTTTATTTTTTGCACAGCAAATATATAGAAATACAATTTAGTTTGTACATATGGATCTTGTATTCTGCATTATTATTGAATGCATTTATTATTCCTAAATGATATTTGGAAAAAGTTTTATCATTTTCTGTAGTTACATGTTAGTTATATCATTTTCTCAGTCTGTGTCATGTGCATCAAAAGTATGTTAGTTGAGGTTTTTCACAAATGGCCCCCCTCACCAAGGTAAGGATGTGTCCTTCTATTCTAGTTTATTAAATGTTTTTATAATGAAGCAGTGTTGGATTTTATACAGTGCTTTTACTGCCATATTTACCTAGATTTCTAGGACAAATCCCCCTTGGCATGGAGGGGGATAGGTTGATATTTTAAACATATTATTGGATTCAGATAGCTAGTATTTTTGATGATAACTTTGTCTATATTTATAAAAGATATTGGTAGATAGATAGATAGATAGATAGATAGATAGATAGATAGATAGCTTACTTTGCCTAGTTTTTCTCTCAGTATGATATTGGTTATAAGATGATTTGGGATGTGTTCTCTTGTCTTCTATTATTTGGAAGAGTTTATGAAAAATCACCAATTATTATTTTTTTAAGATTTTTTTTTTAGTTATAGATGAACACAATGTCTTTATATTATTGCTTTGTATGTGGTGCTGATAATCGAACCCAGGGCCTCACACATGCGAGGCAAGCGCTCTACCGCTGAGCTACAATCCCAGCCCCTCACTAATTATTCTTAAAATATTTGTTAGAACTCACCAGTGAAGACAACTGGGACTAGATTTTCATATTATTCTCTTTTTTTTAAAAAAAGATTTTTTTAGTTGTAGATAAACACAATACATTTATTTATTTATTTTATGTGGTGCTGAGGATTGAACCCAGTGCCTCACACATGCAAGGCAAGCACTCTACCACTGAACTACAACCCCAGCCCTCATATTACTCTCTTTTCTTGTTATAGATCTATCCAGAATGTCCATTTCTTCTTGAGTCTATTTATATAGTTGTGCTTGTCTGGGAATTTGTCCCATTTCATTGGAGTTGTCTACTTTATCGACAATGATTATTTGTAGTATCCTCTCATCATCTTTTCCATTTATGTAAAGCTGGTAATAATTTTGGTAATTTGAGTCTTCTCTCTGTCTTTCTTGGTTAACCTAATTAAAGGTTTGTCAATTTCCTTTGTTCAAATAACCAACTGTTAAATTTTGCTGATTTCTTCTTTTATATATTCTTTATTTCATTAATTTTCCCTCAAATCTTTATTATTTATTTTTTCTACTTGTGTATCTTTTACCCAGTAATTTAAAGTGGATGATTAGGTTACTGATTTGAGATATTTCTTCTTTGATATGTGCTTTCTCTTATTCACAGCTCTATTGTGTTTTCACTTATTTAATGCTGTTTTACATAATATACTGCATATTTAAATATGCTATCTGTAATCATCACTATAATGTAGGTATTGTTGTTATTCTCATTTTGCAAAGAAAGAAACTGATTGTTAGATTATTTATTCAATTTTTCCAACATTCCATAGAAAATAAAAACTTAGAATTAAGACCCAAACTTATTTATACCCCCATATCCTTTGTAAGGCCAAGGACAAATAATCTGAGTCCACTTTTCACCTCATCTTTCCTTGCTTCTCTTAGAATCCACCAAGAGGCATGTTCAAAATATTTGTGGTAGCCATATACTTCCATTTTCCATTTCTGCTTTCAGCTTTTATTTTCCTATTCCAGAAGCCAAATGTATCTCATAATAGGAAAGAAAATGTATCTCATAATTGGCTCATTCCCAGGTGAATTTTTAAAAGGTAAAAAAGAGTTAGAGCCTAATACTCTTAATGCAAAGGCACTGATGTTTCCATAATTCTACATCAACCTATTATTTCCTTTTGATTTTGCAAGTACACAAGTATGATTCTACTTTCATGCTTTTATTTTCTCTGAATTCCATCAGATTATGTCAATGAAAAATACCGTGATAACCAGAGTCATATGTGTGAAGATGATAACCAGAATCAGAATAAACTATTTGGCACAAATTATACATTCTTTTGGAAACTATGCTTTTTTCCATTTAAAAAAGACATTGTGTTCACCTCATTGATTGTTTCTTTTGCTGAGAAGCTTTTTTGTTTGCCTCTATCCCAATTGTTGATTCTTGTTTTTACTTCTTGTGCTTTAGGAGTCTTGTTAAGGAAGTTGGGGACTAATCCAACACCATGAAGATTTGGGCCTACTTCTTCCTCAGTTAGGCGCAGGGTCTCTGGTCTAATTCCTAGGTCCTTGATCCACTTCAAGTTGATTTTTGTGCATGGTGAGAGAAAGGGGTTTACTTTCATTTTGCTTCATATGGATTTCCAGTTTTCCCAGCATCATTTGTTGAAGAGGCTATCTTTTCTCCAGTTTTTGGCACCTTTGTCTATATGAGATAACTGTATTTATGTGGGTTTGTCTCTGTGTCTTCTGTTCTGTACCATTGGTCTACATGTCTATTTTGGTGCCAATACCATGCCATTTTTGTTACTATAGCTTTGTAGTATAGTTTAAGTTCTGGTATTGTGATGCCTCCTGCTTCACTCTTCTTACTAAGGATTATTTTGGCTATTCTGGATCTTTTAATTTTCCAAATGAATTTCATGATTGCTTTTTCTATTTCTATAAGGAATGATGTTGGGATTTTAAGTGGGATCGCATTGAATCCACATAGCATTTTTGGTAGAATGACCATTTTGACAATATTGATTCTGCCTATCTAAGAACATGGAAGGTCTTTGCATCTTCTAATGTTTTCTTCAATTTTTGCCACATGCACATCAAATAGAGCACTAATCTCCAAGATAAATGAAACTTAAAAACTTAACACCAAAAAAACAAACATCCCAATCAATAAATGGGCTAAGGAGCTGAACAGAATCTTCTCAGAAGATATAAAATCGATCAACAAATATATGAAGAAATGTTCAACATTTCTAGCAATTAGAGAAATGCAAATCAAAAAACTACTCTAAGATTTCATCTCACGCCAGTCAGAAAGCAGTTATTAAGAATACAAACAACAATAAGTGCTGGCAAGGATATGGGGGAAAAGTCACACTCAAACATTGCTGGTGGGGCTGCAAATTGGTGCAACCAACCTGGAAAGCAGTATGGAGATTCCTTAGAAAACTTAAAATGGAACCACCATTTGACCCAGCTATCCCACTCCTTGACCTATACCCTAAAGACTTAAAAACCACGTACTACAGTAACGCAGCCACTTCAATGTTTATAACAGCACAATTTACAATTTCTATACTGTGGAAGCAACCTAGATGCCATTCAATAGATGAATGGATAAAGAAACTGTGGTATATATACACCATGGAATATTACTCAGCAATAAAAGAGAATAAAATCATAGCACTTTCAGGTAAATGGATAGACTTGAAGAACATCATGCTAAGCAAAGTAAGCCATTTCCAAAGAACTAAAGTCTGAATGTTTTCTCTGATAAGTGGATGCTGACTATAATGGGGGTGGGGGTGAGGAGCATGAGAGAAACAGAGGAACTTTGGATAGGGCAAAGGGGAGGTAGGGAAAGAGAGGGAGCATGGGAGTAGGAAAGGTGGTGGAAGGAGATGGACATCACTAACCTAGGTACAGGTATGAAGACACCAATGGTGCGACTCTATCTTGTTTACAACCTGATAAATGGAAAATTGTGTTCCATATGTGTGCTATGACTTGAAATGCATTCTTCTGTTTTAAAAAAATAAATAAATAGATTTTAAAAAGATATCGTGAGCCGGTCACAGTGGCGCACACCTGTAATCCCAGCACTTTGGGAGGCTGAGTCATGAGAATCGCAAGTTCAAAGCCAGCCTCAGCAATGGCAAGGCGCTAAGCAACTCAGTGAGACCCTGTCTCTGATAAAAACACAAAATAGGGCTGGGGATGTGGCTCAGTGGTCGAGTGCCCCTGAGTTCAATCCCTGGTCCTACAAGAAAAAAAAAAAGACATTGTGATTGTCTTGTTCAGTAATATTTAAATAGTGAAAATGAAATATATAAAGTGTGAGATAATCAGCATATGAACTCCATGAGGGCTGTGACTGCCACATAGTCCAGCTTCTTTCTCCGATATGTGATATAAGACTTAGAGCCTGGTAGGTGTTCAGGAGGTGTGTGCCAGATGAATGAATAACATGAAGTTATTTCTAAAAATGTCAGTTTTGTTAGGTACTACTGAGACTGTGTCCCTTAGTCCTCCTCCTAACGGGTCCATTTATACCTCCCCCTAATGTTACCTTATGTCTATTCTGTGTCAGGAGCAATGTAATGGGCTACGGCCATAGAAGTGACCATGGCAGCACAGACTTGATTTTGTGGGTAGTATCATTAAACAGTCAAACAGATCATTAGATAAAATTATAACAAATGGTTTAATGGAACATATGTTGTGTGAGAACAGCATGCAACAGAGGGTCCTCACCTATGCTGTGCAGGGTCTTCCTGAGGAAGTGGCATCTAGCACACCCTCAAAGGAAGCAAAAGACTCTAGGCAATGTATTCTCTTAGACCTGCACAGTGGTTTTTGTGTTTTAACATATTGCTCATGCCTTTGGATGGGGTATATATTCTCTAGTATTCTCTAGTTATTCATGGCACCCATACTCTTGTCCTGACTGGCACTTGACCTGAGTATAAAATGTATGTTACCTCTCTGGCCCCTATGAGTGTCTGAAAGTGTGAATTTTTTTTTTCTTTTCTTTCTTTTTGATACCAGGGATTGAACCCAGGGTCACTTAATGACAGAGCCACATCCTCAGCCTTTTTTATTTTTTATTGTGAGATAAGGTCTTGCTACGTCACTTAGGGCCTCACTAAGTTGCTGAGGCTAGCCTCAAACTTGTGATCCTCCTGCCTCAGTGTCCCAAACCGCTAGAATTACATGCATGCACTGCCATGCCTGACTTGAATATGTTCATCTTGATGTAAAACCTTGACTCTTATTTTTATTGTATTTTCTTTAGTATCAGACCAAAGTAAAACAAAAAAAAAACAATCACAACCACAAAAAAACATGCCCATCTTTGTCCAGCAAGCTCATTTGATAAATGTATATGTGAAAGAACATGTCATTACATCTGACTTTTTTAATATGACTATGTTTAAAAGTATCAGTTATAGTTTAATAAATTTATTTTGTGACACAAGGCTATAACCTATATTTAACAAACACATAGACCTATAGGTTGAGAAACCAAGGAAAAGGATAAACTAAATGTTCAATTTTTTATTGTGCATTAAATAATGAAAGTTCATCATGAAGGACAAGACATCTTTATTTCCATCTCATCTCCCAATCTCTCAGGCAAGGTACACTGTAATTATTGTACTCAGAGCCAACTCTCCATATGCTAAACTATTTTGACCTTTAAGAAAATTCTATACTAGGAAAACGATGAGCAATAATGGGGCAAATTACTACTCAGCTGTGCATAGGGTTCTCACTGGCTCTTCTGATTGGTCCTTTGGCACTTTCACTTTCATATAGCAAGTCCAGGTTTGTAACAAGGTAAGGTAAGGAAAATAGAGGCCAGGAAGTTGAGGAGGAGTCATAGAAGGAGAGTCCTGGTTGGAGCTTTAAGCCAGCAGGTCTTTTCCCATAAAGGAGTGCTTTCATCTGCAAGGTTACATATTAAAGATCTGAAGTGGGACTTGGATCAGCCTTAGCTCTCCAAAGGGCTGGCTTAAAGGCAAGAATCCAGGGCTTATGACAAGCTGCTGGGCATGGATGCCCATCAAGGGTTACTTTGGGTGATGCCAAGACAAAAATCAGCATCTGAGAGAGGCTATACTGATCCACTGCTTCTCTATCTGGAAACCTTTCTCATGCATCTGCCCCAAGTTCCAACCATCCCCTGTTATTGCATTATTTAATGGGATTAATAAAGCTGAACTCACAATGAGGCATTCAACATGCTCTACCCTGAATAAAAATTTAAAAGAATAATATTTGGAAGGAATACTTTCTGGGCAGCTCTAGCAAACAAAATTACTTAATAACCCTTGTGGAAAAAATTATAGTAGGTTACAAGAGTGGAGGAAGCCATAGTAATTTGGAAACAATGTATGTTCCTTAGGAACAGAATTTACTAATACAAGACACTGGATTTTGGTAGTTATAATTGCAACACATTTCCATGATGAAGTAGGTGAAATGTTCCCATGCTTGGAATTTTATCCAGAATTGTTTTAACATGTTGCCTTCTACTTTGCTGATATTTTAGAGTCAAAATAACAGTTTTTCTATAACTCTAGGAACACTTGTGTGGAATTCAGGCTGTTTAAGGCTAATTTGGACATCTTTCAAAGGGGTTTGGTTACTGTATTTAAATGATCTTGGTAAAAACAGCCTCACCCAAACCACAGTAACCCAGTCTGAACAAAACTTGAATGTAGAAGTGCCATTTTCTGCTTATCTCTATTTTTCTGTATCTATCTATAGAGATCTATATGTATTTCAGAGCTATATATCAGAGATGTCAATATCTATACATATATGAGTATATCTCATATCTATCTACTATTTATCTACCTACCTTTCTATTTCAGAGTTTTCCTGGAAGCATGCATAAGGTTGTACTTGACCTATTTATATGGCTACAGCAATCTGTTCGCTTGGGTTCTTTGGCAGACGGCTTGGTGTTTTGGAGTTCAGTCCATCTGCTTTGGCTGCAATTCAGTGTTTAACATCAGTATGACATAAGTTCAAAATGCAGTCTAGGTGTCCCCACTTTATATATCCAGGGATACATACTCTTTCTGTTGTTTGGTTATTCTGAAAAGTTTGACATATATCTGTCATTGTTCTCAGGCAGGCTCTATGCCTCATTAGACAGGATAATTGAGAACCAGCTGGATTTGTAAAACAAAGTCCACTGGCTAAGCTTCAAATTCTTGCATCTATCCTAATACTGGATAAGATTAGCAAGATAGCACTGGTAGCAGATCAGCTCTTGTATCCCATAGCCTAATGGCTAACCTGCTGGACATGATCGTTCATGTGCTTGGCAGTTATGACTTCACCAGCATGTGGCAGAGCAAATTGTTGCCTGGTTGGGTCAAGTAGGGTCACCATTCCTGGTGAATATACATGTTTGCTGAGTTGTTGTTGGAAAAGCTGTTTGAAAATTCTTCAAGCAAGGGGTAGGAGGTGGTAATAAGTTACAGGCATAATGACAGATGGGTCCCCACCAGCCCAGCTCATAATTTCCACAGTCAGCTACAGATGAATGTCTTTAGGCATAGTTGGCAAGATTGAAAGTGCTGGCTGCTTGGACTACCACTTTCAGTGAGCTCATTCTGTACATAAAGTGAGAGAGCACTTTATCTAGACCCTACATGTTAGGCACCATAATCATCTGGGCCTCCACTGTCAGGGAAGACCTATACCCAGGACCACAGCCATATTGCCCAAGCCTCTCATTCATTTAAATTGACCTTCTCTGCTTTACAATAATCCATTCTGTAGACATAACAGCCAGAGATACCAAGCCAACATCTCATAGGAGACCATGCCTTGTGATAGGCAAATTTTTAATGCCTGAGATCAGAGGTTAAGTATCTAAGCCAAGTCCTGCTTGTCCAGCTTATTGAGATTCCTTCTGTCAGAGTCACTACCTTTTGTGACACTTGCATTTCCTAGACATTGTTCAGACTCCTTTTGTGAAGTTCCTTGGGGCCACTTGTTCTTCTTACTTCGTTTCTACTCTGAGTGTTTTTCGGTGACTTACAACTTTATTGTTTCATCAGCTTCACGCCCAGAGCAACAGAATGTAAAATTCAGACATTTAGAGTGAGACAGACCTGAATTTTGATTTTAGCTGTTCTAGGAATTAGCAGTGACAGCTTGAGCAAGATCATAAGTTCTCATCTCTGATCTGTGCAGGGTAGCTGGAAGAATCAACTCATGCCTTCATTCATTAAATGGTCATTAAGCTTTCTAAAGAAAAATAAAAGCAGAAAGCACACATACATAATACATACATGACAGATAATAATAATGCTTATTCTTGATGAAAATAAGGGAGACAGAAGTGATGTGAAAACCATTTTCACCTCCATCCCACATCATGAGCCACTTCATTCTAAGCTCAGTAAATATTGATCCATCATCAGTTAATACTGTGTATATAACATTTGCTGAGCCTATACCTTCTGGTCCAGTCTGGCTGCACATGGCATTTCTTTTTTGGTTCTGCTCTTACAGATTTCTCAGGTTGTAGTCTTGTTTTTGTCTTGGATAACATAATCATCTATGGGAATTTGAACTTCTTCATAAGCTTCGTGTTTCAGATGACTCTTTACTACAAGAGTTCCTGTGCTAAGGTGACGTTGAGTGGCATTCTGAGAAAACTCCACCTGCCATATGGTGTGGCAAATGTCATGAGGTAATTGCTTCCTTCATTCCAGGCCAGCTTGCCAGGAACCTGATGCCACCTCTGTAACACACAACACCAATGGCTTAACTGTACTCAGGCCTTGAAAAGCAACTGCTTTGAATGTTCCAACCCCAAAGATTCTCTTGTCTCCACAATCCAACAGGGTCAGGTTTCTGGAGTCCACTCCTAAGTACAGCTCTCTAGTCTTACATTAATTGTATTGGTTTTCACTAGTATTTCTTGGAATTTGTTCTAATAAATGTGTTCCTATTATAATTTCCAATGACAGTTCCTTTAGTACTTGTGATTAATAGGCCCAGTTAATAATCTCACAAATTGAAGGGACTTGTCTATAATCCTTTATGAAGTTTTCCTTACTTAGAAAAAAATGCTAATTATAATATTTTTTTGCTTAGTGTACAGCTTATTTATGTCATAGAAAGTGGATACCCAGGGGCTGGGGCTGTGGCTCAGTGGTAGAGCGCTTGCCTAGCATGCGTGAGGCACTGGGTTCGATCCTCAGCACCACATATAAATAATAAATGAATAAAATGAAGATCCATCAACAACTTAAAAAAAATATATAAAAAAAAAAAAGAAAAAAAAAGAAAGTGGATACCCAGTGGGCATTATATTTCTTTAGCCGATTATATTGCCTAATTTAGTAAATATTATGTATGGATAATTGGTCAAGTTATTTGTTTTGTTTTACATAGGAGAATGCGCACAGCAAGATTTTTATTTAGTTTATTTTTCTTGGTTACATTTTTAGCATTAGCTAAGAAGTAGAATAATTTATCATTGACTTCTCATAACTTTCACTTAGTAAATGCCTCAATGGCTATTATGATATATTTTCCTAAGGCTGAAAATTCAAGTACCTAATTGTAATGGAAAGAAGTCAGCACAGGAAGAGGACTGAAAAGAAATGACAAATCCTTGTCCCATGTAGCTGCCACTCAAGCCTAGTGTTGCCACAGCTTCCAATTTTCAGATTATCAATCAAATAAATACTTGAGGGAACAAAAGCACAATGATCCATACTTTATTTATGGGATGGCAGTTTATAACTTGTGCATTAGGAGGACTTACTGTATTGGGGTTTTTGTTTTCATGAGTATTTATTAATTAATAAATGCCAAGGTACACTGACATTGAGCTCTTTGCTATCAGAGTACATTTTATCATGCAAAGAATGGTATGTTTATGAATTCAGGCATTTTTTAGAAATTTTATTTAGAGTGGTATTGGTTTATCTATCGACCTTTCAATTACTTCTAGAGAATGCACAAGTGTGTGTGTGTGTGTGTGTGTGTGTGAGAGAGAAACAAAAGACACTCCTCAGTTCTGTACCCACTTTCTCATTAGTATAATGTGTATGCATTTGTAGGACTTGAAGTATTTCTGTTTGTAATGATGTCCTGGAGACTTTTCTCCCATAGTTATTAAAACCATGGAGTTTACATGATTCAGATCCCTACTCCCCATCTTTAAGATGTTGGCAAAAGAAAGTCTTGCTGACATTTTAGTTGACAGAGCCACAAGTTTGTTACTGAATGCTTGGTAGCTTTCTCTCCCTGTGGTTGGCCTAACATGTTCCCCCTTACTTTTTTAGAGTGTTCAGATATTACTAGAATATAAATTTTCCATGTCCTCCATTTTCTGTTTATTATATTTTCTGTTTGTCCACTCTAGAGAAAAAAGGAAGGCAGGAAGGCAAGAAGGTGGGAAGGGGGGAAGGAAGGAAGAAAGGAAGTAAGGAAGGAAGGAAGGAAGGAATGAATGAATCATGGTCACCGTGGACTAACCACAATCTGTAGTGGGTAAAAATCTGCCAGGGACCTTGAGACTATTTGGGGGTGTGAGTGTACTGGGGGTTGAACTCAGGGGCAATCAACCACTAAGCCACATCCCCAGCCCTATTTTGTATTTTATTTAGAGACAGGGTCTCACTGAGTTGCTTAGCGCCTCACTTTTGCTGAGGCTGGCTTTGAACTCGTGATCCTCCCGTCTCAGCCTCCCAAGCCGCTGGTATTATAAGTGTGCTCCACCATGCCCGGACTGAGAGTATTTTAATAAGCTCACACAAAGGTAAGTATTTATGGAGGCAGGAGAAGGAAGGTAAAAGCAGAAATGAAAGAATGCAATTTATCATTTACAGAAACCTCATGACCTCCTTGACAAACACATTTGGAACTTCTGAAGAACTATTGGGGGAGCATGTGCTCACCAGAGACAGCGCCAGCCTCTCCTCCTCACCATTACCCCCAGGGCCTGAAGATCACTCACTTATTTAATGCTCGAAAGCATATTTTTTTACTTAAACAATTCTTATATAGACCCGGAAAAATAAGATCTATCTCTGAAAAGAGATTTTGCTTATTTTACCCCAGCAGAATATTGTCTTATTTAAATAAGTTTCAAGTTCCTTGTCTTTAGTCCATTTTCTCAATAAATTGACTGGTTTTAAAATGCAATAGAACCTGAATTGCTGTAATGTTCTCAGGGATCTTTATACCTGGCATCACTATGTGGTGGGACCAAGGTTCTCACTTCCTCAGCCTCCACAACTATTGGCTGCTGATGGCTCTCAGTGGAGCCTCACCCACTAAATGCCCATGAGAAAGTGAGCTGCCTGGATTGCTCTTACACATCATCCCTGGAGCATCCTGCATTCCATGACACCCTGACCTTCTGCATCCTAGTGTTATGGATCCCAATGAGACCAGCTAAGTTGTCTGTTGCTGCCACATTGTAGCTTAATTTCTCTTTCTCACAGTCCAGATTTCCTCCATAAGCCTTTTTTTTTTTTTTTTTTTTTTTTTTTTTTGCATATAAGTCCCCACCTCAGTGCCTGTATTCTGGGAAACTGACAAACCTGTTTACCTGCCCATCAGCTGGCAGTGAGGAACCTGCCACTAGTGGTAACTACTAATAGCCCCTACTGTGCTTCAGCGGTATAATTGTTAATGTTCTTAGCAGTGATGACTAGAGTGGGATGCCAGGTCAAATGAATGTACTGGTTGGTGAAATATCTCAGGAGAATTTCAGAATTAAGGAGAAAAACAAATCATGAAGATTATGAATTTGAATGGCTACTCTGGTGCTATTGATATATTAGAGCAAGATAGTGAATGTTAAGGAAAATGAAAAAATAAAACAAAATGTATAAAATAGAGTCTTTTTTTTTTTTATAGATGGACACAACGTCTTTATTTTATTGGTTTGTATGTGGTGCTGAGGATCGAACATAGGGCCTCACGCATGCGAGGCAAGCGCTCTACCGCTGAGCTACAATCCCAGCCCCATAAAATAGAGTCTTACTAGCAATATATGAGGTCTCTTCTCCAGCAACTAAAGGGTGGGGTCAGACCTAGTCCTTTATAATAAGGGCAGCAGTTCTTGATAAAAGACTGAAGGCTCAACCCCAGCAACTCTGCTTCACAAGGCTTAATTTCCAAATTTGGGTCTCTTTCTCTCAGATTTGAACTCACCAATGGAAAGAGAAGCCATGTTATAATAAGGAAGAACCCTGAGGCACCCATCAAGAATGTATAGGAAGAAGTGCCCAGTCAGAAAGGAACAAGATCCGCCTCCATGGGTAACCATTATGTTGGGGAAAGAGGTATAATCAAATGTTTGTAACACTCTTTGGCAAAGGTTCTGGGTTAACATTGATAGTTAAGGACTTAACTTCTCATTATGGCTCCTATTAGAGTGGTGGTATCAAATGCCAGCCAGCTAATGGAGCTTTGTCTCCTGTCTAATTCACAGAGACATGTGTGTGGTCATTTCTCCATTCTGCAAATGTATATTTTGGAGGAATATGCATAGTAGTTGGTAGAAACTATTTGGCCTGTGGTGAAACAGCTATTTTAATGGGGAAGGGAAAGGAGAAGTTTACAAATTTCTCTTTCAGTCCAAAAAAGTGAATCAAAAATATTTTTGCATCTTAGGTAGAATGTCAGAGGTTAGTGTTATTCTTATGGACCTAAGGTGGTGGCTACCTTTATGTCCCTGTTTAACTCACCAAACTGGCTGCTACAAAAAGTCTGATGGGTGCTAGCAGATGATAGTGGAAAACCACTAATTTCATCAAACATTAGCCCCAAATGTAGACACTGGGTCAAATGTGGTGTTTCTGCTTGAGCATCAGCATGGCCTTAAGAAAATAATTTGGTAAATGCATCATTCTCTTCCATTCTTTTCAGGAAGGAGGATCAGAAGCAATTCTCATTCATATAAGAAGGACAATATTTGCCATCTTACGTCTGGCCATGCTAATTCTCTAATCCTCTGTCACAATGTCACCTGGACATTCCACAGAATATCACATTGGTCCACTATATTCATGGTATGTCAATTGAATTGACCTATGCAAAACACTGTTGCAGAGTATGGGTGATGAACTCTAAAGACTCAAGTTCCCTGTATATCAGTCCAGAGGTACAGGGAATGCTTAGACATTCTTCTAAATTATAGGTTGGATTATTGAACTTTTTTCCTCCTGCTATGAAGAAGAAAACTGGGTTGTAGGGTCAGCATATTTCATATGTGGGAATACTATTCCAATCCATTTACTGAGGAACATAAAGATTGAGAGCTTTGAGTGGAACCCAAAACAGCAAGTACAGGCCATGGAAGCATCAGCCCTATACCTTGGACTACAAAATCCAGCATACGCTATAGAATTAGTGGCATCTTTTTTTGGGCAGGTGGGTACTAGAGATTGAACTCAGGGGCACTCAACCACTGAACCACATCTCCAGCCCTATTTTGTATTTTATTTAGAGACACAGTCTCACTGAGTTGCTTAGCACCTCACTTTTGCTGAGGCTAGCTTTGAAGTTAGAATCCTCCTGCCTCAGCCTCCCAAGTCACTGGGATTACTGGCTAATGAGCCACCACACCTGGCTACTAGTGGCATCTTTGATAATAAGAGACATTCTGTGCATTTTATAACTAACCCTTATATAAAAATTGCAAAGTAGATCTCTCTGGTTCTGGATCCAAACTATGTAGTCTAGAATGATATGCACCAATATAGCTCCTGCTATGCTACAAGGCCCTGGTAGGAAATGCACTTTTGTCCTGAATCAATGTCCATTTGGTTGGATCCTGTCTGAGCACCAAGCCATATATCAAATAATATCAATAGCAACTCATTGTAAGTTGGAAGCACATACTGGGTCAGAAATGCACAAAACCAGAGACACAAGTAAGCTATGCAATCAACTAACCCAGATTACCATGCCATCAACCACTGGTTTGCTGGCTTGTATCTTTCAGCTCATACATATGGTTATATAACACTCTTTAAAACCAACAGAGAAGGAAAAAGATTGAATCTTTTTATAGTTGAGTCAGCTCAGAATTTGTGTGCATGCTAGAAATATTATCATGTGACAATCTTACTGATGGATAGCCCAGAAAAAATCCTTATAATAGCCAGTTTGCAGCAATACATTTCATTATCACTTTGTGTTGGATAAATAGTTGACAGGAAAATAGATACAGTGGACAATGGTTTCACTAGCTTATAAGGAGTCTAGAGAGAATAGTATTGAAAGACAAAGAAGGAAGTGGTGGAAATTGAATGGTGATGGGCCTCTGGAGGTGGGAATGAAGGATGAAACGTCTTTGTTTTGCCTGTTAACACTCACCAGAGAGCATCCGCCCAGAAGAGTGCCTGCCACTGCTCTAGGCAGAGTAAGTGCCCAACAACAATGTATTAATTGGGGAATAACAGCTAATGGGTTTTGTCCCAGTAGATTACACTGAGTAAAGTTAACTAAATTAGAGAAATCAAAACATCTCAAACTTTTCATCTGAGAGTTTTAAAAATGTATATGTAACCAGAAGCAAAAATGAGACAACAAAGTAACATCCAATAACACTGAAATTTTGTTCTGCACCTTATATCAGCAAGCTGTGATGTGAAGAATGTCTTAACTTGAGGTCAATAAAGGGCCTCAACATTTCAAGGGAGACTTTTGTGAAGATGACTGGAAGTTTATATGTGCACAAATTAAATGGGAAGTGTTTCACCAACTTAATAAATATTGTCCCCTACTACCTTACTGGCTGCTATTGCAGGATACCATAGGTAGAGAGGCTTATAAACAAAAACATTTATTTCTCAGTTATGGAGTCTATAATGTCCTAGAACAAACACCAGAGCAGACTCAGTGTCTAATGAGGACCACTATCTTCCTGATTCATAGATAATTATCTTCTTGCTGTGTCCACACATGAGAGAAGGGGGAAAAGAAGCCCTTTGGTGTCCCTTTTATATGGACTCCACTAATCCCATTCACAGTCTTGATGATCTAATTACCTCTTAAAGACCCCACTTCATATTGCTAACACATTGGGGCTTAAAATTTTAGCATATGAACTTTAAAGTGCTACAAACATTCATTCAAATAGTACTAGACTAAGAGGGATAAGTTACATTCTACCCACATATTGCTACTATTAGTAAGTTTGAGATGATTCTATCTAGATTTTGATTTTCTCATCTATGAAAGGTCAGACCAGACAAGGAACTGTACATTTTTCCAGAACAAAATGATGCCTTCACATATGCATGCAGATTTTGACAATTGTGTAGTCACATAGACAAACTGACCATTTTATGATTGCAACCAAGGCAGAAGCCTTGATCAATATACCAGTTGAATCTACAGTTCAATTATAAAGTCTGTCCTTTTTAACATAGATTTCAACAATACAAATTGTTTTTCTCTTTTTTTATTTGTTCTAATTAGTTATATATGACAGCAGAATGCACGATTCATTGTACACAAATGGAGCACAACTTTTTATTTCCCTGGTTGTACACCATGTAGAGTCATACCATATGAGCAGTTATACATGAACCTAGGGTAATGATGTTCATCTCATTCCACTATCTTTCCTGTCCTCATGCCCCCTCCCCTTCTTCCCCTTTGCCCAAAGTTCCTCCATTCTTCCCATACCCCTCCATTATGAATCAGCATCCACTTATCAGAGAGAACATTTAGCCTTTGATTTTTGGGGATTGGCTTATTTCACTTAGCATGATATTCCCTAACTCCATCCATTTATCTACAAATGCCATAAAATTATTCTCTTTTAATGATGAGTAATATTCCATTGTGTATATATATCACAGTTTCTTTATTCGTTCATCTATTGAAGAATCTAGGTTGGTTCCACAGTTTAGCTATTGTGAATTGAGATGATGTGAACATTGATGTGGCTGCATCACTGTAGTATGCTAATTTTAAGTCCTTTGGGTATAGACTGAGGAGTGGGATGGCTGAGTCAAATGGTAGTTCTATTCCAAGTTTTCTAAGGAATCTCCATACTGCTTCCAGATTGGTTGCATCTCTTTGCAGTCCCACAAGTAATGTATGAGTGTACTTTTTCTTCACATCCTCGTCAACATTTATTGTTGCTTGTATTCTTGATAATTGCCATTCTGACTGGAGTGAGATGAAATCTTAGAGTAGTTTTATAAGAGGTAAACTCTAGGCTCCTTCTGTCCTTTGATTCCTTTCTTTGTGATTCTAGGATATTATAGGACTGATTCTTCTTTTAGCAATCACCAATAACCATTTAGTAAATGTGTCTTTGCTTTGGTCAAAAAATTAAAATTAAAAAAGAAATTTACAATGTCTCAACATATTTTAATGTCCTCCATGCATCTCCTCTAATATTTTTTGTGACTTTAACTATAGAAAAACAAGAAGAGCGAACAAATTAATTAGAAAATATTGGTTCAACAGGAAATGTGTTAAGTAATTAAGAAGACATTTGATGTGACTTACATACATGAATTAAAAAGTAAAATATAAACCTACCATCAAAAGGCATTTGGAGTATTTTTCTAGGGGAAAATTACTTGGGGATATATTTTAGCAAAAGTAAAAAATAATAAATTAGCCATCAGAGAAATCCACATAAAAAGGATTCCTTATTTGAGACCCACTGGGATGACTCTAATTAAAAAAAAGAAGAGGTAATAATAGGATATGTTGGTGAGGATGTAGAGAAATTGGAACTCTTATAACTACTGTTGGGATTTAAAAATTATATGACCACTTTAAAAACAGCCTGACAGTGTCTCAAAAAAGTAAAACATAGACCCACCTAGATTTACCATATAACTTAGCAATTCTAGTTTTAGGTATATACCCAAGAGAAATGAAAATATATGTCCACACAAAATCCTGTACATTCTTGTTCACAGCAGCATTATTCAAATGAGCCCCCCAAAAGTGGACAATTCAAACATTGATCAGTTGAATGGAATTTTTAAAATGTGTTTATCCATACAGTAAATGTTTTTTGGCAGTAAAGATTAAGGACATAATGATACCTGGTACAACATGGATGAAAGTGGGAAACGTATGTTAGTGAGAGATATCAAGGCTCATGTCGTATGATTGTATGTAAATGAAACATACAGAACAGACACATATATAGGAAAGAAAGTCATTAGGTTACCTAAGAAGGGGATTGGGGTAAAAAGAAATGGAAAGTCACTACTAATTGGTTTAGAATCTCTTGTAAATGGTGAATATGTTTTAGAATGGATTGTTGATGTTTCCACAACTTTGTGACTATATAGTTAAAAACTTTGGGGAAAAGTAATCATTGAATAGGTGAATGTTATGGTATTGTATACACCATCTCAAAGAAACTGCTTTACAACATTACAAAAGACAGATAAAGACTCAGAATCTAAGGTATTATGTACAATAGCAACTAAGAAGTACATGAAAGAAATCTACTATGACAACACAGCAACAGGCTGAAAAACAAGGAAGTGATGAAATACAAATAAGAAATTGACAAAAGAACTATATGGACAATGAAATATTCAGCCTCACAAGTAGTCAAAAAATGAAAGTTAAAATGAGATACTGCTTTTCCCTAACAAAAGAGTAGATATTTTGTAATAAAAGTTGTATAATATACAATGTAGTAAATCTCATAATATAAATATTTATATATTGTTTGTCATGAATGTGCTCAAAGAAAAGACTTTTGTATAAAAAAGAAGTGGGAAATATCTATGGAAAGCTCTCTTTTTAAAATTAAAAATTCCTTTTGGGCTGGGGTTGTAGCTCAGTACTAGAGTACTTGCCTAGCATGTGTGAGGCACTGGGTTTAATCCTCAACACTACATAAAAATAAAATAAAGGTATTGTGTCCATCTAGAACTAAAAAAAATATTTTAAAATGTTCCTTTTTCAATTTCTTTCTTTAGTGTTTGTAGTTTTCATTATACAAGCCTTTCACCTCTTGATAGATTGATTCTCAAGGGTTTTTATGGGGGGGAGGGGACTACTATGAGGTAGTTTTCCTAATTTCTTTTTCAGTGTATTTATCTTTGATGTATAGGAATGTGTTTGACTTATAGGAGTAGATTTTGTGCCCTGCTACTTTGCTTAATGGAAAGATCTCCAAGGCTCCTGGATAGACAGAATTAATATTGTCAAAATGGTCATACTACCAAAAGCATTATATAGATTTAATGCAATTCCTATTAAAATCTCAGCCAAATTCTTCATAGAAATAGAAAAAGCAATCATGAAATTCATTTGGAAAAATAAGAGACCCAGAATAGCCAAAGTAATCCTTAGCAAGAAGCGTGAAGCAGGAGGAATCACAATACCAGACCTTAAAATATACCACAGAGCTATAGTACCAGAAACAGCATGGTAGACCTACCCCAGCCTGACCCGTGGAGGAGGTAGAGCAGATTGACCTTGGCCAACACACAGAGGAGGAGGAGATTGACCACATTGTGGCCCCCATCTACCAAAAGACGGATGTCCTGGCCTACTTCTATCTACAGACAACAGCCAGGACCAGGAAGACCATCCCTGAGGTACCTGTAGGTCTAGTTTTACCAGAGGTGAGGTTTTGGTAACCTGCAGGGACACTACAAGATTATAGGGTAAAAACTGTAATATCTCAGATCAGTGTTGCTAGAGGGGAAGACACATGAACAACATGAAAACACAAAGGAAGGAAATGCCCCAGTCAAACTAAGATGCTACAATAGTAGAATCCATTGACAGCACAGTAGATGAAATGTCAGAGAAGGACTTCAGAACATACATAATTAAAATGATCTGTAAAGCACAGAATAATATAAAAGAGCAATTACAGGCAACAATTGATCAATCCAACAAAGAGATAAGAGCAAATACAGGGAACTAAAGATGACTTCAAGAAAGAGATAGAGACTCTGAAAAAAAAAATCAAGCAGAAATCCTTGAAACGAAGGAAACAATAAACCAAATAAAAAAGACAATAGAAAGAAACAGCATGGTACTGGCACCAAAACAGATACATAGACCAATGGTACAGCGTAGAAGACACAGTGCCAAACCCACACAAATAAGTTATCTCGTACTAGACAAAGATGTCAAAAACATTCACTGAAGAAAAGATAGCCTATTCAACAAATGGTGCTGTGGAAAATGGAAAGCCACATATAACAAAATGAAATTAAACCTCTATCTCTCACTCTGCACAAAACTCAACTCAAAGTGGATCAAAGCCTTAGGCACTAGAACAGAGACCCTGTGCCTAATAGAAGAAAAAGTAGGCCCAAATCTTCACCATGGCAGCCTAGGATCTGACTTCCTTAACAAGACTCCTAAAGCACAAGAAGTAAAATCAATAAATGGAATGGATTCAAATTATAAAGCTTTTTCTCAGCAAAACAATCAATAACATGAAGAGAGAACCTACAGAATAGGAGAAAATCTTTGCCACACACACCTCAGAAAAAGCATTCATCTCTAGGATATATAAAGAACTCAAAAAACTTAACCACAAAAACCAAATAACCTAATCAACAAATGGGCTAAGGAACTGAACATACACTTCTTAGAAGAAGAAATACTATCAATCAACAAATATATGAAAAATGTTCAACATCTCTAGCATTTAGAGAAATGCAAATCAAAACTACTCTAAGATTTCATCTCACTGCAGTCAATTGAATGGCAATTACCAAGAATACAAGTAACAATAAATGTTGTTGAGGATGTGGGGAAAAAGGTACGCTCATACATTGTTGGTGGTAATGCAAATTGGTACAACCACTATGGAAATCAGTATGGAGATTCTTCAGAAAACTAATAGTGGACAGCCATTTGACCCAGTTATCCCATTCCTTGGTTTATACCCAAAGGACTTAAAATCAACATACTACAGTGATGTGGCCACATCAATGTTTACAGCAGCTGAATTCACAATAGCTAAACTGTGGAACCAACTTAGGTTCCACATCAAGAGATGTGTGGATCAAGAAAATGTAATATATATGCTATGGAATATCATTCAGCCTTAAAGAGGAATGGAATTATGGCATTTGCTGGTAATTGTATGGAGCTGGAGAATATCATGCTAAGTGAAATAAGCCAATCCCAAAGAACTAAAGGCCAAATGTCTTCTTTGATATGCAGATGCTAATTCACAATAAGGGGGTCATTGCTAGGGAAGAATACAGTTATTTTAGATTAGATGGGAAATAAGGGAGGAGAGGGAATACAGAATAGGAAGGATAGTAGAATGAAAAAGACATTATTAACTTATGTATATATATGACTACATGACCAATGTGATTCTACAACATGTATAATCAAAAAAATGGGAAATTATACTCCATTTATATATAATATGTCAAAGTGTATAAATACATTCTACTATCATGTATAAGTAACTAAAATAAATTTAAAAAAATTTAAAGTTCCTTTTACTTAGGGATTTTCTCTTATTTATTGCTGAAAAAGCTATCCATCCTTTGCTGCTCATCTTTGAACTTACAATTCAGAACAGTGGTTGGAAATGAAATATTTAATATTATCTGAATGGATCCATATCTGGATCTATCAGTTTAGTGAAATACTAGTTTCTGGTTCCCAAGTTTCTTCTTTTCTCTGTATGGGTGAATCTTCACCCAGAGAGTCTCTCCCCTCCCAGAGAGAGGCTTGGGGCTGTTGACCTTGCAAGAGAGCTGGAAGCAGAAGTTTCCTGGGCAGGCAAGTCCCAGCAGGAATGACTAGGGTGGCACTATTCAGATATCCTATCTGTGCACTGAGCCATGGAAGCATAAGTAACCGAAAAGTCATCTTAAAATAATGCCAAAAGATTTTTCATCTTACACTCTAACTTCATTTATATTTTTTATTTTGCATTCTAACTTTGGAAGGAAAATTTAAGCTCCTGTGTTATAATCAACTTGTTACAGTTAGCTTTTAGGTAAGGCCCACAGGTTTCAACTCAGTTAGGAAATAGGATTGTAATTTTTTAGGCAAGACGAGTCCTCTGAATAGGATTGTCCCAGACACTGCTACCAAAACATCAAAGAAATGAATTCATATATAATAAGAGCTGATACTTATTAAGCACATACTGAATTCCAAATTTGTTTTAAGTATTTTATATGTATTAATTAAATTCAATGAAAAAATTTTGCAGTTGAGGAAAATAAAGCCACCCAAAAGGCAATTGACTTGCCCCAGGATGACAAGCTAAAAAATTTACAGCTAAAAAATTTCAAGGCCAGAATTTGACCCTGGGAATATGGTTCCTAAGACTATGTTCTTAATTATGTATATGATAAGGGTAGGTGATGTAGGAAAAAAAGAAAAAAGAAAAAAAGAAACTCTACATGAGAAAATACTTGGCTGCTTTTCTGATTATAAATTGTTTTAGCAAATATCAGAGTGAGAAGTTATGACCTTTCTAAAGAAAGAATAATCATAATTGTCTCAGAAAGAGACCATTTGTTAAAGAACCAAATGATTTTAAAGTCAAGTAGGCTCTGGCTAGAATGGCGGATTAAACATCACGTAGCTGAATTGTGGTTGCCAATGATTTGCATCTTTTCAGGCGCACAGTGCCAACACATTAAGCCTCATTACCTCAGTCATATTAAATTACATTTTCTAATTTAATGAAATGTGAAGTTAGACCACGCAGAGCAGTCATCAGCTCAAAGTGCTGATGTGTTCTCAGGCAGAGTCCACTGGACAGACTCAACTTTCAATCTTCCCATTTGGATGGAAGTGACCACATCATGTCCAGCTTTACTTTGACTAATGAACCAAATGCTCCTTTGTCCCTACCTTTTCTCAATGTGGTTAGAAATAAAATCGATGAATTGTTTATTTTAAAATTTTCATCATTTATTATTTTTTATCTTCTTTTTGATAAGAATCTTGTATTAGCCAGCTTTGTATTACTACAATGAAACACCTGAGGCAGCTTAGTTGTAAAAAGGGAAGGTCTGATTTGTTCATAATTATAGAGTTTCAAAGCCCCAGATCAGTGAGCCCTATCATTTGGTCTCTGGTCAGGACAGTGGGTGGTGGCATGTCATAGTAGGAGCATGTATGTATGGAAGAGTTTATGTTATCAAACAGGAAGTCTGGGCAGGGGGAGACATTAGTGTCATGGTGTCATACAATCCCTTCCAAAGGCACTGCCTCAAAGACCCAAGAACATCCCATTAGCCCCATCTCCCAAAGGTTTCACCACCTCTCAACAATACTAATGTGGGGACTAAGACTTGACTCTCAATGAACCTTTGGGGAACACTCAGATCACACTCAAACCATAGCAATGCCCTTGAATAGAGAGATTTCTGGAAAAGTTTAGCCCAAGATCTTGAAGACAGCCTTAGTTAGAAGGGTGCTTTTACTGTCAGTGTTATGCAGGCCACTAAATGTGCTCTTGTTTCTTTTAGAAAGATCTTGGTACTTTAGTAACTAGATCCTATTAGGAACTGAAGGAAGAAATTGCTTCATGCCCAGAGTTTGTTTGTTTTGTTTTCCTTTCCTTATTGGTATATAGAAAGAGGATGATACTATTATTATGAGATTTCAAAGGACATACATTGAATGAAAGCTATACATTTCCCTATGAAAGTAAAATCAAAGTAGAGAACATAGGAGGAGAGGAGGACATAAGAATGACTTATGCCTTAGACCCTCTTTCTATTTTTTGTCTGGTCAATTTCTCCAAGAATAAAGGAAAAGAATCAGAACAGATTTCTCTAAGAGCAGTGTTTTACAAAATGTGGTTCTTGAACCAATCAACATCAGAAATACCTGGGAATTTATTATGCATGCAAATTCTCAGGTCTACTGAATCAGAAATTCTGGGGATGAATCTTAGCAACCTGTGGCTACCAAGCCCTCCAGGTGCTCCTGATCAGAGTCATTGGCTCAGGCTACTTCTAAGTCTATCCTGTCTGTCAATGATGAAAAACTCCATAGTAGTACATTTTGGGGGTAAACCAGTGATGTGATTCAAATGAACAAACATAGGATATATAATCATTAAGGCAGTGTCTTGATTCATGGAACTGTGTCAAATTCTTACTTTATTCCAGTTTAGTGGAAACTCAGATATTACATCCAGAATTGAGTGACAGGGAATAAAAGCCAATATTCCATTTCCAAAGCAAACATCCTGGCAGATGATTTTTATATCATTGCTCACTTACTCAAGACATCCTTAGAAGTGAATTTCTTTTAGAAAAAAATCTATCAACATTTAAATTATAATCTATTTGGCTCAATTACCCTTGAGAACATTGGAATAACATATACTCACTTCCCACGAATGAAACGTCACGGCTTGGCTCAATATTTTCCATTTTTGTCAATTTGTTGACAAAACTATGGGCTCACACGCCCACATGCACACCCTAGATTCAATTAGCTAATGTTTGATTTAGTATTTTCATCTACTCCTATGAAAATAAAATTGGACAAAGTGTTTTTTCTTAGACTTTTCTCATCTAATTTTAGTACTGGTGAGTTGGGTATCTTGTCCTATTTTTCTGAGTTTCTTTACAAACTTTCATAATACCTTGATTATTATTTATTTATATCATGAGATTACAAATATATATTTACCTTCCTCTAGCTCTGAAATCATCCACTTTTCTAAAGAGCACTGACAACTTTCATGTGAAAAAGGTATTCTGAAACAAGCTCTGGGCTGTGGATATGTTTTCACTTTTAATCTTTTATTTGATAATCTTTTGTTTAAAAAAGTAAGTTTAATTCACTGATTTACTTGTTTTATTGTGAAGACTGACACAGAGTAATTTCTATCATTTTATTTTTATTTCTATGCTGCTTCTCTTTCTTTCTCCCCATTTTTCCTATCAGCTAACTGCATGAATATCCTTTCTATTTTTTTTCTTTTTAACTTTCTTTTTTTTTCCTGCTGATTTTGAAGCTGTGGAGTGTATTACATATTTAATTATTATTATTGAATTTCTGATACAAATACTCATTTAAAAGTTTTTCTTTCCCAGAAAAGTCCAATGTTGTTCACAATTTCTAGTCTCCTCCTTAATAAGGCATCTATCCCCAACATCTGCCATTGAAACCAAACGCCTTCAATTATTTTTTTTCTCATTGTATGTCAATCTTTTTAAAATATTTTATTCAGTATGTAAGTATACATTTTGGTCAATTTTTATAGAATGCATAACAACACCATATAAAATGCATGCAGATGAATAAGCAAAGTCTTATCAGTGCCCATAGAAGTTTCCCACCACTCCCCTCTGCAAGGCATTTTGACTCTTTTCATTTAGTGTTGTTTTTATGAGATTAATTTTTATTTTTGCACATCCTTGTAAGTTGTATACAATTTTCTGCAAATAAAACTCACACATTCCATTATCAATGAGCATTTCCTGTTTGGGGTTATTTCTGGTCTGTCTTTTGGAGAATGTGGACACTGACAAGTCTGCAGCCAGCATGATTTTTTTCTCATTTTAGGTGATTTGTTTTTTTCTGTCTCAATATTTGTACAACTCTTTACCTTGTGATTCAGATTGTCATATGATATCAATTGTTTTTCAATAATTTTATCTAATGCAGAAATTCCTTTTACTTTGCACAAAGTTGCTTTTGATTCAGTTAGTGTTTTTCTTTCCCTTTTAACTGCTTTCTCAGTATTTCCTTCACATGCATTGTTCATATGCAATATCTCTATTTTTGCATTTTGTATTTATTACTTTCTCTCTGATTCTTTCCAGCTTTCTATCCATTTCCTCTGCAGTCTTTAGGATTTCTTCCTGCTGATCCTCCATGTCACTGATGTCTCTTTCTACTCTGTTGATTTTTCTCCCTCTCTCAATTTATAATATTAATTTAAATTTAGAAGCAACTTACTTGTTTTCATAACTAAGCTGTCATTTTAAAAATTTCAGTTCATTTACTTACCTTTTCATCTCCCCCCCCCCTTTTTTGGGGTACAGGGATAGGAACCCAAGGTGCTTTACCACTGAGCTAAATCTATAGTTCTATTTATTTATTTATTTTATTTTGAGACAGGATCTGAGTTGCTGAGGGTCTCTTGAACTTGCTTAGGCTAGCTTCGAACTTAGTATCCTCCTACTTCAGCCTCCCAAGTTGCTGGGATTACAGGTGTGCACCTCTGTGCCAGGTATCATTTCATCTTTTAAGAAAAAATATTAAAAATTATAATTGTTCATCAATATGATATTCAAAGTGATGTTACCAAATGTGAACACACTGTGGAATTACTGAATTAAGCTAATTAACACATCCATCACCTGAAATACTTATCATCTATTTCTCCTAACTACAAAGTTGTCTTGCTGCAACTTTGCACCCTTTGACTGACATCTCCCTTTTTCCCCACCCCTTACCTCTGGTAAACACCATCATGTTTCCATGGGATTTATTATTTTAGATTCCACTTCTAAATGACAACATGCAGTTATTTGTCTTATTTCATTTTTGTGTCTTTTTTCCTTAGAATTCCTGTTTTTAATCTTTGCTATTATTCCTTTAAAACAAAATTAATATCTATTTCTTTTTTCATTCTCCAAGAATAAAAAATATTTTCTAAATATTTTCTATTATAAATGTAGTCATTATTTGACTCTTTTTTAAAATCACAAATATCTTTAGAATTCTCATTTTTCCCTTTACTTCTAAAAACCAAACAATAAATAAACAAATAATATGGATAGGATCTTACTGTATTTCTTCTCCTTTTAACTTGAGTGAGTTTCCACCACCCAAGCTCTTCTGCAACTTTTAGTTAAAGAGAGATCTGTGAACAAAGAGCCACTATCTCAAAGAACTTAATGACTGTGAGCTTTTTCTACATATTTTTGACACTACTTGCTAATTTCCAGTTCCTCTGACTTGAGAGGATGTGCTATTTCATTCAGCAGACTCTGGGGTACCATCATCCTAGTTAGTAGAAATTTATGATCAAGAAACTCCCTCTGTTATATTCTGATGAGGGCATGTATTTTTTCTCTGCCACCCTTGGCACATTACAGTGCATTTTTGACTATAATGTATGTTAACAAAAATAGCTCTGAGTGGGTTGAGCGATGTGTCTTCAATGATCCATTTTCTAGACATTGTTTCTCCATGCTACCATTGTTGAGAAGCCTCTGAGCCAGAGATTGCTGGGGAAAAAGACCTCTGGGTTTCCTCAAAGGATTTGTGGTATCTAAATGCATAGGAATGGGTTCCAGATGCAATAATTTCTCCCGTAACATTCCAACTATTTTAGTCCTTGTCCTTTCAAACTATGGAATATTTCATGAGATTTTTCACAATGTGCCCTCATAACTTTTACTGTGCCATTATTATCTCAGTTGTATGATGGTTCACTAGATCTTTATTTTGATTCAATGGTTTTTTTCTGATATAAACATTAGAAGTTTTATAGTATTGCATTGACACTATTACCAAGACGCAGTGCTCAAATAATTAAATATTTTTGCCTCTCTGTCGGCTTCTTAGCTGTTTTGATGTTTAGTAAGCAAGGACTTCAAAATTGCTTTCACTTCCATCTGTTAAATCCTTGTATTTTTGATATTAGAAGTTCTGATTCATTTTTCTTTTTCTCTTATTGAATCTTTTCTTTTCTCTTATTGAAACTTTATAGGGTATAATATCTTCAGACAATTCACCACTTTCTTTATGTATTTAATAAATATGGCTCCTCATAAGTTAAATCTAATAAATACAGGAGCCTGTGGTTAGAGCAACACTTTTTATGATTTGTACCATTTTGTTTTCCTTTTCCTCTTTTTGTGTTGAATGAGGCAATTATACTCTTTTTTCACACATGCAGAAATCTGCTGTGACTAATACTGCAACTTACTTTGCCAATAAAATTTATGTTGCAGCAATATGGCAGGAAGTGATTAAACTATTTTTTCCATGGGAATTCAGCTATAGTTCATTTTTCAAAGGTTTCCTCTGCATACATTTAATGCACTACAATCTATATTTAAATAAAAAAGTCATTGAAATCCAATGGCAAAGATGATACTGAAAGATACTTTAGCACTACATTCATACTCCCATCTTGCTTTACGGCTTCCTTTTTTTTATGGTAAAGTGGCAGGGGGCTGGGGGAAATGCAAATGTAAAGATATATCATTAAAATAAATACTCGTAGCTGGGCATGATGGTTCATGCTTCTAATCTCAGTGAATCCAAAGGTCAAGGCAGGAAGATTGCATGTTTGAGGCCAGTCTCAGAAACTTAGTGAGGCCCCAAGCAACTTTGTGAGAACTTGTCTCAAAATAACAAATAAAAAAGGGCTGGGGATGTGGTTCAGTGGTTAAGCACCCCTGGGATCAATCCCCATTCCAAAAAGAAAAAAAAAAGGAAATACTCATTTTTACCCTTTTCACTTTTTAAAAGATCAAATACGAAGAAATGATTCTCAATGTCGGGTTTCTAAGGAAGAGTGACAATGTTCACAAGAGTTGAACTGTTCTATCACAGCCTCCAGCACAGATTGTTTTCTTCATGCAATCTTGGCCAGTGGCTCAAAGCTCCTGGACAAATCAGTCAAATGGGAGGGCAGACAGAAATACTTGCAGGTGCCCCTAGGATTTACTTGGAAATTCTTCAACAAAAAATTGTAGGGAAAACACTGTACAAATGACTAGAAATTCAGTGAGTTGAATTCTAGAACTGGGTTGGCAGTTGAAGACCAACTGTATCATCAGTCTTGCTACCTTACATGTACAGCAGACACTGATGATTAGTTCGAACACACTCCTTTTGCTATCTCCCAACAGAACATTCCAGAAACTACCCTAATCATTTAGGTCCAGTATGTGAGATATCACTACTCTGCCATCATACACCTTGAAGAATTACTGAATATCCACAGTAAGTTATATTTTAAAGAAATGTTAGCGGACTTTCCAAGCTCAACAGTGTTTTCCAATTATTTACTGAGAAATATCCTGCTGTCTTCCTTGAAGACACAAGATAATTGGAAACACTTTGAAAAACTTGGGGAAGCAATTTCTATCAAGTGTTCTTGGCTTATGGAATTTAGTTCATTACTGCTTATTTTTAATTACAATTGATTTATTATAAGGACATGGCATTGAGCCCTTCTTACCTAGGTAAACTTTGAAAAAAGTAGATAAATACTTAACACCATTTTGAGAAGGATGGCTGGAAATTCTTCCTAAAAATTTCCCAACTGCTGCACCTTGTTATAATGAGGAGCTCAGAATTACCTCATTTTAGGACTTCCTAGCACATTCCCAGAAAGGTACACTATCAGGTGCTTTGAGAAAGGATATGTTGATTTTTATTTTCAGTTGACACATAATATCTATATATACTTATGGGCTATAGTATGATAATTTGATACATGTATATAGTGTATAATGACCAAATCAGAGCAATTAGAATTTCCATCTCCTCAGATATTTATCATTCTTATGTGTTGGGAAACCTTCAATTCTTCACTTTCAGTTTTTTTGAAATATATAAATCACTATAGACTATAGTCACTCCATGGTGCTATATAGCACTTGCAGTGGTTTTACCTAAGCAACTGGAGAGAAGATAGGACACTTTTCTTTTTTTTTTTTGGAAGAATGTACTTTTTTTTTTTTAATTGTTTTTTTAGTTGTAGATGGACACAATGTCTTTATTTGATTGCTTTGTACATGGTGCTGAGGATCGAACCCAGGGCCTCACGCATGCGAGGCAAGCGCTCTACCGCTGAGCTACAATCCCAGCCCCAGAATGTACTTTTAATTGCCACTTTTCCATTGATTTATGTAACTGACATGCAATGTCAAAACCTGTAAAAAAGAAAAAAATCATAAAAAAGACAGTAAAAATCAACTGTTTTTCTGCTATTTTTGAGAATCTGCTATTAATAGTATTTATATATTTTAATGAAA
>CM053405.1:47772807-47818789 GCA_028644305.1 Xerus rutilus | reverse complement strand
GGCTGGGGATGTGGCTCAGCGGTCCAATGTCCCTAAGTTCAATTCCCAGTACCAAAAAAAGAATCACTTATCTTCAGAGGATGAAGGTAGGAAAAGCTCTAAAGGAGGGGCAGTTTGGTGAGCTTTCTACTCTGGATTGAAGATGACAAACAACTGCCTTCCAGGCTACCCAGGTCCCACCCAGGTACCTTGGACATAAGAGAGGAAGGTCTTATGTCAAACCTATCAAACCTGCTATGGTTCCTATTTTTATATCCTTCTCTTGTCCTATTCAATTAGTACTAAAATCCCCAACAACAGTCAGTGCACCGAGCTTCGTGCAGAGTAGAATGTGGAGTGTGGGGGGTGAAATGTCTTCTGCACTGAGTGCCGGGAGAACCAAGGAAGGTGAGGAAGTGTGGGCTGCTCTGAAGAGGAGCAAAAGAAGTTAAGTCCTTGGGTGTGAAGGGAGAAAAGGGACAATATCTTTCACATTTAGCATGAAAAATGATGAAAAAGACCATGCTATTGAATATTAAGTACAACATGATCCCATTTCTGTATATGAGGAAATATATATTTTTACGTATATATTCATAAAAGAACTCCCAAGAGGATATCAATAAAAATGTGAACATTTGCTACATCTGGGTGGTCAGATTCATGGGTGGTTTTGCTTTCTCTCTGAACATTTCCATGTTCTCTGCTGTTTTTACAATGGGTAGGTGAAAAATTTTATAATAATAGGGCATAAAAGTAATTTTTATCTACAAATAAAAGACATTTTGTGGCCCAGACTGAGGTACCTTTAATTTTGCTTTTGAAGATTTATGCATAAAGTTGTGTATAGTCCATTATTTCTTATTCTCTTTTTACTTTCAACACTCAATATCTGCCTAGCAGTTCATACATTAGAAGGCAACAACTTTTACCATTTCATGTGCTGGAAATACATTCCATTCACACAGGTCAGATAAGATTAGGGAGGGCATTAGAGTAATTAAGGTCACTGGACTTTGTCATTTAGCAAATCCTTTAATCCAACCTTAATACCATTCATTAAGGCCACAAACAAAAGGGTTAATTGCTAAAGTATAACTGTTCCATCCACCCAGACACAAATGTTAACATGTTAAATGCTATTAATGCACTGTGGCATTGCTTTGAATCTTTAGAAGGATGCAGATGTATTCAGCACTGGAAGAATTACAGATTTATTAGTTCTGAAGAGGTTATCCCTGGGGTAACTCATTATTATTGGTACAAGCACAGAATGTACTGTGACAGGAGAATGTCTACCATGAAACAACCCAATTAATCAAGACAGGGCATGCATGTGGTGACTGTGCGAGATGAGTAGATGCTGTCAACTCCAGAATTACCACCATGCAGCCCTGTGCTGAGCCAATACCCCCAGGAACAGGTTGGCCGCCCATGCAGGATCCTAATCTCTTGCCACACAGCTCTGTGCTCTGTTGCCTCATTTCAGCCCTGACCCAGCTGGAAAGGACAATCCTGTCCTCTCATGATTCTTCTGCATCAAACTTTTCACTTCTTTATGAAAGAGTCAAACAAACTGATTTGAGTCCCAAACTTGTGGTTTTTTTCTTTCTTTTCCCCCCTAATTCTGACAAAGGTTCTAAGGAGAATTGAAAGTTCCCAAGCCTTCAAAGGTGTTATCTCAACCTCTGGAATCCTTTGCAGTCTTTAAAAAATGATATCATAAAAGGTTTTCTAAGATGAGAATGTGTTCACTTTATGCTCTCATTGTGAAAGGAGCAGCTTACAATGAAACCCTATGACTAGAAGGGAAATTTCCAGCTTTGTGAACTAAAAAATGGAGAGTCTCTGTTTATTGTTAAAGACAGGAAGGATTAAGAAGTCTAATGTTAAATTTATTTTTTCTTATGGTGCAGGGAATTGAATCCAGGGCCTTGTGCATGTGAAGAAAGCACTCTACCAACTGAGCTACATCCTCAGCTCATAATGTTGACATTTAATTGAGAGAGAAAAGGTTGCTTTTTTTGTTTTGTTGTTTTGTTTTATGTAATTTCCATATGCTTTCCTAAATTTTCCAAATTTTCTACAGTAGAAATAGATTCTTCCTAAAAAATAAGACTCACAGTAAATGTTAATTTTAGGGTTATTATCAAAATTAATGATACAGTAGCTTCTATCTCTTGATACCAATTCAATGGCAACAGGTATTTTTCAATAAATCTGCATCTTGAAATAAGATTTAAACACTGTTTAGCCACACTATGTTTTTCTCAAACTAGAACCTTACATGTACCTTCTTTATCTATCCAGATAAAGAAAACTCTTTATCAAAAGAAACAAAATGAGAAACAAAGCCAGGATCAGAAAACTCTTACCCAAAAGGAAGAAAAGACAGTGTCTAATCAGCTCTGCTTTTTCTCAAAGCTCTACAGGAAGATTTAATAAGAAGCTGCCTTGGGCCAAGGGGTCACTTCCTTTGGGACAGCTTTTCCCTCTCTTTGCCCTGACACCAGGAAGGAAAAAATAACAATTGGCATTCATACCGTGTTCAGAGCTTTAAAAGCACTTTCACACATAATAAGAAGGATGCAAAGAGAAGCTGTCCAGAGCAGTCTGATGCCCTGCTGACAAATGCATCCCCTTTTTCACATCTCAAGTGGCAGCAAAGGAAGTCACAGAGGCAACAGGGCAAGGCAACTAATCATGCCCTGGAGCTGACTGTATGCCACACAGTGTCCTAAACACTCAGCATGTTGTAGCTTGTTGTTCTATGACAACATTGAATGGCAGGTGTCATTGTCTGTATCAGGGGTCAGCAAATTATAGCCCATGGGCCAGATCCAGCCTGTGGCTTGTTTTCGTGAATGGCTTTATTGGCACATAGCCACACGTGTTTGACTATGTATTGCCTGTGGCTGCTTTTGTGCTACAAAACTGAATAGTTGCAACAGATACCTTTTTTTATTCCCTTGCAGAACTGAAAATATTTGTCTCTTTGTCCTTTTACAGAAAGGACATTTGCTAACCTGAATCAAGCTTAGAGGATAATATTCTAACTTTTGCCAAAGTATAGTATGTAACTGGAAACAGAAAGATGGGACCAGAGTAACTGTGCTCTTTCTTTTATTTTTAAAAGGACACTTACAAGAAATAATGACTTTCATAATCCTTAAGCTATGTGAAAAACACTGCACTGCAGCAAAAATTATGAAACAAACCTTTGAAATAAACACAAATACTAGAATTTTACCTGTAAAATGGGCATTAGATTCCAATGTATGACTCCAATATTAAAACAGACCCTAAAACATTCAATGTATTTTAAAAAAATTTTTTTTTAGTTGTAGATGAACATACAATATCTTTATTTATTTTTATGTGGTGCTGAGGATCGAACCCAGGGCCTCACGCATGCAAGGCAAGCGCTCTACCACTGAGCCACAATCCCAGCCCTCAATGTATTCTTTTAGCATAATTGGGTTTTGACACTTATATGAACTCTCTTGCTCCTTTCTAGGGTAGATAGGAAGGGATAGGGGGAAAGTATGCCTTCCAGGAAAGTCTGATCTCTCCTCTTTCAGGATGGCTTTTGTTTTTAAATGTTAGTTTCTCCTTCAAGTCTTTTTGCTTAGTTGCACAGCTGAAATGAGACATTTTGTAAAGACTTTTGTGAGTGTCTGATGAACGAAATTGCTCTGAAAGAAATTGCCAATGCTCATCAGCTCATCCTGTCTTACCTGAGCATTCAGGGTTGGGTGGCCTTCACCAGCACTCACTAACTCCCCCACATGCACTGGAAACATCAAGACACTAGTCTTTAGGAGCAGAGACTAGAGAAGTGTGGTAGTTGGCTCAATTCACACCAGGGGCAGCAAATGCAAGAAAGGTAGCATGTCCTTATGACCCCAGTCTTTCCTAGTCAGAATCCAGCTGTAGTGTCAAACTGAAGACTAGTTGAGGGAGGATAAATGGTAGACTACTACCTTATTTCATACTCCAGACAAGTTAGAATTCAGGTTTTCAAAAGTAAAACCCCTTGCCTCTTCATCACTCAGTCACTCTGGATGGCCATCCTCCAGACAAATGTAGGAAGTAGAAACAAAATCCTTTACCCCACAAATCCAAGTTCGGAGCATGAAGAACCCTCCAGCATTTGGGCAATGAACATTTTGTCCTTACTTGCTAATTTTTACCTACTGTCTCCCCGCCAGGAAATGGAAGAGGATATAATTCTAAGCAATCTAAAAAACTTGGCAGAAAAATTTATTGCTTAGTGAGGATGAGAGTGAAAGTACTGACTAGAGTGTATGCTGGAGATTTCTATTTCCTACAAATTCTATTTGTTTATTAGAAAGAAAAATTGAGTTGGCTTTTATATCCTCTAATGGCCCCTATGAGGACTGCCTCCAACTTCAGCTCATTGCTCAGTGATCCAGCTCTGGGTTCTAGCAGGACACACTCTTATCTCTCAGGTCACATTGTACGTTTCAGGGTCAGGATAACCCACAGCATGGGGTAGCTTCTGCCAAGTCAGCTTTTATTCCTCCTGGCAGGGTGTTCTTCTTTCTGCCCAAACTAGTAGGTTATTAATTCCAACTTTTGTCATTCCCATTGTGCCTCTGCACAGTACACTGGGTGGCTTGTGGCTTCAAAGGGAAATGTTCCAGGATGTTCCAGCAGCCAAGTCCCTGTGGGTGCTCTCAGTTTGTTCTCCCTTCCTACTTTCCATTTCTTACATGGCAAACTCACTATCAAGGTGAAGGTGAACCAGTACCACCTCTGGCTTCTGTTCTGACTCTCCCAATCAGACTATTTTAATTTCTCCCCTTGTGGTTGTTTACAGTGTCCACATAGGACTCATGACACCACATGGGGAGCCACCCGATTATCATCTGTCCACCCATCACTCTACTTACTTTGTAGTCACAGTGCCCATTTCAGTACTTGGTGAAAGGGAAGATTCAGGAGGTCTTTATGATGAACTGAAACATGGGATTATGGGTTCCTTTAGAAAAATAAATATTAATTAAAATTATTTAAATGATGTTATGTTTTAGATATGAGGTGCCCCCTAAAGCTCATGTATGAAACAATGCAAGAAGGTTCAGAGGTGAAATGATTATATGATGAGAGTTATAACACAGTCAGTGGATTAATTCCCTAATAAGGATTAACTGGGTGGTAACTATAGGCAGGTAGGGTGTGGTTGGAGGAAGTCGGTTACTGGGGATGTACCGTTGCAGGAGAGCTTTCTCTCTATTTGCTTCCTGATGCCAAGTCCTGAGTTGCTTTCCTCCACCACATTCTCTCATCATGATATTCTGTTTCCCCTCAGGCCTTGGTCAACTGAGTTGGCCATCTATGGACTGAGGCTTCTGAAACTGTGAACCCCAAACAAACTATTCCTCCTGTAAGATTGTTCTTGTTCAGGTCTTCTGTTCACAGTTGCCAAATATAAAAAATTAAAAAAGCTTACTAAAACAAATTCCATTCAGTAAAATGAAATATAAATTTAAATATCATGCAAAAAATCAGAAAATATCTTATGTATCCACATTGATTACAAGAAAGAAAAATTTAAGCCAAAAAGAAAGGAATGAAGGGCAAGTGAGATTAAGTCTCTGCTAAAGATGAGTGTAGCAGTTCACATCTTATTCTATAGGTGGAGTGGATGGGACACGGGGCCCTTCACCATTCACAGCTGGCAGAAAAAATATAGACAGAGGATTATCAGCAATAGAGTGAATATGAAATTTTACATCCAGAGAGACCAAGAGTGTGAAAACACCAGGAGCCTAAGGGCGGAACTGAAGGGCAGTTCAGGGACACCAAGTTTGAGGAAATGGGTATGTGTCTTGTGAGCATCAGATCAAGATTAAAGCTGTTTGATTTCTACAGCAGGTAGATAAATAGAAGCTGGATTCAAAGAAGTTTCTATCAAACAAATATTTTTTTCCAAAGGCTTAGCTTCTGATACACAACACAAACATTTCATTGATACAATAGGACACAGCCAACACACACTTTATGAAGAACTTCTTGTACAATCTATATAAAATAGATCAGCATCATCTTCTAAAGTTATGTCTATTTTTACTCTATGGCCTAGAAATTCCACTATTAGAGGAAAAATTCTTACATAGCTATAACAAAAGTCTTATACAAGAAAGTTCATAGCTATTCTGTTTGCAAAAGAGAAAACATAGGACATTTCTACTAACTGGAGAAGGAATAGCCAAATTTATGACTATTCATATAATCAATATATAATAGTAAAAATGAATTATAGTTACAGACAACATTTTAGGGAAATCTGAGTAAGAAAATAAAAATAAAATAAGCAAATGCAGAAGACAATGCTTAGAAGGATTTTTTTTCTTATTCCCCCAAATAAGCACAGGTAATAAGCACATATGTACATGTGTGATAAAATTATTAAATAAAAACCAAGAGAATCAGACAGTGGGGAGTGTAGAAGGATTCCTCTGGGGAGCACAGATGTAGTTTGACAGTTGAGATAGGACCACAGGGATGCATTTTTTGTTATGCTTCTAATACTAGTGTATGTTTTACACATTTTTCCATATGAATAACAAATTACATGACATTACATTAACATTTCATTACTAGAGGTCATTTCATTTTGAAAGATTTTTACTTCCAGAAGCCTTGCTAACCATTGTGCCATGGTAGTATAAAGAGATGAAGTCTCACATGGAGACTAACTTCTTCAAAGTGAAACAATTTTTTCATCTGTAATTTAGAGATGGGAAAATCAAGGCACAGAGGGGCCAATTAACTTGCTCTAAGTTACCCTCAGACAAATGCCACTCTTTATTCCTTCATTGTCTAGTCAACAGCAATCACTTATTCTGTTTTTACTTGAGGGGAAAAAATGTCAGGGTAAACTTTGTACTCCTTAAACCATATTTCAAATGAGCTCAAATTTAGATTTTTGTAATAAGTAATTTTTCCCCTTAGGAAGAATCTACCTCTGATCATTTCCATAAAGAAACAATCGAAACAAAAGACAGTGTCTATCCAGATTCTGAACATATTTTGGAGCCTGTCTTCAAGCAGAATATCTTTTATCCTCCCCAGGCGACATACAGAAAATCAAAGCTCCAATGAAATACTATGGGTGAAAACTTCAAGGACAAACATGTCAAAGGGAAAGTTTGAAGTTCCAACATCCTTCATATTTTAACAAGGAAAAAGAGACCTAGTCAACTGAAATTGACTTTGAAAAATAAATAATTTTGCTAAACAGCACACACATGGTTTAATCATAGTATAGCACAGAGAAAACATGAAAATCTTGGTGAAAAAGACTATGAAAGAAATTTCTCTTCAGTCAGTATCACAATAGATGCATCAAAAGTACAAAACTTGGATGGAGGGTCCTCAGCCTTCTGTGTGAAGGACAAAGTGACGTACATAGGACAAGCACACAAGGGCAGCCCTGGCCCCAGAAAACTCTGTGGAGAAAAATAAAGAAACCTAGAGGATGTGCTTGGTTTTTTCCCTGGCAAGGAAGACCTAGTTCATTTTGTTTCTTCCCATGAATCCCCATGGAAAATGTCATGACCATGCAAAAAGTCAGTTTTACAATTTTTGTAGACCTACTCTAATGTTTATCTAAAAAGCACAGAGATTCAACAATCTTCTAGAAGAAGCCAATGGGGACAGAATGAAAACAGAGGGGGAAAGCAATCTCTTTAACATTGATTTTTTTTAAAAAAATAAGGGGGTTAAAACAATATGTGGAAGCAAGAATGGTGGATTACTTTGAAAACTGAAAAAAAACATTAAATGAGGGTTCACAGAGGAAGCTACTATCACACAAGTACTATGAGAGCATCCTTTTCCATCCTGACAACACATTTAAAAAGACTAAATGCAAAGACTAAAAGTGGAAAGGGACTTTTCCTCAATTTTTGTTTTAAAAAGCCAGCTTTATTGAATCACAATTTTATACAATATACTCTACATATTTAAAGTGTACATTTTGACAAGTTCTGACACATGTAACCATTTGTGAAACCATTAGAGCAATCAAGATAATGAACATCCAACACTGCCAAAAGTTTAATCATGCCTCTTTGTGATCTCTTCTTAATATTCTTCATGCTGTGCCCAAGCAACCATTGATCTATCATACAGGTTAGTTCACATCTTCTAGAATTTTATATAAATAGAGCCACATGATTTTTATTCCACTTCCTTTATTACACAAAATTATTTTGGCATTTATTTATATTGTAGCTTATAATGTATTTTTGTTCCTTTTTACTGCTGAATAATACTCTACTGCATAAATACACCATAGCTTGTTTAATACATAAATACATCCATTCACCTATCAATGGATATTTGGATCATGTTCAGTTCTTGACTATGGCCATTCATTCTCAAGTCTTTGCAGGAATATGCTTATTGAACATAATTTTTTAGACAACGTTGTTTTGGGCCTGAGTTCTTGTACTAGGCTTAAACAGCCAGAATGAAGTCACTCAATGCTAGGTGCCATGTAACCAAACTGAACTTAAAAATGGACTCGTTTTCAAGAAAAGCAAGAAATTCAAATAGCTAATAGAAAGGGGCCCAGCCTACCTGAGCAGGTACAATAAAGGAGCCCTCTCTGTTTTAACCTTGTAAGAAAAGTAGCTTTGAAACAACCAATCCACTTTGTTTTCCTTGTTTCTATTTTCCTCAGCTTCTTTTCTACCTATAAGCCACCAGCTGTGCCCAGCTCAGTTGAACAACTTCCTGTATTATAAACGGGATGCTGCCCAATTCATGAATTTATGATGACACAAGCCAAATAGACCATTAAACAGTTTGTTCAGCTTTTTCATTTCTTCTGAGTCATCCCTAAAGGACAAGTGGCTGTATAATATCATATGTGCATCTTCAAATTTTAAGGAAAAGACTGAACTGTTCCCTAAAGTAGTCATATCATTTTATACTCTCACCAATAGTGCATGATGATTCCAGTTGATTCACATCCTCAGTAGCTCTTGGTGGTTAGTATTTATAATCTTCGTCATTCCAGTTGTGTGCAGTGGCATCTCTGCATTTTTAACGTGCAATTTCCTAATGGCAGTGATCTTTTCATGTACTTATTTACCCTCTGCATATTTTCTTTGGTGAAATATCTTTTTGGATCTCTTGTCCATTGTTTAACTGGATTGCTTATTTTTTTTACTATTGAGTTTGGTGTGTTCTTTGAATATTCTGCTTAGAAGCCTTTCATCAGATATATGACTTGAACATATTTTCTCCCAATCTGTGACCACTTTTTCAATCTTTCAACAGTATTTTTCAAAAGCATGAGTTTTAAATTTAATGAAGTTCAACTTACCAATTTTTTCTTTTATGGGTTAATGTTTGGTGTCCTGACTAAAAATTCTTTGCCTAAGTCAAAGTCACAAAGGTTTTCAGTTTTGTTTTCTTTTAGATTTATAGTTTTGGGTTTTATATTTATGTCTATGATCCATTTTGAGTTAAAGTTTGTATGTGGTATAAGCTGTGGATTGAAGTTTATTTGCTTTTGCATATGAATATCCAATTGTTGAAAAGACAAGTGCCATTTGTGGAAAACTGACATTTTTACATTAAATTATCATTATATCTTGTCAAAAATAAGTTGTCCATATATGTGTGGGTCTATTTCCAGACTCTTCTGTTTCATTGATTTGTTTGTCAGTCTTTAACCAATGTCACCAGACCTTGATTACTGTAGCTACAATGATATAATATCTTACACTTAGGTCATATTAGTCCTCCAGCATTGTTCTTTCTGTCAGAATGGTTTTGTCTGTTACATCCTTAAATTAAGACATGACTTTTAGAATCAGCTTGCTTATTGCTGAGGTTTTGATAGAAATTGAACTGAATCTATAGATCAATTGGGAAAGAACTGAAATTTTTACAATTAAATATTGTCATGACTGTAGTGTCTCTCTCCATTTGCTTAGTTGTTTATTAATTTCCTTCAGTGTGCAGAGCTTTCTCATATTTTGTCTGATTTATCTCTAAGTATTTCATATTTTTGATGCTTTTTTAAATGAAAACAGTTTCCAAGTTCTGATGGTTCCATGCTAGTATATAAACTCACTTGCTCATTCCAGTAGATTGTATGTGTGTGTATTCTGATAGACTTCCTACATAGTTGATTATGTCATTTATGAATAAGGCCAGTTATATGTCTTTCTTTTCCATCTGGATGCCTTTTATATTCATTCATCCATCCATTCATTTCTGGCCTTGCAACCCTGTCTATTACCTCTAGCACAATACTAAATAGAAATGGCAAGAGCAGATATCCTTGATATTTTATTGTTTAAATCCTTAAAGATAATTTTTAAAGTACCATTTCTTTTCTTTACCTCCTCCTCATGTTTGAAGCCCCTGCACATGCTGTGTTGAGTCTATCAAGGGGCAGGGCAGTTACTACCCTTCAACCAGACTGCAGTGCCATGGATGCCTGCCTTGGTCGATGCCCCAGAGATGTGGGGCATATGCTCCCTCCCACCTTCAGGAAGGAAACCCTCATGTAACACGTTAGACAACGTAAACCTACTCTCAATCTGCCACACAGGTTATATGAAAAAGTGATCAATAGTCTAATCAATAGCGAATAATGCTGAAGAATTTAAGTCAGTGCAAGGGGAATAATGACTGGCATTTATGGCCCTTTCCCACACACTGCTGATGGAAAGTGGCTGCTGTGCTTTTTATCCCTGGTGATTGCAGAAGTGTGTGTTTGATTCAAAACATCGGGATCCAAGAAGATGCCTTCCTGTTCCACTGTTGTCTTTAAATGTCCTTCCTCTGTAACCATGTCTCTGGAGGGCATATGGCAACTCCATGGAGCTGCCCAGGGGAGCTACAATGGCATTGCTTTATTTCCTTTTCACTGTATACTTACTTAAGGATACTTGTTCATTTCAAAATCCAATTTCTTACTCATTGTTTGCTTATCCACCGAAACAACATTTTTTACATCGTTAGTAAGATAATTTGGACCAAAGAAAGTGATAAAATTCAGAACAAAGTTTATAGTGATAGAAGAAATGAGGAAATATAATCCCAGTTTAAAAACTAAAGTGTTCTTTTGAAATCTTTTTGGGAGTTGGGAGGGGCAGGATATCAATATTCTTCTTCAGTGCTTTCATACTTAAAAGGGATAGATTGGGCTCTATAATTTAACTGCCAAATCCAACATTCATATCCATCTGGACATTTTTAAAAGGATCCTTGAGCCAGTCAGAATTGGCAGTTGGTTGTATAATCACACCTGCATATGGTGCTGGATTTTTTTTAATGGGCAACAGTTAGAGCATAAAAGTATTGCATGGTGTGCCTTCCTTGAGAATCCACGCTTTAACATGTTTGCACGTGTAAGTAATTATATCATATTTTCAGGCTCTCTGTTAACAAGCCTTTGTTCTTTATTTCCTGCAAATCAAATTAGTTGGGGCTACAGTTCATTTTGAAATTCTTTGGAAAATGTTTTGGTGTTCTAAAATTCCCTTTGCACCAAAGTTTTGCAAAGTTAAAGGAAAGCCACAAACCCCCACAACCAGTGAAGTTTGTGGATATATATAACCCACAACAAATTAAATATGATAAACACCTAAACCATAGCAGAATGGAAATTAATCTTGTGTTTCTAAGTGCATGTCAACCTCCATGAGGCATTTAGCTATGATTCACTGTACATGAAGATAGCATTTAATGCTTATATATCCAGGGAGAATTTTGGCTTCAAAAAAATTGCATTTTTCTCAGTCCAATTTAGGCTGCCAAGTCCCTTCTTGTACTTCCCTCAATGCAAGTCTGACTGCATACTACCCCAGCTCCAACCAGGAGTAGAGCAGCTACACAATCAAGCTGCTCTTTGAGATCGTCTTTGAGATGATTTTCAAGGAAGCAAAGGTGATTAGGAGGGGAACCTTTGTGCTTGGGAAATCCAAGTGAGAAACTGTCTTCCACCTCCTACTCTACCTTCTTTGCTTCTTCATGGAGCTCAGCTTAGGAAAGGCAATCAGATAATCTTCTAAAAGCCCTTGGGATAGACTTGTTGAGGGAGGCTACTCTACTTCTTTAAAATAGTAGCTACTGTGTGAAAATTCTATATAATATGGTCATGAGGACCTATAAAGAAGATTCCACCTAAACAGCCTTTGGAGAATGCTTTCGTAACTTCCAACCTGACATGGAAGGGTGTGTCCAAAAAACAAAAGAAAAAAAAAGTTGCGTTTAAGATATAGGTAGGGTGCCCGTAGGTGACTTCTATTTGACATATATAAGAATTCTGTAGCTATTGGATCTTGCTGGGCCTTTCCTCTTCCTTGGTTTCCCTATAGCCTTCTGCTCTTCCCTGCTTTATTTTTATCTGCTCCCTTGTTGCACAATCATAGGCTGACACAAAAAGCTATTGTTACCCTTTGTGTATAAAAATTACTCCTGAAATATCGGAAACCTCTAATGTAAAAGACTTTTGCTATCAAGAAGTGTCACTTGAAGATAAAATCATATTTTAAATTTTTTTTATTTGTTCTTTTTAGTTATACCTAACAGTAGAATATATTTTGACATATCATACATACATTGACTATAACTTCCCATTCTTGTGGTTGTACATGATGTGGAGTTGCACTGGTTGTGTATGTATATACATACAAATAAAATCATATTTTTCACTAATTTTTTCCCTTCATTTGGTGGATACAAAGCTGATATATGAAATTATAGGATAGAACTCCTGCTTGCTTTTAATCTCCAAAATGAATAGAAAAGATAATTTTATGATTTTTCTTAGCTAGGCAGTAAAGGAATCACTCTTGCATTTCCAAATGGGAAGGGCTTTTAGGATTTGGACAGGACAAATGTCCATACATAGCAGGTTATAACCATTATAATATGACGCAAGTACTCAAGCCTGGAGGGATATGTACTGATGGGAAGGGTGGGGATACGATTTAGAAAAAGAGTTGTTTTTAACTAGGATCATAAGTTTGGATGGAATAGTAGTTTTCTTATGACTAATTTTTGTTTCTGATAAGAATCCAACTCTTCTTAAATGGAAGAAAAGGGTTCATACCATGCCAAAGTGCAATTCAGCCACTTCATGAACAATCACTGATTGGCAGGGACACAAATTTATATCTTAAATTGATGGAACAAATAAAAGTTGAGTAGTAGATAACGTAACCATGCAAGCCGTTTTAAAAGTGAAAGGATTTGGAAGGAGTTAAATGTTTACAAAATGGGTAGAAGTATCATAGGCAGACTCTTCATGGAAAACTTGAAAAACACAGCAGTGGTGCCTTTAAAGGAAGTTTTATCCCCAGTAGAAAATCTTCAGGTACCCAGGAAATCAGGGAGCTTCTGCCCAACGGAGGCTCTAGTTCCACTGCACCTGAGACCAATGTGTAGCCAGTGCTGCATCAGAGATGCAAGGCATGACTTCTCAAAATTCTTGTACATGTGAATAATCTGGGCATTTTGTAAAATGCAGGATCTGATTCAATTGGTCTGAGAGAAAGAGTGCAAGGGTCACATTTCTGTAAAGCTCTCAGGTGATGCTGATGCCAATGCTGACCGACCACATGATTGAGCCATGAGATGGACATCTGTAGTTCTCAAACTTTAGTGCACATCAGAATCATCTAGAGAATTTGTTTAAACATGGATTGCTAAGTTCCACCCCAAACATTTGATTCAGGAGTTATGGGTGAATCCTGAGCTTTCAATTTCTCACAAGTTCTTAGGTGATGCTGAAGCTGCTGTTGTAGAAACCAAAGCACCCCTGATGCAAAGCATGCTGAAAAGGGTTGGAATGGAGTCAAGTGAGCCAATTGCTATTTCTGCAACAGGTGGAAACCATGTGGTGTTACTAATAAATCTGAAGAAACTTGGATCCAACCAACTGAGGGAGACTCAGAGGAGAAAGTGAAATGCAATTACTTACTCTAAACCCAGTTACCTTTATTCATCTTCCTTCCATCCACGAATTACTGCTGCATTAGCCAAGGACACTTCAGGGACATATAGCTGGATGACAAAAGAGAACATTAATCATCCATATCCCTATAAATAGACATGACTGTTTACATTCACTACTCTTGAAAATCAGGGCACAGGATCTGAATAATAGCTGAGTGGCAGAGGTAAATAGTCTATGGCTCATGTGGTTCCCATGGGAAGAGATATTGAATGACCTCCAGCTTACTGCTAATTGATTAGGCATACATTGAATGTTGGGTATTTTATCTTTACTGCAATATACTCTGGGTGAGGGGGGGAATTCATGAATGCATCATCAGCCAACAACTTTTAAAATTTCTTTTTGTAATCATGAAACAGGAAAACAAAATTGGTATTAGGCAATAATCATCTTCAAGTGATGTGCTCCATTTTAGATTACTATTTCAGATAGTTGTACTCAAAATCATGGTTTCAGATTGTTATTTATACTTCAGTAGGATACTTTCTATCTCCCTATTTCCAACTTTTCTCCGTGACATTCACAGGGTAATGGACCCTCAAAATGGAAGTCCAATCGTCCACCTATGATTACTGCAGAAGCCAAATGAACCTGAGCATGCTATCATGATTTCACGATTTGAGGCTCCATGACTTCTGGCTATGAGGAACTGAAATAGATTAGTACCTGGATTAACCTATTTCAGTTCACCTCCAATAATAGGGGAAGAAAGGACTCCATATGGAAAGTAAATGTGAGCAGTGATTTCTGATTCTTTTCTTGTCTTTCAATTCAAAATAATTACAATGTCTTCTAATTTGTTGTAGTGACTCAAAGCATTTTCTACAATATTAGTAGAGAAGTTTGCCAAACTATTGAAGTGCATGGTATACTCCTAGGCCTTGGGAATGCAAAAATGTTTATAGGAGTGGCTGTTTTTACTCCTAGCACTCTGAAACCAAATTGAAGGGTGTTTTTTTTCTTACAACAATTAATTCTCTCAATTTCTGGACATCAACTGGATGTTTCTTCAATTATTCAATTCTGACATTGACTATCTGAAGTCAGTGCAGACCCCACAAGTTACAGACTCAGTTCCACAAGACTCAGTTCCCTCTGCTTCTGATGCCAATCACAAGACCCAGGCCTCCTATACACTAACTGAATAATTACAAATCAGTAGTTTTCATGACCCCCTCCACAGGTTCAATAATTTGCTAGAAAGCCTTACAGATCTCAAAAATATACTTTACTTATACTTGCCAGTTTATTTAAAAGAATGTAACACAGTGACAGCTAAATAAATTAATGCATTGGGTAAAGTATGGGGGTGGGATATAGATGGTGCTCTCTTGGTGCCCACCATGGTCCAGCACACTGAGCTGTTCATCAGCCTAAAAGTTCCCCAATACCATCATTTAGATGGGAGGTTTTCTTACATAGGCATGATTTATCAAATCATTGGCTGCTGGTGATTGGCTCACTCTTCAACCACTCACCTCCCTGGTGGTTGGAACTGCGAGTCTCAACCTGCTAATCATTACTTGGTCTTTCTGTTGACCAGTCATCACTCTGAAACTCTCTAGAGGTCTAGAAAGAGTCACTTCATTAGAACAAAAGATAATCCTGTCTTATCACTCAGAAAATTCCAAGGGTTTTAGGAGTTCAGGGCCAGGAACTGGGACAAAGACCAAATATCTTTCCATAATACCACAGACTACAGGTCTAGCAGTTCCTGCAACCAAGTTTTAGAGATTGGATGTGGACATACTAATGCAATTAAAAATACAGTGATGCATTTTTAATAGAATAGCCCCCAGATTATTATAGGCATTCAGAAAAGAAATAATCAGCCACCAAGAGCTAGACTAGACGAGGTCAAGCCAACCTCAAGGTGGATGTGAAGATTATTAACCTTACTTTGTGCCAGGTTTGATATAGAGTCAAAGAAAGCTCACTTCTGATCTGAGACATAGTGGAGAAAAGGATGGAGTTACATCAGATGCCCAAATTTCAACCTATCCATTCACTGTCTGTCTTGCCTTGGTGGGAGGTGGACATAATGGGGTAGGGGACTTTAGAAACATTAGTTGAAAAACATTGGGACATGCTGGCCTTACGTTTCTAGTTACAGTAAAGAGTAGCTTGTCATCCTTTAGAGAAATGCTAACCTCAAAGTGACAGTGTTGGAGAAAGCAGCGGGAGAGAAGTTTTATGAGACCATTTCAGCTGGTCATACTTCACTTGGATGTGAGAGAGCCTCAAAAGGGCCTGTGTGGTCTGTAAGGGGACATGAAGTCTCTGAGAGAGCCATGCAATGGCACAAGCTTGGGGAGTGGCAGATCCTGGGGCAGGAACTTAAGAGATTGATGGACTCTCCACACTGCCAGGTAGTCACACCTCAGTGGGAACCAATTCAATGGCCTACCAGGTTGACCATTCCTGCCGCACAGGCCAGTGAAAATGGATGAACCACTAGTCCCCATACCCAAAGGTCACACCAAATGTTTAGTCAGGTAAAGTGATTTCAAGTTCAGAGAAAAAATAAGTGTGTTCTATGATTCTAAGAGAAAAGACGTGGTTGGGTATGTAGACAAGGACTTCATCCATGTAAAAGTAGAGGCTGAAGCTATGCTAATGAATGAAAGCCCCGTGAGTGCCCTATCAGATGAGCCAGTCATGCAGGCAGGGAATGCAGCTGTCAAAGACAGGAAGGTGACCACAGGTAACCTTTACCTCATCATTTTGCTATAGAATACTGAGTCTCACAGGCAAGTTTGTGATTTGTAAAGATTTCATTGAAAGAGATTTTTACTGATGCCCAAAACCTATTGCCAATTCACTATTCACACATCAGATGCAGGGAGTTGGTATCAACACCATGTGGCAGGAAAACTTGGTTAAAGAAAAAACAACTTTTGAATTTTATCAGTGTATCATCAGTAAACTGGTTTTTGTTTTTATTCTTTTTTGTGGTGCTGGGGAGTTAATGAATTGAAAAAAAGAGAGAGATGGCAGAGCAGCCTTAGAGGTCAGTGAATGCATACATAGCAACAAGGGAAGAAGAGCACTTTATGAAAAAATGATTGCTCAATGGTGCTGGATGTCTGGTGAAGCTTTAAGTCTACTGGAAGGTCACTGAAGGTTAGAGTGAGAAGGAACCAAATGAAAAAAAATGGAGTGTGATAGAAAGATATTTCTGCTCATATGACAAATTTTACAGTTAAGAAGAAAAAAGGTGCATTTCAAAGAGTTTAGAGAAGGTTTTTTGAGTCATCATTAATTTAATATTGATTTTAGTGGTTCCTTTTAAGTTAGGAAACCCTGGCTCATATATATGAACAAACAGGAAACAAAGGATTGTGAGAGGAATACTAGCATGCTGGGCTACAGAATTCTTCATCTTTTTTTTTTTTTATGGTACTGGAGATTGAACTCAGGGGCACTTGACCACTGAGCCATATCTCCAGCTCTGTTTTGTGTTTTATGTAGAGACAGGGTCTCACTGAGTTGCTTAGTGCTTCGCTGTTGCTGAGGCTGGCTTTGAACTCGTGATTCTCCTGTCTCAGCCTCCCTAAGTGCTAGGATTACAGGCTTGCACCACCACGCCCAGCCAGAATTCTTCATCTTTGAGGGCTATCCTGTGTAGAGTGGTCAGCAGCATCCTTGACCTCTACCATTGTAATGGCAAGCCACTAGTTGTGACAATCAGTGTCTCCCTCTGTCTTCAGTGGTCTCTTAAAGTGGCAGTCACAGAGCCTGGTTAGAGCAATGCACCTCTTCCTCAAAAAGTTGGACATGCATCCTGCAGACTTCTTGACACTAGTGCACCAACCATGGTAGCTAAAATTCATAGCTGATACATCTCTGCTTTTATAAAAATTTCTAATCTATTTCTTAAGTTCAAAAGTTTTGTGGAATGTTTACAGTAAATTATTTCAGCAGCTGACACTTAAAAGAGCACATGAAAGGGCTGGAGAAGGGTGCTTGCTGCCACAAAGTGCATTCTCACAACCTGCTTGAGACCTCGAGGCCACCTGACCCTGTGGTGGGATGGGGAGTGTGGTTGCCAGGGTAAGGCAGTCAGTCATCTCTGGGAAAGTGTGGTTATTCTTCATGTTCTCAGAGTTGTCAGGTTGGAAGTTCAGTGACACAGGAAATCATGTGGCAAAGAGCTATTGCTTGATCTCTATCTTTTGCTCCAAATCCCTCTTAGTATCTATCCCTAGCTGCCACAAAGTGATTGGTAGCAATGACTACAGGACACTCATTTCTTCACATATTAGGCATCCCGAGGAGCAAAGCAACAACTTTTTCCCCTAACACTGTAATACACAGAATAGAGTTAGAAACCTTTCCCTCACCCTAGAAAGGTGTATATGCTGTTGTTTACCTAGACATATTACTATACAGGGCTTATCAAGTACAAAATGGAGCCCAAGTACAGAGAGGTTGAGGAAGTTGAAACTTCTTTATTCTGATCAAGAGAAGTTTTCCTGTCTGCCTTTTTGGAGAAAAATGTCTCCAAGACAATGAAACAGAGTTCTGAGAACAATGCTTCCCACCTTTCATGAAGCCCATTCAACCTGCTTCTCAGGAGGAGGGCTTGTTTTCCCAGAATCCTCATTGCATTACTCCTTTCACAACTTGAATTTCGTCTCCTCAGTTGACATGAAGAAGGATCTTCTAGATGGGTTCACTTATTTGTTCATTCTTTTGAGCTGTATTGAGGGAGCCTCTGGTACTGTTTTCAGCTCTGAGGATAAGCAGTGATTGAGACCTCGATGTCACTGCCCTCCTGGATTGGGATGGGAAAGCATGGTGCTGATAACATCAGTCTGCTGTGAGAACTATGGGTCGTTAGGCTTCTTTTATTCATTAAGTGAAGGTCTAGGACTTCCAGTGTTAAGACCTATTCTACCTTTAATATACATCATTTTGTGAGTCATTCTATAGCAATGGCTCATAACATTGTTTTTATGCTATGGACCACATTGAGACAGCCTTCCAAACAAACAAACACACAAAATTACATTAAAGTCCTAACCTCCAGCACCTCAGAACATGATGAAATTTGGAGACAGGTACTTAGCAGAGTTGATTAAATTAAAATATGATCATGAGAGTGGTCCTTAAGCTGGTATTATAGTTTATATCTGGTATGTCCCCCAAAGGCTCATATGTTAAAGTCTTGGTGCCTAGATGGTGGTGCTATTGAGAGGTGGTAGAAATTTTGGGAGGTGGGGCCTAGGTAGAGAAGGTGGGTTACAGGAACATTCCCTAGAAGGGTACGTATAGTGTGCCAGCCTCCTCCCACCCCATCTATCGCATTTATCAATTTTCTAGCTGTCATGAGGCGAGCATCTCTACCTCACTATGGCTTCTCTGCCATGATGCTCTGCCTCAACACAGGTCTAAAGCAACAGAACCAGCTGACTATAGACTGAAACATAAGCCAAAATAAACCTTTCCTCCTCAATGTTGTTTCTCTCAGGTATTTTGTCATAGTGAGAACAAAACTGACTAACAACTGGTCTCCTTGTAGTAGAGGAAATTTGGACACAGATTAAGCATAGAGAGAAGGCAATGTGAAAACAGAGAGAATGTGGACATTTGCAAGCCAAGGTTGGTTGTCAGAAGGAAGCACCTCTCCTACACTTTGATCTTGAACTTTCAGCCTTCATAACTGTGACAATTACATTTCTGCTGTTCAAACCCCCTACTATGGACAGCTTTGTTATAGCAGCCATAGCAAACTAATAAAGTCTATAATGAGGCTCACTCTAAAACTCTTTTTTTAAAGATAAATAGGCCTAGTCCTAACTCCCCCAAACTGAATGAGAAACTGCAGACATTAGGTTCCAGGTCATATTAAAATTTCAAAAGCAGTATTTCATCTGATGACACTAATGTGGGAGACTTACTGGAAGCATCAGCCTGCTTACCTTATTGATTTCCCTTCACTGTTTTCTTCATGATATTTCTGATCATACCTCATGTCCCATGCTAAGTAAAAAAGAGATGAAGAGACAAACTTCCCTAAGGTGGCCTCTGTCACAAGTTCTTTGACATCTTCATATATCACTCAATTTCCTTCTGAATGAGGCAGAAAAATAATGCACTTTTTGCTTACATAGGGTTATTTTAAAATTTAATGACTATTTACTACAAATATCCATGAATTCTTTTGATGAAACAAACTCTCTAACTCTAAAGTATTGGTCAATATTGCTCCAGTAACACCTCACACTTTTTTATGCAAATTAGATGCATCTCAATCCACCTGGTGGATTGAGAAGGCAGCAAGTTCAGTTAGGAGCTCTGTGGGTGCCCCTGCTACATCCCCCCAATTTCTCCCTATTTTATTCACTTCAATTATTTTGATGAGTTCTTTTCAGAATATACTTCTAGTATAATTTCACATTAATGACCTCCTCACTCTTGTGTCCTATTATTCTGGTGGGCTAGTACTGTGTTGACTTAAACATTAATGAACTAATGGGCTTTATCATTTCTACTGTTATCTTCTTGGAGCAGAACCCTGAGGGAATGTACAGGGTGTGGACTTACAGAGTTGAAGGGGAGTAGGGAGAGTTATTCAGAAATCACAGTTGGGTTATCCAGAAGCCACAATAAAGAGAAAGGAGAGAGAGAGAGACAGAGAGAGATAGTAGAAAGTTAGAAAGGAGACACTCAGTGGCAATTTAGCCAAGAGCCCTTCTTATCATTGACATAATATGCATTCATATCGATGTCTTAAAAGAGGGAATGTGATCACCACAGATAAGATTAAATCAGAGCTTTCCAACAGGTGCACCGCTAAGTACAGATTCCCCTCGGCCCTTGGGGCAGTCTATTGACCTGAGACATCTGGCCTGTTTCTCCAACAGGTGGAAGCATATTTGAGGGTTTCAAATTCCCACCAGCTTAAGAGATATGTAGAAAAACTTGATGCAGAAAATGAATTAGGAACTGGATTAAATGACTTTCCACAGCTTTTATTTTCATTGTTTCCGCTCTCATTTTTCCAGTTGAATCTCTACACAATATCCAGGCTCATCCTGCTAAATGCCCTGTCCCAGTTCAAATCCTTCCCAAACTGCTCATTGTTCTTAGGATAAATCGCTTGATATGGTCGGAGCCCTCTCTGGTCTTCCCCTGTGTATGCTGTAGCAGGTTACCATTTCCTACCCAGTTCTCTGCTCTGACCCAGGTGAGTTGTTCTCATGTCCTCCAATAGGTCATGCAGACACTCAATTTAACGCATGATGCTGCTTCTCTCTGGACCAACACTGCCCACCCAATGCACACACACCCTACTTGTTCATAACTATTTTGCTCACCATTGTTTCCTAGTGTGATGTTTTTCATATAACTGTATTTGTTGGATAACTGGGTGGAGAAAGGAATAAGCTTCTTTAACATTGAAGAGCCAATAGATGCTTTTAGCATTTTTTGGTATTTTTTAATTCTACATCAGTATTTGAAATGAAATAACTTTGTCCACACTGAAACTTTTCAAAGGGATTCCCTCATCCCTATTCACTTTTGTAGGCAGATATGACAACAATATCAGAGCTGTTACTGACAAGTTAGTAGTGTGGAAGGAACTACTGAGTACTGGGAAGGGAGAGAAAAGAAAAGAAGACAGAGAGAGTCAGCAATAAAGGAAGGACTACAAAGAAAGTCTCTCTGGACTTTATAAATTGAATTCGTGGTGATTTGGTCTTCTACTTTGACCTTAATCACAATTCTGGGAGCACAAGGTAATGGTCTTTCTGTTGTCTATTATGATTTGAAGTGATGGCTTTTAAATTTTTCAAAATGTAAAAGTTTTAGGGGTTATTGGTGGCAGAAGGAAAGTTGATAGGGAAAAGTGTTAGGAGATAGCATGAGAAAAAAACCATTCCCATCTTCATTAAGTGACCCTCTCCTATAACAACATGAAGTAAGAAAATTCTCTTTTTAAGTTTCCAGGTTTGCTTCAGAATTGTGCTCCAAACCTAGTCTACTGTCAGTCATGGAGGCCTGGACTGGATGCACAGGAGATTGGAATCCAAGAAGACTGGAGTGGGGGAGGGGAAAAGAAGAGGGTGCAGTTGTGAGCCATGCAATAACAACCAAGGTCAAGGCTCACCGAGATGGGCCTGGATGGTGTGGGGACATATATTTGATTTCTCTGGAGATAGAGTACATGGAGTATTCATGAGTCTTAGGAACCAAGCATGTTATAAAATGAAGTGAAGTGACTATTGAAAGATTTTAATGAGAACTAGCTCAATTTCTTCAAATTTGAGAAATCATCATTTTTCATTGTTTTTATTATTTTCCTCATAATTAGAGACATCTTGAACAATGTCTAATAACTAGCTTCTGATAGGATGTTTCTTTCTCACAAAAAGTCTTTGCACCGAAATCAATGAGTAATCTGTAAGTACTCTCAAATGTTAAAAAGGGATGGAAATGGAAAAATAATTGCACATCTTGCACCTGCCTCCTGAAATTTATTACCATCTTATGGTACTCTGAAATCCTCTTTGAGGATGTTAAAAACAATCATACAATTGTTCTGTCTTATCCTGTGTTTCATGATCCTAGCACTTACAGGCACAGTCACAGACAGAGGTTTTAGATACGTAGCCTGTCTTCGGACACAGAATAGATCTCTGAATGCCATTAATTCTGAAATTTATCACCTCTCCAAAGCACCTGATTTTGCTTCAAGGGGCATAACAACTCAAAACTTGCAAAACAAAGGCAAGAGAATGCACAAAGTCAAGAGAATTCTGGAAACTGATCAAGCAGAAGTCTTTCATCCATAGTCCTCCAGTGATGTAATTTATTTAGAAGAAACATTTCATTTCCTTACAAACAAATGTCAAATAAAAATAGTTGAGGTTCACAAATAAGAGATTTCTTTCCTCTTTCCATACCTCACTCCATGGATTTCCTCAAGTGCTTCATGAGTGTGCACCAGCCTCAGTGGCCCCTCTGACTTCACGGTGCCTTGGGATGCTTCTCCATGGGCTCTGCTCAGCTTCTTCCACCTCTATCCTGCTAGGTCCAGGTGGCGGTGTTTCTACAGAAGGGGAAAGTTGCTTCTCTACTTACCTCCTCTATGCCTTTTGTTGTAATTCTTTGTGAGTGGTAGTTTCTAGAAGAGCATATGGTAATTTCAGCTACCATTTATTGAGTCTGTATGATATGTGCTGTGCTACATTACCTATGCTTTTCATACAACTCAGATAAAAGTACGTGTATTTTTAGCCCATTTTATAGCAGATTTGAGACTCAGAGACTAGCCAAAGACTACTTTCTCTTTTTCTGAGAAGTTTTGACTCAACAAAAATGGCAGAAAAGTCACAATGAGCCCTGCCAGGAGCTCTGGAGAAAAATATCTGAGAGGAAAGACCAGCTTGTTCATTCCAAAAGTTCACGTAAATCTGGTTAATTCATCAGTAGTCAGTTTAAACTCCAATGCTCCAGTTGCTGAGAGGGATAAAGAACAAGTAGTTAATGACCTTCCTGTCCCTGGCACAATACATTTCACCTATCAGGCAAGATTAGCCTGGAATAAAGAGAATCTGATTCAACAAATACTAGACAGGATATTTATAAATGCAAACTGTGTGGCAGACAGAAAGTGTTAAAGGCGGACAGAGACATGCCAACCATTTCAGGATGAAAACAGGATCTGAGATGAGCCAGTAAAACTCATTTGATTTCCACAAAGGGAGAAGACAGCAGAATGTTTTTCAGCCCAAATTTCAACCAGTTGTTGAACTAAATGCTGACCTTGCCCAACTTGTATTCAAAGAGGACCCCTTACTCTGCTGTCTCACCTAGCGTGTGGAATACAGGAGTCCTGCAGACTGTGAGCATGGGTGGCCAACTCGAACCGTATTAACAACCCTTCCAAGTCCAAGAAGTCAGCTGACTCTGGGACCTCCCTGGGCAGCTGCTAATTCAAGGCTTTCATTAATGGGGTGGATATTTAGTGGTAAGATACTGTAAGTTCTCCCCGTCTTTTTACAAAAGTCAAAACAGAAAATAGGCTATTTTACTATTTTCAGTATCATACATCCTAGCATGGGTCCCACATTTGGAAATGTGTCTGTCTGGAAACCCCATTTCATCATCTCTAACCAGGCTCCTTTGAGACAGTCATCTGTGTATGACACAAACATTGAGATAAAGTTTATTTATTAACAATTCTAGCATATTCTAAAATTAACATTTTATGAGTTGTGTTTCTTTTTCCTTAAATATATGTGATTCTAGAATCACAGTACAATTTTAATACATTCAGTGCAATCCCTTATATGTAATAGGTGCTCAGTCATCATTAACCACTCATGTTCTTTTGGTCTTTTCTCCAGAAATTTGCAGGTGAAGGTACTGAAGTTCATAGAGATTCAAACACAATCTTATCAAAATTATGGATCTGAAAGTATTAGCCTTGAGAGAGAAACTTGATTCCGTTCATCCATGGGACAAAACTGCTCCTTTTCTTTCCACTGGACAAAAACTACTTCTAAAAATATAACCAGGGGTTGTGATATAGCTTGGTGACAGAGTACTTGCCTAGCATGTACAAGATCACAGGTTCAGTCCCCAGTACTGGGGAAAAAATATACACGTGTATCTATAAAATCAAAAGCTCAGTTCATTTGTGATATACAGTTACATGATTCTTATACTCTTTCCTTCATTCTTATTCTCTTACATCCTTTCTTGTGTGCACTTTCCTTCTTTTCCATTTTTCTTTCTCCCCCTTTCCTATGGTTTTTGCATGTTACATACTGTAAAATTAAGTGATATTTTATACATGATCTTATGGGTCTATACAGTATATAATCACCACTATGATCAAAATATGGAATTTGTCATCACCCCAGAGCCTCTTTTTGCCCCTTTTTAGTGAATATCTCTTTCAATCCTCAGCCTCTGGGATTTGATTTCTGTTTCTGCGGTTTGTCTTGTCCACAATGTTGTATATATGTAATCATACAATATATAGCCTTTTATTTATTTTTTGAAATGATTATAGTTATGCATAATGATGAGGTTCATTTTGACATAATCATACATAACTTGGAATTTAATTTCCTGCATTTAAATCCCTGGTGTCTCTTCTTTCCCTTTCCTCCTCCCTCTCCCATCCCCCTTCATCTACTCTACTGATCTTCCCTCTATTTTATTTATTGTTTCTACTATTCTATTATTTATCATTTTCTTTAAATTGGTGCATTATAGATATACATAAAGGCAGAATTAGCTATGATATATTTTTACTTACATAGTTTAATTTTGTCAAATTCATTTCAGATTTCCTCCCCCTTCCAGTCTCCTCTCCTCTCCTCCTTCCCTCTCGATCTTGTTCCTCTGGTCCACTGATCTTTTCTCTATCCTCCAAGACCTGACTCCCCAATTTCCTCCACTTATTTTGCTCTGGCTTCTGCATAAGCGAGAGAACATTTGACACTCAACCTTCTGATTCTGACTTATTTTTCTTAACATGATGTTCTTCATTTCCATCCATTTACCAGCAAATACCACAATTTCCTTCCTCTGGTTGAATTTCATTCAATCACTTGCTGAGTAAAACTCCATTGTGTACATATACCATTTTTTCTTAATCTATGTATTCATTAACAGGTACCTGGGCTGGTTTTATAATTTGGATATTGTGAATTGTGCTGCTATAACATTGATGAACCTGAATACACAACCTTTTAAAAATTTGAGATAGTCACATTGCATAAAATACACTCCTTTTAAGTGTACAGTTCAGTGACACTTTGCACATCCACGAGATTGTGCAACTACTACATTCTACCACACCAGAGCCTTTTCGTTAGTCCTTGCCCATTCACAGTAGCTCCCATTATCTTCTCCCTCTATTCTCTAGAAATCACTAATTTCTTTCTATCACTATAGGTTTGCCTGCTCTAGATATCATATAAATGGACTGACACTATATGTGACTTCCTGTGTCTGGCTTATTTCATGAACATAATGTTTTCAAGGTTCATCCTTGCTCTAGCATGAGTCAGTACTTCATTCCTTTTATAGCTGTGTAATATTCCATTGTATGGATATACCTCATTTTGTTTATCCATCTGTCAGTTGATAAACATTTGGTTTAATTATACATTTTGGCTTAAATAATACTTCTCTGAACATTCACATACACACTTTTGTGTGAACATATGTTTTAAATCCTTTTGGATATATACCTAGAACTAGAATTGCTGTTTCATATGGTAACTCTATATTTATCTTCTTGAGCAACTGCCAAAATTCTCAAAGGGCTGTGTTATTTTACATTTCCACCAGCAAAGTAGGAAGTTTTAAAATTTTTCTCTAACAGTTGTTTCTGTCCCTCCTTTTAATTATAGCCATTCTGGTCCATGTAAATAAATTTGATTTGTATTTCCTTAATCGTTTATGATGTGGAACATCTTTTCATGTCTTTATCAGGCATGTGTATGCCTTCTTTGGAGAAACATGACTACTTTGTTCATTTTGTAAATTGCGTTGTGTTTTCTACAGGCTTTCTCTCTAACTTCTTCCACATAGTCTAATGCTTTGCAATTGCCCTCACGTTATTGTATTCATAATTATTATTGAAGAAAATTTCATTGTGTGAATACACTATAATTTTTTATCTATTTACCATTTAATGAACATTCAGGGTTTTTCCAGCTTGAGACATCATGAGCAAAGCTATTGTAAGCATTTTTGCACAACTTTTTTGTTTTTACATGTTTTCATTTATTTTGGGTACCTGCCTAGGAGGAAGACAGTTGAGTCATGTCATAAATATATGCTGACCTTTATCAACAAACCGATTTTCCAAGTAGCTATAGCAGTTCACACTCCCAAGAATTTATGAGTGTATGAGTAATGCATTTCTCTAAAGCTCCTTACCAGAACTCAGTATTCTTAGTCTTTAATTTTAGCCATTCTGGTACACTCATACTGATAATATGTTGCTGTCTTAATTTGCATATCATATTTAATGATATTGACCTTTTCTTTTTTTTTTTAATTGTTTGTTTGGCTGTTTAAGAGTCTTTTTTAGACAAGTTTCGTATTTACAGAAAAATTGTGTATAAAACAGTGAGCTCTCACCTACCTGCTTACCACTTCCACCACCCCAGCTTCTTTGTCAAAATCTTTTGTTAGTAAATTTGTTGCAACTGATAGTACTGATAAATTATTTTTAACTAAAGTTTATAGTTTACATTAAGATTCACTCTTTGTGTTGCTATAGATATGAATGTATAGTTATGTATCCAACATTACAGTATCATATGGAATAGTTTCTCTGCCCTAACCATCTTCTAGGCTCTACCTATTCATCCTTCCTTCCCGCATCCCCTGGCAGCCATGGATTTTTTCAGTATCTCTGTATTGATTTATCCAGAATGTCATATAGTTGGAATAATATAGCCTTTTTAGGTTAACTTCTTCCAATTATTAATTTGCATTTCAGATTTCTCCATGTGTTTTTGGGCTTTATAACTCATTTCTTTGTATTGCTGAATAGATGTACCACAATTTGTTTTTCCATTCATCTATTAAAAGACTTGTTAGTTGATTCCTAGTTTTAACAATCATAAGTAAAACTACAGTAAAATTTCTGTGAAAGTTTTCAGATCATTTAAGTAAACAATAAGGAGCATAATTGTTAGATCATATGGCAAGAGCACACTTTATAAGAAAATGCCAAAAGTCTTCCAAAATGACTTCACTATTTTGCTCTCCCATCAGAAGTGAATGAGAGCTTCTGTTCCTACGCATCCCTGAAAGCATTTGGTATTGTCAGTGTTTTAGATTTTAGCCATAATAATAGGTTTGTAGTGGTTTCAGTTAACAATTTCTTAGTGATCTACACGTTGAATATACATTATTTGAACTGCTTATGAACAGAAGAATTTCATATTTCAGATTTTTTTGGACCATGAATATTTGCACATACCTAATGATATATTTTGGGAATAACACCTGAGCCTAATATGAGGCTTATTTATGTTTTATATCCACCTTTTATCTTGAAGGTAATTATACAATATTTCAAATATGCCTGCGTTCTAGCTACAACATATGGCATGTCAGGAGAGGAATTTTCCTCATGTTACATCATGTTGATGTTCAAAAAGTTTTGGGTTTTTGAGCATTTTAGATTTTGGATTTTCAGATTAGGGATAATGTATGATACTGAGCATTTTTTCACATGCTTATTGCCATCTGTTTATTTTCTTTGTGAGGTGTTTGTTAAGTCTTTGGTCCAGGCTTTAATTGAGTTGTTTGTTTTCTTATAGTTGAGTTTTAAGATTTCTGTATAATTTGGAAACTGGTCTTTCATCAGATGTATTTTACAAGGATTTTCTACCATTCCATGGCTTGCCTTTTGATTCTCTCATTAATAATGTCTTTTGCAAAGCAGAAAGTTTAAATTTTTATGAAGTCCAACTTATCAATTGTTTCTTTCATGGATTGCACTTTTGGTGTTGTAACTGTAAAGCCCTCACCAAAACCAAGTTCACCTGGCTTTTACTGTTATTTCCTAGGTATTTTATACTGTTATGTTTTATATTTAGGTCTATAATCCATTCTAAGTTAATTTTTATTCAAGGTATAAGTTCTATGTTTATATTTTTATTTTATTTTTTATTTTTTTATTTTTTGCATATGGATGCTCAATTGTTCCAGTACCATTTCTCCACTGAACTGCCTTTGTTTCTTTCTTATAGATCAGTTGATTTTGTATGAGCCCATTCCTGGTGGTCTACTATGTTTTATTGAATATTTGTCTATGGTTGAACCAGTACCAGTCTTGATTACTGTAGCTTTATAGTAGGACTTGTACTCTGGTAATGTCAGTCTTTAGATTTTGTTGTTCTCCTTCAATATTAAATCAGCTAGTTTGGGTCTTTTGTCTTTCCATATAAACAATAGAAGAAATCTGATGATATCCACAAAATAACATGCTGGGATTATGTTAAGATTTTGTTAAATTTACAGATCAATTTGGGAAAAAACCCTGACATCGGATAATATTGAGTTCCCTATTCATGTATATGAAATACCTCTCCATTTATTTAGATCTTTGATTTCTTTCATTAGAACTTTGTCGTTTCCCCCATTCAGTCTTATACATATGTGGTTAGATTTATAGCTGAGCATTTAATTTTTTATTGTAAATGTAAATGATGCTGTATTTTTTATTTCTAATTCCCATTACTTATCACTGATATATAAGAAAGCAATTGACTTATAATCTATTTTGAAAAAATTGTTCTAATTAGTTATACATGACAGTAGAATGCATTTTGACACATCATACATAAATGGAGTATAATTTCTCATTCTTCTGGTTGTACATGATGTAGAATCACACCAGTCTTGTAGTCATGTTTGTATACAAGGTAATACTGTCTGCTTCATTCTACTATCCTTCCTACCCGCAAACCCCTTCCCCTCTCTTCACTCCCTTCTGCCTAATCCAAAGTACCTCTATTTTTTCCTAGCCCCCCCCTTATTATGAATTAGCATCTGCATATAAGAGAAAACATTCAGCCTTTGTTCTTTTGGGATTGACTTATTTTGCTTAGTATGACGGCCTCCAGATCCATCATTAGTCTGATAGCCTGCAAACTTGCTATAATTATTTATTAATTCCAAAATATTTTTTCTGATTATTTGAAATTTTCTACATAGTCATGTTATGTGCACAAAGTTATTTCTTCCATCCCAATGTAAATAGCATTTATTCATTTTACTATCTATTGCCTTACTTATGGTTTCCAACTGTGGTATTGAATAGGAGTGGCAAGAGCAGATGCCTTGCACTGTTTCTGATCTTAAAGGAAAGCATCTAGTTTTTAATGTTTACATATGATATAGTTTTTTTTAATAATATTCAGTGTGTTATGAAAGTTCTCTCTATTTCTAGTTTGCTTAGAGGTTTTATTGTTTTTGTTGTTGTTATTATCATGAGTGGGTGCTGGATTTTGTCAAATTTTTTTCCTCATCTACTGACATGATCATATGACCTTTTTCTTTAGCCTTTTGGTGTCATGTCTTATGTTATCTGAATGTTGAACTAGCCTTGCTTACCTACACTGAATCCCACTTGATTGTTGTATACATTTTTATACTTTGTTTTAGATTTGCTAATATTTTGTTGAGTATATTCACATCTATGTTCATGAAATATATTGCTATTTGTAGTTTTCCTTTATTTTACTGTCTTTGTATGATTTTGGTATAAGGCTAATGATAGAATAAGTTATAAAATAGTCCCCCTGCTTCTATTATTTGTGTGGGGAGGAGACACCAGATAATTGATATTATTTCTCCTTTAAATGGCAGAAGTCAATAGTGAACCTATCTGAGGTTGGTGCTTTCTGTACTGAAAGGTTATTAATTATTGACTCAATTTCCTTAATAGCTATAGACATAGATGATTTATTTCCTCCTGTATAAGTTTTTGCATTTTGTTTATGTCAATAAATTGACCCATTTCATCTATATTATTAAACTTATGGGCATGAGTTATTTATAATATTTTCTTATTATAAAAACATTATTATATAATCAATAGTGATCATGTCTCTTTCATTTTTTATATTAGTAACTTGTATTTTCTCACTTTTGTCTTTGTCTAGAGGCATCAATTTTATTGATCTTTGAAAAAATGCATTTTGGTTTTGCTGAATTTTTCTATTATTTTAGTTCAGAGTATTTTATAATTCCTTTAAAATTCCTTTGACATATGTGTTATTTAGATGTATGTTGTTTAATCCTCATGGAGGCTTCTTGGCTATCTTTATGTAACTGATTTCTAATTGAATTTCATTGTGGTTTAAAAGTATGCTAGGTATGATTTAAATTTTTTTCCAGTTTTCTAGAGTAGTTCTGTAGCCCAAAATGTGTTCTACCTTAGAAAATTTCCATGTGAGCTTGAGAAAGCAGAGTAAGTGAGCACAGATGCACACACACTGCTAAATGCTCTAGTGGCAAGCTTATATGAGTTAATCTGATTTTTAAAACATTTTTATTGATTATACACACAGTAAATTTAAAGTACTTTAAATGTATTGATAAATAAATGTTTATAATGTGAACACATCTGTGTAACCAGAATCCAGAGAGAAAAATAGAACATTACTACTAACCCACTAGAAATCACATAAGGTTCACCCTGTACTATAATGGCTTCTTCCAAGACTGTTGGGCACAATACCTGGGGGAATATTATAAGAGGAGAGAGAGTAGGACAAACCGCATTACTGCTTTTGTTGTTCCCAACAGTTAGCTGACTGTCATCTTCCTCCTCTACTACTTGGTCTAAATTCTCTTTCTTCTTAGCCAGCACATTTGTCAGTCTAAGCAATTTGCTTGATAGTGACCTCAAACTTCCCTGAAAGATGATATCCATGATTCTCAGTCTTTTGTTGAAAAAATTTTCTATTACAATTAACATTGATAAATTTCAGAAGTCTCCTTGAACTCAAAATGAGTCCCTGACCCTTTATGCAGCAGCAAAATTGACTTCCTATCAATTATCTCTGCCAACTATGTTAATCCCTTTCTTTGCCTATGATTTACCAGAATGGGCAAGTCCAAATTATCCAAGTTGGGGGAGAGGGTTGACCTAATTAGTATTTCTAGTTTTAAGTTTAATGGAATTCTTACAGTGGTCCTTGGTAGAAGCATTGATCCCCTGGAAAACAAAATCTCTAGTACTATAGTAGGCATTTGCTCCAAAGTGGAAGCCACAAATCATGTGCAGATATTTAATTTTGAATTAAATTAGAAATATTGATCTGTCATCACAGTAGCCACATTTCAAGTGTTCTAGCCACACATGATTAATGTTGACCATGTTGGGAAACATGGAGCAATATTTCCATCACTGTGGAAAATGCTATTGGTCAAAACTACTCTATATTCATATTTTCTACCAATTGGAGACATAATAATAGTCATTGATTTACCTTGACAGTACACCAATCTCATGGAATGTCATTTCTAATTTGATCTTTTAGCTATGCTTTCAAAAAGGCAATTTCAGTACCTTTTCAAGCTGATAATTTCTGGACTATGTAAAATGTGATAGGAAAAATGGATCAGGGGTCATTTTTCCTTTGTTATATTGCCTTTGCCTAAAATGGCTCTTCTGAGCTGAGACAATGTCAGTAAGTCAGACATTCTGGATGTTCATGGATTATGGTGATGGTTTAGGCACCATGGGCAGGAAAGGTAATCCCATAACTATAAAGTGCATCTTAGCTGGGACAATTCATGACCTTGACCAAGGTAAAAGATGTATCATGCAATCAAGTGGCTGGTTAGTCTTGTGGAGGCATGTAGCTCTACCAGGGGATCAGAATTACTCTCACCTACCAGCATGTTGGACATTCATCAATAACAGTAGCTAGATCATGCTTGGTACAAGGAAGTTCATGCTCATGGGCCTACATGTACCTTCCAAGGAAGTTCATGCTCATGGGCATACATGTACCTTCCATTTCTTGGCTAGCACTATTCTGTCCACAGTCCCGTTGCACTTGCTCAAGGATTATGGAGGGCAAAGGTGGCTACAATCCATTAAATAAGTGATCCTCCCCACAGGCTTGTTTAGTGCTTCTTCTGAAGAAGATATTCTCTGGTGATTACTAACTTAATATACAAAGATCTTTATCCTTTGAGGACCCACCCTCATAGTTTTGATTACACACCTCTTCCCAGACTTTATCTCTAATCTTACAATGATGAGCTGTTCTGAAGGGTTTTGAAATATAGAAATTCACTAGATCTGTAGTTATATACTATGTACCAGAGGCAATAATCACCTGTTCTGCCAAAGATGCTGTATTTGGTAAAGCAGATTGTAATTGGAGTTTGTGGTAGTTTACCATCATCTGCTTTTTGTAGGGGCAATACCGGCAAATGGAATGGGAATGCGGTGTGAATCAACAGACCTGTTTTACTTAAATCTTTGAAATTTTAATATTCTCTGCCATCCCACTGAGATTACTATCTTTTTAAAAATTTTTATTGAAAATAATTTTTATTTTTTTATTTTTAATTTTTTAAAATTTTAAAATTTTTTTAATTTTTAATTTTTTATTTTTTTAATTTTTAATTTTTTAGATTTTTTTATTTTTATTTTTATTTATTTATTTTTTGCCTGTCAGGGTCATTTTCAGGGGCTTTTTCAAGACCCTGTAAAATCTTGGTCTTTACTATTCTTCACAGGTCAAATAATAAATGGGTGAGTTTGCCAGCTGAGAAGTATGTCCATCCTGGTTATGAACTTAGGAACTGGGAAACAATTGTCAGGTGAATCTAAAGCCTCAGTATACCTATTGTAAGATAGACTTTGGTGAGTATTCTACTTAAAATTTCCCAGTTGCCTCTGGATTTTTCAAAAAGTCTATACTGTTAACTCATAATCCCATCTTTTTTATTGGTTCTTTTTAGTTATACATGAGCTTAGAATCCATTTTGACATAATTATAAAAACATGGAATGTATCTTATTCTAATTCAGTCCTCAGTACCTCTCCTCTTCCCTCCCCCTCCCACTGCTCTCTTCCCTCTATTGATCTTTCTGCTATTGTAATCTATCTGCTTTCTTGACTAGACGTTTAAAAGTCCTATATCTGATATTTATAATAAATCCTTTTATTCATGTAGAAATTGGTACTAATGATATACACATACTTGATTGGCATGAGTTTTTTTTCTAGCCTATACCCCATTTTAGATGATAAGTTTCTTAAATTAAGTGTAATTTCTCCTATGTGTTCATCTTTGATGTTCACACAAAGCCTGCATACTAATAATTTGTTAATGAATATTAATCAAAGGTAAATGCCCTTTAGAAGTTTTCTATATGTATGACTCTGTAACTGATTCACAATAGTTTGCCAGTAACCATAAGTGCAAATGATTTTAGAATCCAATTACAGTATCTTAATACTTTATAACTGTATGATATCAGCCCCTGCTATGGCCTGAATATGGTTTGACCTCTCTGAAACTCATATTTAAGTTTGATTGCCATTTTAGCTGTGTTGGGATATGGGTCTTGAAGAGATGAATAGTTCATTAAAAGACACCAGTGCCTTTCTCATAAAAGTGAGTTCTCTCTTACAGGACTGGATTAGTTACTATGAGAACAGATTGTTATAAAGCAAGGAAGGCCTCTTGTGTTTTATCTCTTTCTCACATGTCCACTTTCCCTTCCACTTTCTACCATGGTTTAAAATAGCCTAAAACCTTTGGTAGCACCAACCTCATGCCTTTATCAGGTCCCAAAACCATCCATTAAAAAACTTTTGTCTTTATAAATTGTTTGGTTTACAGCATTCTATTATCAGAACAGAAAATAGACGGAAGCAGCTGCCAAATTTAGACATACTGTGATTTAACTACACACCATTCCAAACATAGCTGTTCTCAATCAATAGGTTCAGCCCATCACTACATGTTGACTTTAATCTCTCTTACCAGAACCCACTCTCTGACAAAGAGCAGTATACATGGCCAGGACTGCAAGTTGCAGCGTTTATACCTGAAAGGTGATGACCTGTGCTGACTCTCAGGTTTGAGAAATGTTGATGTAGTCTGTGATTTATCAGGTTGGGATAGGTGCATTTAGGTCAGATAACCTCTCAACCCCTGGGCTCCAAGGTCATAGAGTAGACCCACATAAAAAAATGGAGATGACTCCTAAGCCACTGGAATGGTTGGAGTATAAAAAAGATTCATTTTTAGAAGAAGAGATAATCCTGAGATAACTGAAAATGCAAGTGTCCATTACTTCTAGGACTTAAAAAAAAAGGAAAGTGATATATTAGTTTATCTAAGCAAAAATCAAATAGCTCAAGCATGACAACACAATGCCTTTTGGATGCTGCATTATTCCTATCCTTCCTACAAATCATGTGGGTTTCTTTTAACTGCTTTTAATAAAGAAATAAAATAATTTATTTTTTATACTTTTAGGCAGCAAAGTCACTGGCTCACTGACAATCCAAGATAGTTGCCTCCTCATACACTCAGCTTTTTCGGAAGTTACAACTTTTTGACAGCAGGATCAGGCTGAGATAAATCAATTTCAACATATTTGTTAAAAATAAAAAGACCCACAGACCTGGCCTATCCTTTCCAACTGGCAGGAATATAAATAGCCAATACACTTTGCTATGCATGAAACCAAACAAAGACCCAAAAGATGTTGTCTAAAGGTGATTAGAATGTGTGTGTTTATGGAAACAAGATGTGACCACCCTCTGGCTTAGGGTCTCTCTGATTTAGTCTGTTTATAAATAGAATTCCAAAGTGAATGAACCCATTTCCTGTTAGTCTCTACCAATCTCCTTTTTACCCCCTAAAGTATGGATCTGATGTCTTGCACTGTTTGGAAGAAGAAAATGCCATTTGCCATCTATCAAAATCTAAACAGCTGCAACTTAACAATGTTAGTTTAGTTTTAATGCTAAGTAAATAAATGTGAGCAGTGATCATATTACAAAAACATGTGGACCTGGGATTTAAATTCAATAAATTTTACTTCCAATTCAGTTTCACTAGGTTTTAGATTTCCTTAAGCTCCCTTCATGTTTCCCAGCCTTGTTAGATTAGTATGAACAGCATGATCTGTAGATGTAGACTCGTAACTCTTCAAATCCATAATGTAAAACCTATTAGGATTTGGAACTTTCTTCTCTAGAAAGTTCCAAATAACTTTGAGAGCAAGAATGGGTTATTGAAAAAAGTGCTAGCTTGAAAATCATGAAGTGATTAAAAGCATCATCATACTTTCTAGATCAGATATAACACGGTCAGGAAAAACCTCTCTTTCTCTGTAATTCCACCCATGCGACTCATCTTTAACCTACAGTCATTGTGCATTGCAGACTTGACTTTACTCATTAGCCAGTCATTTCACTGCACTTGTGTTTTGTCTCAAACTCTGGGTAATTTCAGTGTTTCATAGAATTGAGGGTATAAAATCCATTTATGTCTAATAATGGTGACCAAGGCTATCAGTCAACAATATCTAGTATGCACCTACTGTGTGCCATTTCTAATTTACATCCTTCAAAAAGCAAAGGTGTCCTTCATTTGGATACTTGAAGAGTGTTTGTAGTAAATTACATGATGGAACAATTTGAATTAAATAATGGTTCTTTAAGAACCAAGCCAAAATTCAACTCCTTTGAAAGGCTAATTTGAAAATTGAAGTTTTTTTTTGAAACATATAGATCTAAAATATTTGGAGAAACTCATGCTAACAAAACATGTACTTTGAATAAAACCTTCTTTTATTCAGGCTAAGAGTATCTTAATTGAAAAGTTTTCTGAGGCTGACTAGGATAGCTGTATAGCAAGTATTATCTCATTATTAATTTTCTATTAATTCCCTAGTGCATTCTTCATGCTAACTGGTCTAACTCTTCTTTAGTTTTTTTAATGCCCAATTCTGTTACTATGACTTTATTCTCAGAAAAGCTGAATGAAATAAAACTCTTTATTTTATAGTCTTAAGTTATTAAACCATAGGAATCTACATGAATACATGATATAGAAAAATTTCCACCACCCAGAGATGGAGAGCTTCAAGCTGAATGCATCAATTGCATGGCATTTTGAATTCACTGCCATTAGAAGGGGTGAGTGTATTCCAACCAAACTATAGGTATGGGCGTACTTCTGATTTCAGTCATTATGGACCACTGGGTTTACTTTTCTATCTTTAATAACTATAAAACTGGATCAGTTCTCAAACGCTGGGCAACAGACAGCACAGTTTATGATACATTGTAGAAAGAAAAGGATAAGAAGTGAGTCCTATGAATGCCTCACATGACAACCTTGAGAACATTTTCAACCCACAGAACAGGAAGGAAGAATGCAATCGGAGACTGGTGGTTTCTTTGAGTTGAGGAGACAGACTTCAGAATTCAAGTATGCAGTTAGAATTTTCAGGGAAAAGTATCAGAAAGGAGAGAGTTGTATGGAGAGAGTGCATGAGCATTGAAGTGGTCTACAGAGAGTAAACATCCAGATTTTGCTTGAATTCTGTCTTGTGCATGAATGTGAAGGAACTATAAAAACTAGTAGAGCAACAGAAACAAGTAGGTGGAATAATCCCCACAGCTTACACAAAGCTTAGGATAGTTTGTTTTTCTAACAGGCAGAGAACACAGACTTAAAACACAGAGGACATTGAGTACAGTCTTCAGAAAGTTACTGCCTTAATAGTGGTGAATAATTTGAGAACTAAGGTTGTTTTAGATTCACCCTAATAAATCTTATAAACAAGAATCAGACTGATTCTAAGTAACATAACTTCATTTCAGAACAAATCTCAATAAACTTAACAAAATAACAAAAGATTTAAGGAAGATAGAGAATATAGTAATGAACAATGTAATATTACTGTGAGTTCATCCAAACAAAAAGTACCAGGCTTAAAAAAAATTTTAAAATACAAGCCATACTAGGAGATACCAAATCAATATGCAAATATACAGACATACCATAGATGATAAAATTAGTAGAGAAGGACACTAAAACACTTATTATCATTACTTTTTATATATTCAAGTAGGTAGTAGGGAGCATAAGAATGTTTGGGAGAGAAATGTTAGATATAAAAGAGTCTAATAAAGCTTTCAGAGATGAAAACTATACAGATGAAAAGTTCACTGAATAGAATTAATAAATTTTACAGAAGAAAGATTACTAATGTGAAGACATAACAATAGAACTACCCAAAATATAATACATAAAGTAAAAAATAAGTTAATACCAGTGAGGTGTGGGACAACATCAAATGATCTTACAAAGGCAGGAGGGTGGAGGAACAGAACAAGAATTTGAAAAAAAAAATAACTGATAGTTTTCCTAATTTCATGTAATTGATAGACTCACAAACTCATAAAGAGCAAAACTGGGAGAAACATTAAGAAAACCATAACCAGGAACAGCATAATTAGCTGCTAAAAACAATGATTAAAAAAGGAAATCTTAAAAGCAAGCAGAGCAGAATAAGACATATTATAGAAGAGCAAAAAATGAGAGCATCATACTTCTAGTTAGAAATGGAACAGATGAGAACATGATGGAGCAATATCTTTAAAATATTGAAGAAAGCAAAAATTATCCTCTTAAATTCTAGAAATAACCTAGAATTCTATATCCAGTAAAAAATATATTTCAAGGGCTGGGATTGTAGCTCAGCGGTAGAGCACTTGCCTCGCATGCGTGAGGCCCTGGGTTCGATCCTCAGCACCACATACAAAGCAATAAAATAAAGACATTGTGTCCATCAACAACTAAAAAAATACTTATAAAAATATATTTCAAAAATGAAGATAAAATATAGACTGTTGAAGATGTACAAAAGCACAGAAAACTCATTACCATAAGACCAGAAACATTTAAGAATATCCTTAAAGCAAAAGGAAATAATAAGCTAATAAAGGAGATAACATATAACAATTTTAAAATTCAATCAATCTGAAAGAAGAAAGGGAAGGAGAAAGGAGACAATAAAAAAAAGCTGGACTAAATAGAAAGAAAACCTCAAGATGATGTCTTTTTAACTTCACTCCTATCAATAATTACACTTAATGTACATGGTCTAAAAACCCAACTCAAAAAGCAAAGGTAATAAAGCTGTATCAAACAGTGAGACTCAATATTATGCTGTATGCAAAAATGCAACTTTGAATATAAAGACATACAGGTTCAAAGTAAAAAAGAAAAATATATACAATGCAAACACTAATCAAAAGAACTAAGGAAGTGATGTCAGCAATATAGAAGAATATAAGGTCCTAGCCCTTTCCCACAGAAACATTGATTTAATAGCCATTCATGAATAAAAATACTTTTGTGAGAGTTCCAGAACCTGCATGAGAGATTATAACACCCCAAAGAACACAGATACAAGAAATGGTAAGAACAGATTCACTTTACTTATATCATCTTCCCTCAAGGCAGCACAACAGAGATTTTCAGCCTGTGAGTTCTCCCATAGGGGAAAGAGAGCAAAACATCTCTCCTGCCTCACCTTGAAAACTAAATGAATCACAACAGCTATATCATCTGGGATTAACTAAAAAGAAAGAAAAGAGACAGAGGCTTTCAACAACCTGTGTGCAGATCTCAATAGCTAACTCATAGGCCCTAGAAGAAAAGCCTCGTGGTCCCCAACATCAGTCCTATCCGTCCATGTACTCTGGTAGCAAGCCTGCTTGGTATCCTGTCAATCAATCAACATACTCAACAACTAGCTCATTCAGACTCTCTGTCCAGGCTGATTGGTAAAAAGCTTTCCTTGCTAAAACTATTCTGAAAAGACTGGAAGAGGTGATGGTTCCTTAAACTTCACATATGTCAGTGGAGGCCAATAAAGGATCATAAGAATTAGGGAAATATTACAGGCCAAAGGAATAAAATCATGCTTCAGTAACAAAACCTAAAGAAATGGAGAACTATATATTACCTTAAGATTAAGAAAACAATTTTAAAGAAGTTCAGGGAGCTATAAGAGAACAAAGACAACTAAATTAAATAAGGAAAACAATATAATAATGAAATGTAAAGTTCAACAGATAGAAACCATTAAAAAAGAACCAAATTATGGAGCTGAAAATGCAATGATTTAAGTGAAAATTCAATAGAGAATTTCAACAGCAGACCCAAACAAGCAAAAGAATAAATCAATGGTCTTAACGACAGGTAATTTGAAATTACCCATTCAGACAATAAAATAGAAAAAATTTAAAAATAATGAATAAATCCTATGGGATTTATGGGACATTGCCAAACAAACCAATATATGCATTATGGAATCCCAGAAAGAGAAGAAAAGGGGGTAGAAATCTTATTTAAAGAAAAAATGGCTGAGTGGAATATGTTGGCATATACCTATAATCACAGCTACTCAGGAGGCTGAGGAAGATCATTCAAAACTAGGAGTTCAAGACCAGCCAAACAAAATAGAGAGACTCTCATCTTAAAAAGAAAGAGAGAGAGGAAGAGAGAAATAATGAAAGAGATAAAGGAAGGAAGGAAGGGAGAAAAAGGTAAGAGTGAGTGAGTTAATTATAAACTTCCCAAATCTAGGGAGAGAAATGCACATCCAGTTTTATGAAACCCAAAAGACCCCAAATATATAGAACCTAAAGAGGTTTACACTGAAACATATAATTAAATTGTCACAAGACAAAGAGAGAATCAAGAAAAAAATAACATCATATAAGAGGAAACCTTTATAAGGCTCTCAGTGAATTTCTCAGCAGAAGCTTCACAGGCCAGGAAAGAGTGGGATGATGTATTCAAAGTGCTGAAAAAAATAAATAAATAAATAGAAAATAATCAAACTATATCACTATAAAAATTATCAAATCATAATGAAAGGCAGCAAAAGAAGAAGAGAGGAAAAAAGAACTACAAAACAGAAAAATGATTAACAAAATGGCAACAGTAATACCTACCTAAAATTACTTTAAGTATGAATAGCTTAAACTCACCAATAAAAACAGATAAAAGTACCTGAATCAGTTTTTTTTAAAAAAATTCAAATTATACTGTATATTTTAAAAAATCACTTTAAATTTAAGGATACAGGAAAGCTGAATAGGAAAGGATTCAAATGGTAACCAAACAAGAGCAGGGGTGGCTATAATTATATCAGAAAAAAATAGATATTGAATCAAAATGTTTCAGAAGAGGCAAAGATTATTGCATAGTGATAATTGGGTCAATATAATAGGAAAAATAGCAACTATAAACATGTATGCATCTAATATGGGAGTACTATGAGAATACCTAAATATATAAAGCAAACACTGAAGTACCTGAATGGAGAAATAGACAGTAACATGAGGATAATAGGAAACTTAAATACCTCAATCTTAGTAATGGATAGATCATTTAGACAAAAAACCAATAAGGAAACAGCATACTTGAACACTATAATCCAAATGCACCTAATAAACACACAGAAATTTCCACCCAGCAGCAACAGAATATACATTCTCTTCAAGCACACACACAAAATTCTTCAGGATAGTTTACATGCTAAAGTGACAAAGAGTCTTAACAAATTTAATATGATTAAAATATTCTCAATTACTTTTAATTGTAATAAAAGGAAACTGGAAATCAATCACACAAGGAAAATTGGAACATTCACAAATGCATGAAAAATAAAAGACATACTTTTGAACAAATGCTGGGGCAAAGACAAATTCAAAAGGAAAATTAGAAAATAATTAGACAAAGGAAAATGAAAAACTACCAAAAGTTATAAAATGCAGGAAAAGTGGTACTAAAAATTATACATAAATATATATACATAAATATACATACAAATATGTATATATACATATGTATACCTACACACACACACACACACACACACACACACACACATATATTTAGTATATAACAAATAACCTAACTTTGCATTTCAAGGAACCAGAAAAAGAAGAATAAACTAAGTTCAAAGTTAGCAGAAAGATGAAAAAGTAAATTTTAGAGAATAAATTATATGGACAATAAATAAACAATAGAAAAACAGTGAAATTAAAAGTTGAATTTTTTGAAAAGACAAATTTAATAAATCTTCACTAAGAAAGAAGAGAGAGAGAAGACCCAAATTAATTTATAAGTGAAGAAAGATGCTTTCAAGTTATTCCATGAAATTTGAAAAGATCATAGGGGGCTATTATGAATAATTATATGCCAACAAATTTGATAACCTAGAAGAAATAGATAAATTCCCAGAAATCTACAACCTAGCATGACTGCATCAAGAAAAAATCAAATGGCATGAACAGATGAAAGCAAATAAAGACACTGAATCAGTAATCAAAAACCTCCCAAAGAAAAGTCCAGCACCAGATGGCTTCATAGGTGAATTCTGCAAAACATTTAAAGATTTAATACCAGTTTTTCTAAAACTCTTCCCCCAAAATAGAAGAGTGAATACTTCCCAACATATTTTATAATGACAGTATTACCCTGATACTGAAGTCAAATAAAGGCACCACAAGGAAACTACAAGCAATTATATTTGATGTATATACAAAGCAAACGTCCTCAAGAAAATATTAGCAAACTCAATTCAGTAGCACATTAAAAGGATCATACATCATGACCAAATGACATTTATCTCTGGGATCACAATAATTGCTGGCAAGGATGCAAATTAGTACAACCTGCAAATTAGTACAACCACTTTGAAAAGTAGAATAAAGAGTCCTAAGAAGACTGGAAAGGGAACCACTTATGACCCAGCTATCACACTTCTTGATATTTATCCCAAATAATTAAAATCAGCATACTATATTGATACATGCATACCAAATATTTATAATAGCACAATCTACAATATACAAATTATGAAACTAGTCTAGGTGCCCGTCAATAGATGGATAAAGAAAATGTGGTATAAATATTCAATGGAGTTGTGGTCAGTCATAAAGAAGAATGAAATTATGTCATTTGCTAGTAAATGGATGCAAGTGGAGAACATCATGCTAAGTTAAATAGAAAAGACTCAGAAAATCAAAGGCAGAACATTTTCTCTTATATGTGGAAGCTAGAGAGAAAAAAAGAATAAAAACAGGGAATCTTGTGAAAATCAAAGGGGCATCAGTAAAACAGAAATAAGGGATCAAGGAGGAGGGAGGAGAGAGGAGTAGAAGAGAAAGGGAAAGAACTGGAGTATGAAGTTGCCCAAATTATGCTATGTATGTATATGAATATATCATGATGCATTTCAATTTTATACATAACTGTAATACACCAATTATAAATAAATAAATAGATAGATAGATAGATAGATAAATGGAAGACCAATAGAATAGAGGAAGAAGATTATAGGATGGGAGATGAGGAAGGAAGGGGTTAGTACTGGAGATTGAAAAGGAGAAAACCGTTTTATGTGCATTTATGAGTATGTTTAAATAAACCCCACTATTATGTACAACTATAATGCACTAAAATTTTTAAAAATAGGTTGTGTCATCTGCAAAGACAATTTTAGTTCTTCTTTTGTAATTTGATTACTTTTTATTTCTTTTCTTGAAGAGCTGCTTTGGCTGTGACTTCTAGTACAATATTGACTGGAAGGAGTAAAAAGAGGGATCCTTGACTTGTTTCAAATTCTACAGGAAAACTTTCCATACTTTCCAATTGACTATAGTATTACCTATGGGCTTTTCATTTATGAATTTTACTATGTTGAAGTAAGTTCCTTCTATAATAATAGGTTAAGAGTTTTATTATGTTAATTTTTTGAATTTTGTCAAACGCTTTTTTCTGCCTCTATTGAGATGGCCATGTGATTTTTATCCTTTATCCTGCTAATGTGGTTATCACACTGATTGATTTTCATATGTTGCCAGGAGCTGGGACAAGGGGAAATGTAGAAGTATTAGTCAAAATTTGAAATTTTGATTTAATACATCCTAGATATCTACTGTATGTTGTACTATTGTATAGTTAACAATGCTGTATTCTATACTTCAAAGTTCATTGAGAGTAGATCTGTTAAATGTTCCTATCACAAAATAATAATCACAATAGAAAGGCTGAAGAAAACTTTTGGAGGTAACAAATTTATTTATGGCACATATATCTACATACATATGTGTGTGTGTATATATATATACACATATGGTGTTTCATGAGTGGACACAACTTCAACCATGAAGTTTTATACATTAAATATGTATAGTTATTCATATGACAATCACATCTAAAGTGGCTCTAGAAAATAAATCTGTAAAGTCCTTAGTAATGTCAAATAAATAAATTTCAGAGCAAGGAATATTACGAGGGATTAAAAAGGGTCAGTTTACTAAGAAGAAAAAAAAATATCCTGAACATTTATGTTAATAGAGCCTCAAAATACTTGAAGCAAAATTTATAGACTTAAATGGCAAAGGACAAATCCATACTTATAAGGACTTCAACATCCTCTCTAATAATTTATAGAATAAGAAGATAGTAACTTAGTAAGTATATCAAAGAGCTGAACACCACCATCACCCAGATTGACCTAGTTGATATTTATAGAGCACTGTACCCAGAACAGCAAAATAAACACTGTGCTCAAGTCCACATGAAACATTAACTGAGATAAATCATATTATGGGAAAAAAATCTTTAAAATAAATGAAATCCATAATTAAATTAGATGTTAATTTTAAAAATCTGGAAAATTAGCAAATAGTTACAAATTAAGGTAAGGATATATGTGTAGATGAATGAAAGAAAAGGATGTATGTATGCTGGATAGTCAAAACTGTGGTTTGGGCTTTGGCGTTCTTGTTACCTGTTAGAGTCATCAGTACTCCCAGTTTCCCTGATTCACTCAGCACCCTGACTCATTCAGATGTCCTATGACATTCCCTGATCTCACAGATGTGAGTCTCTCCATAAGTCCTAAAGGATAAAGAACAATCAGTTGCTACAAGTGATTTCAATATTATTTCTCCCATGCCAAGGGCTAATTTCCAGCATCACTTGTGTTTAAGGGATATTCTGTGAGAAATTTGAATTATAAATAAAGGAAAATGTAGATTGTTGAGTATAGTTCTTAGACAGATTTTCTTATAGTATAAGAGGGGATAAAATCTCAGAGTAAAAGCTGTTTGACCTGAGCCCTTTGTTCTGTCTTAAGGCCATGTGAGAATGTGACATTTGCAGTAAAAACTGCCAACATGTGACCAGGAAGCAATAGCTTGGGAAGAAAAACAATCAATTGAGGAATGGTAAAACAGAAATACACATAAAACTGGTCCTGGATACATTTTTGGACTGCCAGACCAATCTTGAAACCACTTATCTCTGGATTATGTATTAGTAAATAGGAAATATACTTATGTTTTAAGCCAGTAATCATTTTTGTTTCTGGTGGGGGGAAAAAACCTAAAACAACAACAACAACAACAACAAAAAACTATGATCTTGGAACTTTCTTCTCTAGGAGGAAAAAGATCACTTAGCATAAAATTCCTCCCCCGTGGTCCTCCTCTCTGTCTGTTGCTATGACCTAGTACACAGCTGCACCTGTAGACCCAGAGGATATATATGCATCTCCCTTTGTTGCCAATGCAAAGACCTCTGTCAGGGCTCTGTGTCTCTTTTCTTTTCTGTTTTCTTTAGGAACTGTTACTTCTAGCATTTTCAACTGCTTTCTTTCTACTACATTTATTACTGTTTCCTCTTTGCTCAATTCAGTTGACTTCTGGCTGCATAGAATTCACCTTTTTTTCTTTGACACCCCAAATAAGTGGTCTATGCTCTATTAGTAATCTGTGCCCACCCATTGACTACTTCCTTAACCCCCTGCAATATTCTCTCTTCTAATACCTCTTAGAACTCTCCAAATACCTGCTTGTCATATTTCAATTTATCTTCTGTATGCATTTTCCTGAATTTTTATAATATGTAATTTTCATCTAAAAGTTCTTCATCATTGGATTTTCATAGCATTAGATTATTCTGAATTTTTTCCTGTGTCTTTAATTGTTTTTCACTGATACCAGGAATATAACTTTCTCCTAATCTCTGCTTTTGCATATTCCCCAGGATTCACTTCTTGATGTTCTTCTACTCTACTTTCTCTAATTCATCCTTTCTGGTTGTAATTATAAAAATGCAGTTAATCCCTAACTATATATCTCTTGTCCTGATCTCTCTCAAATTCTTGCTGTCATATCTTCAATTGAATTCTAGATATTCATTAGTCTAGTCAACATTTTTGAAAATTAACCCAGCCTCATTTCTAAACCAGCTCCCATTTCTTTTTTTTTATTTTATTTTATTTTATTTAAATGCATTTCAAGTCATAGTACATAACCAGATCTCTGTTTTTCCATTTCTCTGATTGCAAACCAAATAAAGTCACCCCATTAGAGTCTTCATAGATGTGCCAGGGGTAGTAAAGACC
>CM053405.1:47752482-47772307 GCA_028644305.1 Xerus rutilus | reverse complement strand
TGTTTCCCATTCCCGCCTCACTTATTCATCAGTATCCATTAATCAGAGAGACCATTCGGTATACCCTAAAGACTTAAAAACAGCACACTACAGTAAAGCAGCCACTTCAATGTTTATAGCAGCACAATTCACAATTGCAAAACTGTGGAAGCAACCCACATTCCGTCATTTCTAAACCAGCTCCCATTTCTTTCTTTTTTTTTTTTTTTACATCTATCAACAGTACTAGTATTGTATCAGTCACTATCATTGACATTTTTAATTCATCTTCAACTACTCTTTTCCTCTCTATGTAAGATTCATAAATTTTGGTCAAATCCTGTTTTGGAAAATCTCATCCTATTTTACATATTATCCTCCACCTAAAATAACTCAATAGTTTTGTTTTGCCTATCCTCAAACTCTTCTCCCTCTAAAGAATTAATAACTTCACCTCCACCAAAAGCATATTTATAAAGCATTGTTTTTACCAGATCACACTTAAAATAGTTTACTATTACTGGATTTCTGAATCCAAAAGCAACTTTTAATGAGTGAAAATTTGGCATAGCAGGAAGCCTTTAGAACTCCACAAAAGCATAAGTTTAAGACTACCAAATATTTCTTATATGATACCTACAGACCCCCTAGAGACCTGCAACTAAACACAGACTTGATTAGACTATTAGCCATAGATAGAAAAAATGGAACTTGTTTTTCCCAATGATGTAGTTATGCAAGAATGAGTATTTCCTTGTTCCTGGGAAGTATTTCATCCATTGATTTGATATTAGTAATAAATCTCAAGTAACTTTCTTTCCAATGCAATACTGAAACTGCAAAATCAAGTGGTATACATTTGACTACATTAGTGTTTCAAAATCTATGTTCAAACACAATTCATCTTTCACCACTTTCAGCTGTTTTGAGCTCCTATTTCTTCCTAATACAACAAGTGTAAAATCTGATTTTTCTTCATATTGTCTTTAGTTCCCATGATGTGATCATCATAAACGAGACAAGCTGTTAAAAATTAAGAAAGAACACTTTAAAGTGCATATATAAAAAGATTGGGACTTAATTAACAAAATTAAGAAGATATTAAGCCAAGCTCCTTAGTTCAATTATGTCAATTGTATTCTAACATGCTCATGTGTTTAACATGCAAATATAACCAAAGCACATTTTTTTACAATTCCCTTCAATAGAATAACTAGCCATATATTCCTAAAATATGTGCTCAAAGCAGTCTGGGTAGTGCCATTTAAAGTACAACCATGAAAAATTCAGAAGAAGGCAGGAAAAGAACATATTTTCATCTCAGATTCTAGAAAAAGGAAAAATATCCCAATAGTTTGTCCTAGTTTAAGGTCATATGATATTGCATATATACATGCTTATCTGCTTTCTTTTCTGGAACAACTCCGGAGAAAATTGTATTGTTCCTAAGTTCACATGAGCAGATGACTCCTGCCTTCATGGTCTCTGTAGACCTATGGGCTCGATGAAGCCACTGATCAACCCCCTCCATCCCTGCATCTCTAATTAATACCAAGTGTGCCAACACCTCACTGCTTCCAGAAATAGACTTCCAATACAATAATAAAATTAAGAACAGAAATCAGTGAGAAAATATAAAAAACAAAAATATAAAAAATTAACAAAGCTTAAAATTGGTTCCTTAAAAGATAAAAACATTAATAAATACCTAGTAAAGCTCATTAAGAAGAAAAATAAAGGAAAAAACTCAAAAAATATTTGATAGTGACAACATCAAGATATGGCACCTTTCCAGCAACACAAGAACTTCTGTTGCTCTTTTATAGACATAATCCATCCATTCCCTGACCCTTACCCCCAGTCCCTAGAAAACAAGAATCTGTTCTCCATTCTGTAATTTTATCTTTTAAATAATGTTATAAAGTGAAATAATTTAGCATGGTTTTATGACTTGGAGTTTCACCCAAACTGCAATATGTATCAATAAATTATCAGTGAATGAAGAAATACACAAATGATTCATTGTTTTCTTTCTTTGTTGAGTAGTTTTCCATGACATGGATCATTTAACACTTACCCACCAAAGAACATCTGAGTTGTTTCCAGTTTGGGGCTGTTAGGAACACAGTTGCTATGAACAATCAAGTACAGATTGTCTTTAAATGCTTAAGAATACAATTGTTAGATAATATGGTACTTTAATAGAGTTACAAGCTAAATTCCATCTCCTCAAAATTCGTGGAAATCCAAATCCTCAGGACCTCAAAATATGACCATATTTGGAGAAGGGTCTTAAGAGAGGTAGGTAAGTAAAGAATTAGTAGTATGGATGACCCCAATTCTCTGTGACTACTACCCTTATCAGAGGAGGGTATTAGGACACAGACAGTCTTTAGACTGACAGGCAATCATGTATAGACCCACAAAGATGGCAGCCCTTGCAAGCCAAGAATGGAGGCCTCAGAATAAGCTGAACAAGCTGGCACCTCAATCTTGGACTTCCAGCCTCCAGAATAGTCAAAAATTAAATTTCTTGGGGCTGAGGTTGTAACTCAGCAGTAGAGTGCTTGCCTAGCTAGCACATGTGAGGCACTAGGTTCGATCCTTAGCACCACATAAAAAATAAATAAATAAAATAAAGATATTGTGTCCATCTACAACTAAAATTATATTTAAAAAAAATAAAAACAAATAAATGTCTTCTGCTTAAAACACTCAGTCTGTGGTATTTTGTTATAGTAGTCTGAGAAAACTAATACACACAGTTAGTTTTATAATAAATTGCCAAACTGATTTAGGGTGCTATGGAACTGTTCCCATCACAATGTGTGAGCTATTTGTTTCTCTGCATCTCCTCCAGTAATTTGTTTTTATTGTCATTATTTTTATCTTAGCTATTCTGATACTTGTGTGATTTCTCTGTTGTTTTAATTTACATTTCCCAAATGACTAATTATATTGAATATCTTTTCATACACTTATTTTCCATCTATGTATCATCTTTTCATATCTTTTGCCCATTTCTTAGTTAAAATTTTTTGTCTGTTTTTTGCTGCTAAATTTTAAGAGGTTTTTATATAGTCTAGATAATATTCCAAAATATTTTCTTTTTGTCTGTAGCTTATATTTTCATTCTATTAACATCTTTTACAGAACAAATTTTTAAAACTTCAATGAGCTCATATTTATTAATTTTTCCTTTTATAGATCATGCTTTTGATGTCAAGTTTAAGAACTCCTTGCCTAGCCCTAGATCCTAAAGATTTTCTCCCATTTTTTCTGTAAGTTTTATAACCTTATATTTTACTTATAATTGCACAATACATTTTGAAGTAATTTTTGTTTAACAAATGAGGTTTAGGTCAAGGTTACAAAAGGCTATTATTTTCCATAAAACTGTATTATCAGATTTTAAAGTGAATGTGTGACACACAAAAGGATAATAATAATTGATTCAAATAAAAGAGCCCCTATGAAGTTTCTTTGACTTTATTAAGGCAACATGAGCACACAGTAGGGCTGTTTCATGATGTGTCTTCAAACAATGTACTTGAGCCTTCTTATATCCTCTTTACAAGATCAAAAAGAGAGCCAATTGTGTGTTATAAAACCCAAAAGCTTTTGTGGTAATGCTTACAGATTTCTGACACTCTTATACTGTTTTGATTTATAATTAAATTGATGCTTATTTGGCTTGTATGAATTCCTGTGTTAAACCTCTAGCCCATCTGTACCAAGGAATTAGCCTAATGATATAAATCCAAGCTGCCTCTTTTGAATTCAGCCTCTTGTCTGCTAGACCAATAGACTCCTCAGACTGGTGTCTCAAGCTCTCCTGACTACTCCTATACTTGGTTCATTCATACCCTTTTGTGAAATCAGGTGCTTCTAGGGTTGGTCCTTTTGTCCCTGGAATTGGAATCCTTAGATTATTTGGCAGAGGGAAACAGAATGAGCTGTATATTTCATCATAGGATACAAACTGAGGTAGTGATTAGTTCAGTATACTTGATATTTCTTCTTTTTTGAGTATATGGAGGAACTGAATTACGTTATCCCTTTGGAGTCTAGATAACTATATGAATTGCACTGACCAATCAATTATAAGCTGACATGATGTGCACCATTACCTGGTAAAAGCCTTTAAGAAGTCACTATTTGCTTCACTATTTGACCCTCTGCATTGATCAGCATGGTTCATCAGTTTGCAAATCTAAGCAAAACATTATAACAGAGCCTTTGGAAGCCCAAGATGGACATGTTTCATGAGTGAGAAATAAATCCTCTTCCTTTAAACAACTAAAATTTGGGGGTTTTATTTTTACTTTTTACAACTGCCCAATTTTGTCCATTTTTAGTAATATAATACAATTGATGTTATATGTATTTGGTAATAATTCACTAAATGAAAATCCAGATTGGAATTAATCTTTGTATCTATAAACTTGCTAATTGAAATCAGATGTAGGGTCACACCATGTTCCCAAATTAGAATTTCAGACACAATTTCTACATATAGATCAATGACCACATTCTGTGGTATAGTATACAGGCACATCTGAATTAATTCTTACACTGAGTCAGTACTTCATATTTTGGGGATAATTGTGATCCACAATAGGGAGACGAATGGCAGAAATAGCTATGTGGATATTTTCTCTAACAGCTTAACAACAAATAAGTTAACAAAATTTTGTATCCACTTAGCAAGATCCTGAACATATAAAGTAAGGAAAACACAGGCCTTTGCACACTGGTCTGTGGATGAGGCAGAAGCAAAAGCAATGTGATAACACATGTGTGCCACAGTTTGCCAGAAGTCAAGGAGAAGTAAATGTCATGATATTCAAGTTTACACTTATTAGAGAAATCCCATTCTCAGGTCCCACTCCCACTGGAATCAAAAGTTATGCTTTTGATTAACCAGAGCAAAATTTAACTCCTCTCATCTCTACAGCATATCCAGAACACAAAAGGTCAGAACCCAGGAGAAGCCAGCCAGAGAACACAGTGTACTCAGATGGAAGAGGCAGAAAAGTGCAGGGTCCCACTGCAAAGACAAGAAGCGCTTCCTTACTACAAGTAATTTGAGAAAAGCTTTTTGCACAGTTCATTGAAAGCAGTAAAATTTCCACAGCAATGTAACTGATGATGCCTAAATGAGTTTGAACTGAACTTGGAGCAAGTGTATAGGCAGAGAGATTTTCAATATCTTCAGCGATCTCAAAGAAAATTGTGGGTTTCACACACAACAATCAGCAAATGTTGGACTATAAAAAGTAGGAGGCACCCAGGCTGGGAACATAATAGAGTTCATTTTTTTAAACACATTAGATGGGTTTTTTAGGAGTTTCTCTAGTGAGGAGGGAATGTATATTAATAACAAGTGCAGTAATATGTACTTATTGTGGAAGGAATATATAAGAATATGTGTACACATGTAATCATTCTGTATAGTTATGTTTAAGTTTTCAGTGACATCTAGAGTTCTTACAAGATTGTAAGTATATTTATCACTAACTAATCGTCTTCTATCTTTATAAAATCCTGAATTGAAGAACCATCCCAGGAAAAGTTAGAGGTGGTTTGATTTGAACTGAACTGAATATTATTCAGAGGGTTAAAATTGGTTAAGAGACATAACATTCAAAATGGCATCCTATCAAGGTTGTTCCTGCAGGCCCACTTGCATATTTCTATGATGGATAATGAATGAAAATGGTACAATTAGGATATTAACTTAAGAAATGGAAGAGAAAGGAGCTACAAGCAAAGTCTGTAAAAATCAAGTCATTCCTTCTTCCTGCCATCACATGCTGAATCATATTATTTTTCTGTTTTACAAAACATAACAACTTAAAGATATATATTTTAAGCCAGTTCAAATGCTGCAACCCAAAACCCCACTTCTAAGAATCTAAACCTAGCAAATGATCAAAGACATGTATGGAGATCAAATAGGATGAGTTGCAGGATTAATAATATTGGGCTGATAGTAAAATTTTTAAAATGTATAAATAATAAGAAATAAAGTAAATTGTGTTTTCTAAGTTGAGGAGGAAAAACTGGTATGTAAAATCTGAATGGGCCTCACCTCACTGAGAAGTGCAAAACTGTGACCAGCTCTGCTCCCATTGAAGGAAATGCTGGCTTCAGTCTAACTCATGGTAGAATGCATTGTGTTGAAATCACTCTAATCCTGGGTCTCCAGGTGTAAAACCAGATTACCTTGCAGATCCCTCATCCTTCATCCTGTTCCTCTTTCTAAAAATAAGCACTTATCAAAAGCTAAGGATTATAGAAGTTGAGTCATTATTAGGATTCTTTTTTCTTAATGCCTATCTCTAAGGATGAGACCTAAGATGTACTTTATAGAGTCAGACTTTGAACTACAACTTGGTGACCATACTGGTGATTTATCTTTGTTGCTGACATCTCTTTCATCAACCAAATGACCAAGTAAGTAAAAATAATGTGATTAACAATATGCTGAGCTGAGAGGATCCACACATTGCATATGTGAGATATGGGCCTTGACCGCTTGCTCTCCCGTTGACTAGGCAACACCAACATACGCGAACAAGGAGGAAAGGGCTCAGGATGGGAGGAGAAAAGAGCAAAGTCAGCTCCTAGAGACTTAGTGTCACAGACACTGGCCAAAGTAACCAGGGAGGGCTAGATAGAAAAAAGTGACCTGGAACCAGTCCTTGAAGGAGAAATAGGATTTGGGTAGGAAATTGTAAGGAATCCCAAGAGTACAGAACAATACAAATGAAGGAAAGGCTCTAGGGATAAGCTAGCTTCAGGTTCAAAGGGCTTGACAATACATGTGAGAGAGTGAGAAGAAAATAGAAATAAGTCTTTCAGGACAAATATATATGTTTGTTTTTGGTGTGTGTGTGATCATTTCCCAGAAATTTGCAAGGCAAAACTGTTTTATATTTCAACAAATAGTGCCAATATATTTAGATTTAAATGTTTTCTTCATGAATTATTGATGTATTAGACTCAAAATACCAAAAAGTAGCAACAAATTAGGGTTAAAAGAGGGCTGTAACCAAAACTCAAGTGCCCAAATCACAGTTTCTAGATATTTTATGAATCTGCCTCAAGTCATCTCTGAACAACAATGTAACCAAGCTGGTTGCTCAAACCCTTTCCCTGGCATCAGCTTCCTCATCTCAAGGCCAAGTTCTATTAGCCAGTCTGTACCCCAATTTACTGAGTACCCTTAGTGTCCATTCAGTTCATCCATGCCATCCTTCCCTTTGCACTAATGAACATTCAACTCAACACATTCATTTACTCTATATGTATTTACTACGTTTCAATTATTAGCCATATTTTGAAACCATCTGCGGGGGGTGGGGGAGAAGAGGAAAAGAGAGAGAGAGAGAGAGAGAGAGAGAGAGAAGGAAACTATCTGAGTTATGCAGAGAGACAGAAAGACAGAGACACACATACAGAGAATGGATAACATAGACCAGACAGATGAATGAACATAGCTAGGTAGATTTCAACACACAAAATTTCCATCTCTTCTCTCAACAAGTTTACCATCTAGCAGGATCTGAGTTTGCAACTCATTATAATAGAAAACTGCCTCAGTGCAGAAGTGCACAATGTGGATTGAAGAAAAAAGTCAACTGGGGGCAGATGAGAAAGCTTTACGGAAGTGTTGGAAATGAAATAGAATAGGTAGGAATTCTGCAGTTGGCTCAGGGAGGCAGTGCAGACAGGACAACACGAGGTAGGACACAGATCACTACAAAGTAGTCATGTTGAGAAACTAGAAAGGAGCATGGAGGACAGAGAGATGGTACATGAAGACAGACCAGTTAAGCAGAAGCCACTTCAAGAGGGATCAGAAAGAAAAAGTCATATTGGTAGAATATGCTACAGAAAGACAAAAATATTTGGCTTGGTCATAAATGTAAGGCATGCCTTTTATTTTCTTTCCAAGGAGTATTTTATTTATTATTCACATTTATCTAATTTTACTTTGGTTTTAAAATGCCTCACATAGTGAGCAGCTAATACAGATATGAACATGTCAAATATTGGGTAAAGCATAAAAAAGCACAATATAAACAACACCCATGTACCTGTTTTAAGGAACATTACTATTATCTGTAATACCCCTTCTGGGTCTATCCCTTGTCTTCCAGCTCAGAAATAATCAGAACATAAACTCATTCTATCCCTAGACCTGTGCACTCTCTACAATCTGCCGCTTCTTCTTACAGTAACCTCCTTCTCTGAACTTTAAAGTAAATGCTTTTTATTTTTTAAAACAAGAAGGTACATTCCATATTTTCTATTCTGATATCTTTATTTTACAGTAGGAGGTCTGAGGTATGGAGCATTGAGTCTCTAACCCTTGTTTAATCAGTGGCAATATAAAAAAATTAGTGCCCTGGTGTTGTCACAGTGTCAGCCTGCATGACATCTCTTTATGCTACTCTCAGTCCCTTGGAATTGTGTAGTTTAAATCATATGAAGGTTGCAAGAAGAAAATGCTACCAATGCCCTGTACTTGTTATCCCTGTATTTGTTTACCCTTGGGGACATTATTATAGTCAATTACATCTTCTCTCTTACTTCTATAATATTGGGGATATATAGACTTTAATGTTTAGGGGACTAATTATCAATAGTCTGAACCAAGAGGTGTATCTGATCAAAATCTGAGTCACTAGGAGCTTCAATTTAAATTTTAGAAATCTTGTTAGCTCTAGATCAAGGAAACCATTTTAAAAAACACTTAAGTGAGGAAAAATTAAAACTTATTATCTTATCTTAAAAAATACACAAATATTAGTACTAAAATCAAAGTACCATAAGCAAGAGTAATGGGGTTCTTCTCATGCATGCTGGGCACAAACCTCACTCATGTTTGAAAATCTTTTCTATTAAAGTCTATTTACAGACGCGTCAGGGAAAGTGACTTTTTAAAGGTTTTGCATGCCAGCCATGAAAATCATTATTCAGCCAGTGAGTTCTGAGCTTCAAGCAACTTGCTATTCCTTCATCTGTGTCTGATCTGTTTGTCCTTTGGAATAAAACAGCTATGGGCCCAGAACAGGCATCCAAAGGCTGTCGAATTCCTGAGTGGGAAGGGACTTCAAAGACTGTTTAATCTAACTCTCTCTGTTTACAAATAAGGAAACTGAGACATAGAAAACTATCTGTTTTAAAGGTCATGGGAGAGTGAACTTTACACATGGTTCATTATTTTTTATACTACATCAGTCATTTTATCAGCCAATGGTACAGACTACACTTCATACACGAAACATATATCTAGGCATGGAGATGGGTCTGTCTGTGAATGCAGCCACAGCACTTGAATTTTCTTTGTGCTTTTGCTCAGCAATGGCCAATGATCTGTTTCATGCCAGGACTCTTCTTCACCTGCAAGAGTCCTCAGGAGCCCATAGTGATGCCTTGAGGCTTCCAAAGCAAGTTTGGTGAATCATCAGTCCTGTGGGATCCTACTATAAAAAAGAGATCAGACTGGCAAATCTGTCATCAGATACACTTGGAAAAAAACCTAGCAAATTAAATCCTTATAATGGGCTTCCTGGCTTTGCTTAATCAAGTATATCTGCAACTTATTTGACAAGTTGATTTCTCTATTATTTTTTCTTTGTATATAACCATTGTTATCTTACAGAGTTGTATTCTATGGGACACACCTTGTGAGTCTTGTACATGGTACAAAATTCTTCTACCCAGCTGGTTGCTTCAATTCAGCTTTCCACAAAGGGCCGTGCTCTGCTTAGGGGCAGTATTATTGCTAGTGGGTGGATTCAACTCATCATTTCAATCCTCTTGCCTCAGCCTCCTCAGTCACTGGGATTAAAAGTGTGCACAACCACAACCAGCTCAAACTAGTCTTACAATCCATCAATTAAATGACCAATAAGCAAACAGATAAACAAATCTAAACACAAGATTATTTTTTGCACATATATAGCAAAATTTATACAATGCAAGGGGTGATAAGTGCTATGAAATAAAACAAAGCAGCAAAGGGTGATACAGAATAAGATGAGGATAATATTCTTTTAAACAATGGACCATGGAAGCCATAATTCATGTGTTTTAAAAGACCCAGAAAATCTGAAGACCCTCTCATCCTATGTGTGACTCTCTAAACCTCTTTGGAAGAGGAAGACATGAATAGGTTTAGGCTTAAGGTTAAAAGAAACATGGCTGTCTTCCTCTGTGACCCGTATCTCAGCATTTCTGCAGGCCTCAGCATTGCTCCAATAGTTACCCTTCCCGTTGTTTTGTGAGTGATATAGTTATGGTAGCATCTGCAGCAGGTCCAGGTAGGATAGCTATGGAGAGTTCATCTACCTCCCTTCATTCAGGAGGGGCTCAGTTAAATTTGTCGCTTGAGATCACATTGATGTTCCACATTCCTTTTCATGACAGGGTTTCCTAAGGTGTGGGTGACTTGCTCTGTGGGTGCTAGAGGAAATCTGGATGCTACACAAATGCTTATGAAAGATTCAGAAATTTTGTCTTAAATACCATTGTTATTGTGTTTTATTTCTCCATTAATCTTTCCAATTCTTTCCAGGAGAAAGCCTCCAATTAGTGATAATCTCTAACACTTCTCTAACACTGCTACCTTTTTTGTTTTGAAAGGAAGAGAGAACTGGGGTCAGAAACTTAAGCAATAATGATATCTAGCCAGAATTTAATGGCATTGACATATTTTCATAAAATTTACTAAAATTATTTAAGCAGAAAAGGATTCCATCTAAAGAGAGTATCTAGTAAATAGCAGTACAGGTGTTTTTTGATGTTGCAAAAACTGTGACGTTGGACCCTGAGTTGTTAATGGTAGAGAACACTATCCTCACCTCACAAAAGCCAACGATAAGTTTTTTTTTTTAATTTTTCTTTAGCTGTATATAGACTCAGTGCCTTTATTTGTTTTTATGCGGTTCTAGAATCAAACCCAGTGCCTCACACATGCTAGGCAAGTGCTCTACCACTGAGCTACAACTTTAGCCCCCAATGACAAATTTTTGATTTTTCCTTTTTTCTTACATTTGTGTACTATGTGTTTTAAATAGAGGGTTGCTGAAGATACCACCTTCACTGGTGATTATTTTTTCCTCTGTGTTACAGATGGAAATTTCTTCCTTTCTCTAAATACTTTCCTGATGCTAATACTAGTCTATAAATAACCAATATATGATTTGAGACCTCTTTGAATCTTTAAACCAGCCTTAATCTCTTCACAATCTCACTGTATGTGAGGTTGAAGAAAAATACAAACTGTGAGCATGCTGTATTCCCCTGATGACACTTTCAAAGATTTCTGATGATGCTTGTAATTTGAGTATGAAGAACATCTATGGTAACCAAAAGATGGTATTGCATTTTTTTTTGTCTAAACCACTAGAATTCTAATAATAATCTTGAAATCTGTCATTACTATCTTGGAAAGGATTGAAAATTTATCCCAAGGCAAAAAACTCTAAGTGGGTCAACTTCATGAGCTGACCCAGTTCATCCCTCATGCCTCATGTTCCCAGATGGAACACAGGATGTGCTGATGTTGAAATGGTGTTAAAAATAAAATTTCTCCTCATAAGCATCCATCCGTCTCTCATGTCTCATGTCCACAGATGGAATACAAGATGTACTGATGTTGAGATGATGTTAAAAATAAAATGTTTCCCCGTAAGTTTAAGCATGGTCAAAAGTAATGCTAATGAAACACCTAGACCATTTTGTTCACCCTTTCTTCTTGCACAAGTCACCCCACATCCCCCATGTTCTTCCCCTCAAACCTGACTGCTGAGATGGGCTGGACATCCTGTAAATATATTTTTTTGGCATTAAGCATCTTATAAATTATTCAACACATGAAAAAATGTCTTATTCATTTTCTCTTTCTCACTATCTCTCTTTCACACACACATGCTTAATTTTTTTCTAGAATATGAACCTACTTGTGAATTTAGCTTGCCCTTTAAGGTTCTTGAACATCCATGTTATTTTAAAACTTTGAATTTTTCTTTTCAAGAAACTTCTGACTCTAGTCTTCCTTAATTCTTATTTTCTTCGTTAAAAATAGAATTTAATAAAAAGAAAGAGAATATTCCCAGATTTATTCTACAAAGCCAGCATCACCCTAATAACAAAGCCAAATAAGAATATATCAAGGGAAGAAATCTACAGACTATCTGATGAATGCCACCACAAAAAAATCCTTAATATAATATTGGTAATTTGTATTCAAAAACATATTAAGAAGATTATACATGATGATTAAGTTTCTTTCATCCCAAGGATGCAAGTTTGGTTCAACATACACAAATCAATACATGTAATTCACCACATAAATAAAATTAAAGGCAAAACCCACATGATCATCTCAACAGATGCAGAAAAGGGCCTTTGACAAAATTCAGCACCCATTCATGTTAAAAAACATTGGAGAAACTAGTAATAGAAGGAACTAACCTCAACCTTATAAAGCCATATATGACAAACCCAAAGCCAACATAACAATGAACACAAGAAAATTGAAAGCATGTCTCCTAAAATCAGGAACAAGACAAGGATGTCTACTCTCACCAGTCCTATTCAATATAGTTCTTAAAACTCTATCCAGAGCAATAGGCAAGAGAAGGAAATAAAAGAGATACAAAAAGGAAATAAATAAGCCAAATTATCTCTGTATGCTAATAACATGATCCTATATTTAGAAAACACCCCCCAAAAAACAGAAAAAAAATTCTATCAGAACAGCCGCAGAGATAATAAACATTTAGCAAAATAGCAGGATCCAAGATCAACATACAAAAATCAATAGTTTTCATACATTCCAATAATGGATATGCTGAGAGAGAAATCAGGAAAACAATTCAATTCCCAGTAGCCTCAAAAACATTAAATATTTAAGAATAATCTAAGGAGGTGATGATAACATCATCACCATCATGATGAAAATTACAGAACGCTGAATAAAGAAATTGAAGAAAATCTTAGAAGATGGAAGACTTCCTATTTTCTTGGATAGGTAGAATTAATATTGTCAAAATACTATCAAAAGCAATCTACATATTCAATGTGATGCCCATCAAAATACTAATGACAACCTTCACAAAACTAGAAAACACATATGGAAGAATAAAAGACCCAGAGTAACGAAAGCAATACTGAGCAATAACAGCAATGCTGAGGCATCATGATACCTGATCTCAAGTCATACTACAGACCTATTGTAACAAAAATAGCATGGTATTTACATAAAAATAGATATGAAGAACAATGGAACAGAACAGCAGACACAGAGACAACCTCACATGGATACAGTCATCCAAATTTGAAAAACATGCCAAAAACATAGACTGGAGAAAAAAAATGCCTTTTTAACAAAGGATGCAGAAAAAAATTGGATATGCACATGTAGAAGAATGAAACTAGATCCCTATCTCTCAATCTGCACAACAATCAACTCAAAGTGGAACGAAGATCTGGGCAGACCAGAAACATTGCAACTGCTAGAAGAAAACTTGAGATCAACACTCCAACATATTGGCAAAAGCACCAACTTTCCTTATATGACTCCTAAAGCTCAAGAAATAAAACAAGGAATCAATCAGTAGAATGGCATCAAATCAAAAACTTTGGCACAGCAAAGGAAACAATTAAGAACATGAAGAGGGAGCCTATAGAATGGGAGAAAACCTTTGCCAGCTACCTTTCCAAGAGGGGAATTAATATTCAGAATATATAAAGAACTCAAAACGCACCAAAAATAAAAAATAAAAAACCAAAAGAAAAACAAAACAACCCAAATGATCCAATCAATAAATGGGCAAATGAACTAAGTAGACATTTCTCAAAAGATGAAATAGAAATGCTCTGCAAATATATGAAAAAAATGTTCATCATCCTTAGCAATCAAAGAAACACAAGTCAAAACTACAATGAGATTTTATTTCACCCCAGTTACAATGACAATCATTAAGAATACAAATAATAACAAATGTTGGTGAGGATATGGGGAAAAAGGAACATTTATACATTGTTGGTGGAACTGCAAATTAGTACCACCACATTGGAAAGCACCATGGAGATTCCTCAAAAGACTAGGAATGAGACCAACACATGACCCAGCTATCCCATTCCTTGATATTTATCCAAAAAAACAAAATCCACATACCACAGTGGTACATGCCTACCAACATTTATAGCAATGCAATTCACAATAGCCAAGTTATGGAACCGGTCTATGTGCCCAACAAGAGATGAATAAAGAAATAAAATAGAGTATATATTATGCAGTTTAAAAGAAGAATGAAATTATGTCACTTTCTGATAAATGCATGAAACTGGAGAACAACATGCTAAAGCGAACTAAGCCAGACCTTGATAAGAGGGCTCTCACGAAAATAGAATGGAGACTAATAGAACAGAGGAAGAGGGTTGAAAGGGAGGGACAAGGGGAAGATATGGAGAAGAACTAGGGAATGAAATGTACTAAATTCTATTATGTTAATGTAGGACTATACTACAATGATTCATACACACATTTATAATGCACTAATTAAAATAATAATAATGATAATATAGAGGGAAGTTGAGTAGAGCAAGTGGATTGGAAGAGGGAGGAGGGAAGAGAAATGGAAGGTACTGGGGAAAAAGATTGATCAAATTATGTGCATGTAGGAATATGGTGTAATGGATCTCACTATCACATATAATTATAATGCACCATATAAACGTTTAGAAATCTAGAATTTAAAATTTAGTTTTGTGCAATCTGTACATCTTCTAAAATTAGCCCCTTGTGTCTGTGGGGTTTTAATCCAAGTTATTTCAACATAACTTCCTCTAGAGATTGTCTTTCTATAGATAATGAGTAATGATTCTTTTAACAGTCCTAGAGAATAACTCAATAAAATTTATTTAGTTTATGAATCTTTCTAATATATTCTCGATGAAGCAATGCTAGGTTACATTTCCTACCCAAACACAATAAGTTCATTGAAGGGAATGTGTTATAAACTGATATCTGAGAGGCAAGGAATGAGTTATTATCTGACCTCCTTGTTCTCTACTTTCTGCCAACAGCAAAGCCCGGCAGAGGACAGACTGATGAACATCAAGGCCAATGGGGCTGCCAAAAAGAACTTGACTTTTTCTTCTGAGCATGCATGAGTTAAGACAGGCCCATCTAAAATTTTATTTTTCCATTGACTCTGCAGCTCATCCCCAGGACATAATCTAAACACAAAAACTATAGAGTTTTCAGACGAGCTCCACATGGGGTGTCCACAAAGGCCTACAGTACACCTTGGATGACTTTCAAGGTTTTTCAAAGCCATCTGGAGTCTTTTAAAGTTGTCATTGTTTAAAGAACCTGTAGACATGGGAGACAACATTTTGGGTCTCAGGAGGAAAGGAAGAAATATTGAAGGTTACCAACAGATGTGGGAAGGCCAGGTGTGCTCTCCAAGTCCCTTGTTGCTACCTGCCTTTCTGCTGCCAACTCAGCTACACCACCACCCCTCCAAGCTGGTCCTTCCTTCTCACAGATACCATCTACTTTTATCCAGAGAAAAGTGGCAGTCTTTTTTGCTGTAGTCTTCTCATTCCCTATAATTCCACATTGACATTGAAATTTGCACGTTTACCCTATTTTTCCTGACATAATGGGCATAAATGACCAAATCTAGTTCTGAATTTATAACCAGAGAATTTTTATTTTCTCAAGTCTCTCTTACCAAATGCTGGCACCATCACCTTCACTAATGGTAACTTCTCTACTTCTCATGTTTTTACTCCAATCTCTTCCAACCAAGGAGCTCTCCCTCCACTCCCCAGCCCTTCATTTCCCTGCAGGATTCTAGTTCATGTCTCAGCACCCACCGCCACCCTCACCCTTTCCTGTTCTCTGCTTGCTGCAGCTCCTCTGCTGCTGTCTGACTTCTGCCTTAACAACAGTGGCTATGATTTCTTGATTTTCTCTTTTTTAGCCTCAATTGATTTTCTTTTCTTTCTCCTTCCTTGCTGTTTGAACCAATTTCAAAGATATACATTAGCAAAGTGAGATTTTTGTGAAGCCAGACTTAATTTTACCTGTGTTTCCCTTGAAACACATACACACAAATCACAATTCAAAGAGAAGATAGCCAATTTGATCCTCAGTGAACTCAAGTAAGGACAATTTGTACTCCAAGTATTTATTCAAGAATGTACCCTGTCAGTATCAAGCAAACCTCGTAAGTATTGCTCAGGAGTGAAAGGTACAGTCAGTTCAAATTCATTCCTACTTAGATAATATGATCTTAATCAGCAGAGACTAAATACAGAGGTCCTTGGTTCCTGGAAAGGATTGACTCCAATTTCTCTTTCCAAGGAACTGGAAATGAGAAACCAAAGGGTTTTAACCTCCTGGGAATAAGCAAAACAATAAAAACACATTTTCTCTCAAACATAAGAAGGTTGATGAGCACATTTAGGTTTTGAAAAATATTTCCTTATGTAACCTAAAGAAAAACATGGTATCTGCTATAGAATTGAATGTATTTATTAGCTTTGAACTACTACTGAGAGTGAAAATCCTAGGTTTGGAGTTAATAAAATATACAGTTTTACTATGAAAGTTTATTTTCTCATCTTTTTTTGTCGAGTATTAGAATTATTATCTGCAGTGGATTTGTTGGTATTATTGGAATGTGCAATCTGACTACTAAATTATAATTAATGATCCCAAACAAGGTCATGTGCCTGAGTAGATCAATAGCAAACATTTGGGAATGTTCTGTTTCTTAGTCTTCAACTGATTTCAATTATAATATGTCATTCCTCACTACTGAAAATATAAAGTTAAGAAAATTGAAATTCTAAATATGCAAGACCTCATGGAGAGGTGAGTTCAGAATAGTGTTAGAAGTCATTTCAGGTGATCTGACACTGTCCTTGTGATGCCTGAAGATAAACAAAGCTAAGTAAACATTGATTATATCCATTCCCTCCCACCCTAACCCTAATGAATCATTCAGAGTAACCACCTACTCAGTTCTGTTTTTACTTAATAATTACTCCATGTTTTTGTGACCTTGTAATTCGACTACAGGTTTTAGAACAGTGAAGAGTGCTAACTGGATGCTATAAATTACACAGATAGGCAATACTTTATTCTTTTCCTTTCCTACACAATGTCTTTGGGGAGAAGAATGGAACTTCACTCTTATCAAGGGTTAGCAACAATACCTATGATCATAAAGTTCAATGAATTATAAGGAGATATATTTATATTTTGTTATTCTGACATGTCATGGAGTCATTTTTTGCCTGGGGCTGAGATACTTCTTGGAAATAAGCTCAGAGCAATTAAAAAATTTATTTAACTCTGCTGGGCTACTTAGGGCTGGATGATTAGTAAGTAGTAAAAAAACTAACTTGAACTTTTATATCAATTAACAGCATTTGTTCACAAATTCAAAATAAATGAAAATGAGTTTTAGATCTAACATGGCATATAATAGAATAAGAAATGCATTGTGTTGATTTATAAGGCAAAAAGAGAGATAAAGAGATAAATTATTTAACATGTTATTTAGAAAAGTATCATCGAGAATGAAATAGAGCACTGGTAGCACAAAAAGAGAGTCACATCTCACCTGTTGCTGGTGCTTTGCTAAGTGACACAGAGGACATGATTTCAATAGCCAAAAGTAAGATGATGTCTTTGACTTGGTGTTTTGAGGACAAAAGATTAATACTAGAGGCTCAGTGTCCATTATCTTCCATATAATAATTCTTTGCAAATGTCAACATCTTCATATGGTATTTTGGCAAGAAATCAAGAAGGCAACACATCAGCTTCCTCTAATGTGTAAAAGTCATTATGATTTAACTATATAAAAATGAAAACAGCTACTGCTCAAAATACTCCTGTGAGAAATTTCAGAGAATTAAAAACTTGTTTCTATTTATAGTAGTCTTTTAAGAGATTAAATATAAATTGAGACTATGAACTACAGGGTCTCAATATTCCAGTATAATGTCTCTTTTTAAAAATTAGGTAAATAGTCTTCTGTCAAAGAATGAATCAACCAGAGAAATGTAACAGTTGAAAGGGCTGTCCAATTTTATATTTAAAACAATGCATTCAACAGAATAATTTCATGGAGCACACATTTCCTTTTATTCCAAAAAGCATTTAGAGTGGAATATTCACAATATAATATAAGTCAAATGAAACAAAATGTACCAAAAAAAAAGGATGAGAAAGAAATATGTTAAAGGTAAAAAAATGTTTGTCTTTCAGTGGTAGGATGGCCAGTGATTTTTTCTACTATTCTATATTTTTAGTATCTCTCTATTTTCTACACTGAGCATTTATACATTTTATAATCACAAGATAAAAAGACAAATGGAATCTGCACTTACTTACTCACTTATATTCTAAACATCTGTGGAGCACCATGCTCGATGATACAGGGGATATAGCATATTTCTCAGTCCCAGAACAACCTATGTGAGGATCTTCCTAGAAATGTGTATGGATTTGGAAAGCATGGATTTCTGGTGACCACTCTAGAACAAGCTGATTCTTATCCACTGGAGTGGGGTTCAAGAAGCTGCAGACCTGGTAATGACCCCCAAGGATTCCTTTGCACAATCTTCATGCCCAAAAGAGTTTGCCTTCACTATTAACTTGAATGCCACATTATCCTTCAGGCCTCATGTTAAAAGCCATTTTCTCAAAAAATATTCCAGTCTTCTCCAGACCAGCTCAGTAAGTACCCTGGCAATTTAAGAACCATGGGTGTCTTGTTACTTCAACTAGCAGGTACTTAATAAGTGTTTGTTAAGTTAATCCACTGTTGCAAAAGACATCATCCAAGATACATTGTTAATTTTTATTTAGTTCCTTTAGCGGTTGGTATTTTATTTGATTTTTAGCTATTCAATGAAAGACTAAGTTAAAATCTTTTGCTATAGTTTTGTTCTGTTGATTTTAACAACTTCTTAATTTCCAATAGTGTTCCTGCCTTTCTGAAGCCTACATTCTAATCAGGAAGCCAATCAAAAAAAAACAAGCAAGCAAATACATACAATGTATCTGTTAATTCAAAGTACTCCATTTTCATCATAAATGTTATCCTCAATCAATATAAAAAATACAGCCATCCTAGCTTTTTGTACTAATATCTACTTCAAATATGTTACACTGGTGTGGCAATTTCATTTTCTCTTAGCATTTGCCTAATACAGCTCTGCCCTTCCTTTGCTTTTAATGTTTTCATTATATTTTATTTTGAAAGTCTGTGTCTTTTAATAGGAAAGTTAATATCATTCACATTTATTACAATTAATAGACTTAATCAAAATACAGTTTTTATATTACTGACTTATTTGGGGGAAAATGAGAATATTTAAGGAATTAATAAGCTCAAAAAAGCTATAAAGAAATCAAGTAAAATAATGAATGACTTTGACTACTCGTGTGTCAACAAGAGCCTTGCGTTTTCCACATGTTGAAGAAAGAATAAGAGGTAAAATCCAGTACAAATCACACATATCATATCATTATCTTTAAGAGGGTCTCACTGTCCTCTCTCACTTCATAGTTTTGCTCTTCATTTCCATTCTCTTTCCCTCCAGCCCCCCAACCCCCGACACACACTACTGTCAACAGTTGTATTAAGAGGAATCTAGGGGGCTGGGATTGTAGCTCAGTGGTAGAGCACTTGCCTGTCATGCGTGAGGCCCTGGGTTCGATCCTCAGCACCACATACAAAGCAATAAAATAAAGACATTGTGTCCATCTACAACTAAAAATATATATATATAT
>CM053405.1:47723549-47745054 GCA_028644305.1 Xerus rutilus | reverse complement strand
CCTTTACAATAAAAACCACAGAACACTAACTAAAGAAATTGAAGACCTTAGAAAATAGAAAGACCTCAGCTATTCTCAAATACGCAGAATAAATATTGTCAAAATGGCCATACTACCAAAAGCACTATACAGATTTAGTGTAATTCTCATTAAAATTCCAATGGCATTCTTCATAGAAATAGAAAAAGCAATCATGAAATTCATTTGGAAAAATAAGAGTCCCAGAATAGCCAAAACAATCCTCAGCAAGAAAAGTAATGCAGGAGGCATCACAATACCAGATCTTAAATTATACTAAGAGCTATCGTAACACAAAACAGCATGATATTGGCACAAAAATAGAATTGATGAACAATAGCACAGAATAGAAGACACAGAGACATACCCACATAAATACAGTTATTTCATACTAGACAAGGTGCCAAAAACATACATTGGAGAAAAGATAGCTTCTTTAACAAATGGTGCTGGGAAAACTGGGAATCCATATGTAGCAAAATGAAATTAAACCACTATTTCTCACCCTGCACAAAATTCAGCTCAAAGTGGGTCAAGGACTAGAACAGAGACCCTGCACCCAGTAGAAAAAAAAGTAGGCCCAAATCTCCACCATGTTGGTTTAGAAATTGACTTCCTTAATGAGACTCCTAAAACACAAAGTAAAATCAAGGATCAATAAATGAGATGGCATCAAAATAAAAAGATTCTTCACAGAAAAGGAAACAATCAAAAATATGAACAGAGAGTCTACAGAATGGGAGAAAATCTGTACCACCTAAGAGAGCATTAATCTCCAGGATATACAAACAACTCAAAACACTTAACACTTCCTCAAAAAGTAATAACCCAATCAATAAAGGGCAAAGGAACTGAACAAGCACTTCACAGAAGAAGAAATACTATGGTCAAAAATATATGTAAAAGTGTTTAACATATCTAGCGTATAGAGAAATGCAAATTAAAACTGCAGAGGTTTTCTCTCATTCTAGTAAAATGGCAATTATCAAGAATACAAGGAACAATAAATGTTGGCAAGGATGTGAGGAAAAGGGTACCCTCATACTTTGCCAATAGGACCACAAATTGATGCATCCACTCTGGAAAGCTGTATGGAGATTCCTTAGAAAACTTGGAATGAAACCACCATTTGACCCAATTATCCCACTCCTTGACTTATACCCCAAGGACTTAAAATCCACATACTACAGTGACATGCCCACATCAATGTTCATAGCAGCTCAATTTACAATAGTCAAGCTATGGAACCAATCTAGGTGCCATTCAACAGATGGATAAAGAAAATGTGGTATGTATACACAATGGACTATTACTGAGCCTTAAAAAAGAATGAAATTATGGCATTGGCTGGTAAATGGACAGAACTGGAGAATATCATGCTAAGTGAAATAAACCAGTCCCAATAAACAAAGGCTGAATGTTCTCTCTGATATGTGGATGCTAACCCATAACAAGGAATGGTAGAGAGAGTATAGAAATTTACTTGTTAGACAAAGGGGAATGAAGGGAAAGGAGAAAGGATGAGAATAGGAAAGAGAATAAAATAAATTGGACATAACTCTCCTATGCGCATATATGAATATATGACCAGTGTAACTCTACATCATGTACAACCACAAGAATGGGATCAAAATCAGAATGGGTTGTACTCCATGTATGTAAAATATGTTCATATATACCCTACTGTCATGTATATCTAAGAATAACAAATAAAAATCAATAAATTGTAGATAGAAACATCAAAAAATTTTTCTTCATTGGAAGACATCACATACAAAAAAGATTAAAAAAGAAAACCATAGAATTATTTTAAGGCATTTGAAACATATTAAGAAAAAAACTCTATTACTCAAATATACCAGGAATCCAATTTTTAAAAGGTATACAACTTGGAAGAAAAATGAGCAAATTACTTGAAGAGGCACTTCACAAAGAAGAAATCCAAGTAACTGATAAGGAAATGAGAAGAAGCTGATCACAATTAGTTATTAGGAAAGTGAAAATTTTAAATCATAGTAAGATACCACTATGCCCATCAAATTGAGAAAGAACAAAAACCTGACAATCTTTAATATAGGTGAAGATGCAAGCATGAAAACTCTTCTACTAGCAAGAGTGTACAATGTTCCAGCAACTTTAGAAAACCATGTCATTATGTAGAAAAAAATGAATGCATGATAAACTATGATCTAGCAATTCAATAAAACTAAACTAGGATCTAGCAATTTCACTCTTACATATGTACCTAAAATATGTGTTTGATTATGGATGGCAAGATTCATGTTTAAGAATGATCATAGCGATGTTTCACATAATTTTCAACTTTTGGGAAAAGCCCATATGCCTACCATTAATAGAATGGATATATGAAACATTTTATGTTACTACAATGGAATACTGCATTGAAATGGATCTGCATAAACTAAAGATATACATATTTCAAATATGTGTCCAGGAAAAAGGAAGGCATAATATGGCAGTCACCATGTTATTCTATTTACATATAGATTTTAAAACAGGAAGAACTAATCTGTTTTTAAGGATGCATACAAAGGTGAAAATTATGAAGAAAAAATAGAAAAACATTCAGGGTCATAGTTACTGTATGGGTGAGTAATGAAGACAAAATAGTAAAAGATATATGAGAAATTTTGCATTCCAGCAATGTTTAATTCCATGATTTGATGGAATTATAATGATATTTGTTTTACAAAGTTTAAAATGTACCTATAGTATTATGCAATTTTCTTCATATTACATGTTATAATATAAATATTTTTTAAAACACATTGTTTTTCCCTGATTAAATTGCACCTACCTATGACATAGCTAATCTTGCCTTTTTTCAGGGACAAGTATTTGTAGAAATTAAAGCTTTTGAAATGGGAATCTTAAATTCAATATGGGAAGCAGATTAAACCTCATTGCTGTTTGAAGTGGGACTGGGAAACCTGGGTCATGGCTCACTGAAATCTCTCCCTTAGACACTTCTTCCCCAATCTAGTGACATCTTCACAAAGTCTGAGAATTCCAGGACATGAAGTTTGGAAAACAATGTTAAAGACTATTGGGGTAAGAAATCACCTTTGATTTGAGGTCATTCAGCTAGTTAATGGCAGACCTGGCTTAAAACCCAGACTTGAGTTTTAGTAGTGTAAAGCTATTTTTGCAACTTAGTTTTTCAATGAAAGCACCACCAAGAATCAATCATTCATCTGTAATTTCTGTCTTCCAGTTTTTTTCTTAGGCTAACTAGTTCTATAAGCAGCACACTAATGATAAATCAAAGCACAGCTTACACTTAAGTGGAGGGGTATGTGTGTGTGTGTGTGTGTGTGTGTGTGTGTGTGTGAATAAGCATACATTTATTCTACAATATATTTTACATATATGTGTATGTATGTGTGTATGTATATGTGTGTGTGTGTATGTGTGTGTGTGTGTGTGTGTGTGTGTGTGTGTGTGTATAATGGGCCACTAAATAAAGTTAAAAGCAATTAGACCACTTTAGCTTCATAAGAATTATGAGAATTTATATTATTACAGGCCAAGGCAAAACCAGCTGTGTTTCTTCTCCACTAAGTCAAGAAAGAATGAAATGGATTGAAGAGATCAGAATGAGAGATTTAAAACATTAACTACCAGAAAAATTTCCTCCTATTATGAATATTACCTGCAGAAGTAAAACGTATTGCCTCTACTAAGAAAAAGATTCTAAAGTTCTTTTATTTGATGAATTATAAACAGGAAGGACTTCTTCAGGATTTAAGTAGCCATTGGAAGGACTCAACCCTTATTCAGTGTCATTTTGTACATAACAGGATAAGATTCAGGTGAGTGTGGGGGAGTGGCACAGACATGCTGAACTCAGAATTTCCTTTTCAGTAGAACACTTGGTTGAGGTTTCACAAAAGAAGAGTTATTTTTGACATTAGTCCCAAATGTGGCTTCTCTGGTGCCACTAGAACTGAGTCTAATTGATAAGGGGAAGTCCATGGAGAAATAATGTAAATTATATATACTTTGTGGACTCTATTCTTGTGGGTCTTTGGAACTTTCTAAGACCTTTCCTCCACATGTGAGCACTCTTCTACCAACCAAGACTCTCTGTATCCTCACCTGGAAGGTTTTTATATTGGTTACTCTCTCTTCCAAGGTACACTATTAATCATATTTTGGTTTTATCATGTCATGCATTTTTGTATTCAGGCACAAGTCTCAATGGCAGAATCAAGGCAGGTATAAAATAATTCAAGAAGAAAGGAAAAGAGAGAGGACTAAGTTCCATTTTAGTTTAAGGTCTCACTAGACAAGTAAACATGAATAACTAAATCAATGTTTCTAAGTATCAGTTTTCCCATCAGTAAAAGTGTACTATAATAACGCTTTTAGAATAGTTCTTTTCCAGTATATAGAAATCTACATAAAATCAAAAATAAAAATTGCTTTTAAATAAAGAATAATTTGTGTTCAGCCCAAACAAGTTAACCTTTCTACATTTTATGAAGCAAATGATTAAATATCATGTTAGAAGCCACAGATTTAGTTCTCAAGGTTCATGCTGTGAGATTAATGTTCTAGAGTGAAATTTCATTTAATTCCCACTCTCACCCCTCAAACAATATTTTCATCTGCATTTTCTAGTCATGTAATAAATATTTTCAAATTCATCATGACAGCCTGATTTATCTCATCTATTTGTTCAGGTTGACTTAAAATACATTCAGATATTTTGTAGATGAAGCAATTGCATTGACATATTGCAAAGTAAAATCTTCCAGCAAAAAAAAAAAAATTGCTTCGACTTGTTTATGTGACCTATTTGTTGATTCATCCTGGAAGGCTTCATGCCAGGAAGAATACTCTTTTTTTTCTCCCTATAGATTAAATTGAATATGTATTGCCAACACTCAGAGCCATCATCCAATAGGTTGATCCACTGGAATTTATGATTATGATAAAGTCACTTAGAAAAACAAACTCAAGATGTTAAGCACTGACAACTAATCCAGATTCAATTTAATCCATGAATGAGGCTGCATAACTGTGGTTGTGAACATTTGATCATGTAAATGGTCCCCTGAAGGTTCTGCACAACAAGCCTGGTGGAAAGGAAGCGGGGACACGGGGCCTACAACACTGCTCACCAAATGTGGTGACTGAAGAGAACACGCCATTTTTTCTGGGACCCAGAGTGTTTGGCAGTTATCAGGGCAGCTTCTGTCTTTGGTGGCAAAACAAAGTTTGGGTTTTTATTTTTCATTGTTTTCTAAGAGAGGGTGAGTGTGATCGTTTTTGAACATTGGCTTCTTTGTGTTGCAGGCAGTCTGTTCAAACACATTTTCAGACTTACTTCAAAAAGGAAACTAAATAGAAATGTGGATGCATGTTAATTACTCAAAAACATGGTGTACCAGATGGCTACCAAGGTCTGTTTCAGTCAAGGAGGTAAATAATGCTTCCGATTCCTTTTGTCCCCTCTGCAAACCAAAGTTTGAATTATTTTCCCTCCAATCACTTCTAATGCAAAAAGTAAACAGGAAACAGGAAAGCCATATTTATAAAAGTTTACCATAGGGATGAAGGGAGACATTTTTTTCCTCTTGCTAAATTCTGCAGAATTATTGGGTCCAGAAAAAGTAAAGAAAAATCCTTATAATGCTGAAGAGCATGGAGTCAGGCCTTCAGTCAAAACACAAACATCAGAGAAAATGAGTTTATTTTTCCAAAGCATGTGTAATGTTGAGCCTTGTTTGTTTCTGATATAGGTATGTCAATTTTAACTTCAAGATTCCTCTAGTTAGACAGCATAATGGTACTTCTTTTATTACTTATGAGGGAATTTTAAAATCCATTAAGTCAGTATGTACAGTCATGGTCCATTTCAAGGAAAACAAAACTTGCACTTTTAAAGCATTTTTCTGCTGAATTGCATATATATGATAAATTCTGCATGACATTTCATTTATGACATATGACCTTGGTGGGCTCCAGGGTTGACAGCATTAACTTTCATAATATATCTGTAAACTTGAAGGGTAAGGCAGCCATTCGAGATCCTGACCTTTGGTTGTTCCCCTTAAGATAGTCGCCTTTTCTCTTCTCTCACCAGGTAGGTTGTTGGCTTAGCATTTTCCACTACCAATGTGGGATGTGACTGGTAGAAAAGAGAGTGGAATAACTTGCACGTCTTTGGTTTTTATATTTCAAAACCCAAAGTTCATGGGAGAATTTAGTGGCTCAGAGTATAGATCAAGTAACCAAGAAAGTGAGAAGAAAGCCTGGCTCCTATATCCCAAGGGAAGAGCCCTGTGTCCCAGCACCAGCCATTAGGAGAGACATTAGACATAGTGAAAACTGGCATGGAAGAACAGGACCCAGTGGGAGCAGTGATGATGAGAAAGATCAAGGCAAAGTCAGAGAATGGACCTTGAATGTTTATGGACAAATGCCCCTTCTTTTTGTTTGTTTTGTTTGTGTGTGTGTTTTAGTCAGCTTTTTTTTTTGCTGCTGTGACTAAGGGACCCAATCAGAACAACTGTAAAGGATGAAAAATTTATTTGGGGACTCCGATTTTAGAGGTCTCAGTCTATAGATAGTAGGCTTCATTCCTCGGGGCCTGAGTTGAGGCAGAACATCATGGTGGAAGAGTGTGGCAGAGGGAAGCAACTCACAATGATGACCAGGAAGGAGAGGGAGAGAGAGAGAAGAGAGAGAGAGAGAGAGAGAGAGAGAGAGAGAGAGAGAGAGGGAGAGAGAGAGAGAGAAATCTCCATTTGCCAAATACAAATATATACCCCAAAGCCAAGCCCCTAAATGCCTCACCTCCTTCAGCCATACCCTGCCTTCAATTACCACTCAATTAATCCCATCAGATGATTAATTCCCTGATTGGGTTGAGGCTCTCAAAACCCAATCATTTCTCCTCTGAACCTTTTTGCATTTTCTTACACATAAGCTTTTGGAGGACACTTCACATCCAAACCATAACTGTGTGTGTGTGGTTCTAGGATTAAAGTCAGGGCCTTGCACATGCCAGACATGTGCTCCACCACTGCACTAACCCCACGGCCACAAAAGTCCCTCCTTCTCATGCTTCAGAATTATGTATGCTTCACATATTTTCTTATACTACCAGGAAAAGGAGTGAGGAAAGGGAGGAAAGAGATCTTTAAGTTGACAGTAATCAAGTTTGTATCCTTCCCAGACTAATAATGTCTCAAATTCCAAATCAAGATGGGTTTGAAAAAAAAAGTTAAAAATCTATTTGCTATAACTGAGTTTGTTGATTAGAAGTCATAACTGTTGTGTTTGTAAAGCTAAAATTAAAATGTGGGAGGAGATCAGGGAGAACAGAAGAACATCTGTGAAATGAATGTAGGACAGATGAAAATGAACAGATTAACAATTCTTCTGAGAGAATTCTTACATTTAATAATCATGGCTGTACCGTATGTGTTTCCTGTGTGCTGAGGGCTTTACCAGGAACTCTTCCCTGGAGGACAGCTTACCCACTCCTCCAGCAGCCTGCAAAGATGGCAGGACTGTGATCACCAAGTCACAGATTAGGAAAGTGATGTTTATAAAAGTCAATGACTAGCCTGGAATTCAAAACAGGGCGAGCATGAGGTTAAAGGTGCAAAATGCAGAACTTAACCCTGTTTTCTTGTGCACCTTAAGTGGTATAGAACTGATGTTTAAACCCTCACTCCCTTGGCTCATAATCTAGGTAGAATCTGGAGTTCTGACTGCTTATTTCTTTGATTTCCCAGTATCTCCATGGTGCAATTAGGGTTAATTATTTTATTTACTAATAGAAACTGGTATTTTTAATATAAAACTATCAAAAGTAAAGTAAACTTTTACTTACAATATTAAGGTAAAAGCCTATGTAGTTGAAAAACAGCACAAAATTAAGACCTTCTCTTCTTGGAATTTTTCCACTTACATGAAATAAAGGGGTTTGGTTAAAATTTCTACTCTAACAATGTAAACAAGACTCATCTTTTTTTATGATGATAAGCAACAATCATTTTTTCAACTATAAGGGGAAAATGCTTGCATTATAAAAAATTAGGATGAAGATAACTGAGGATGATAATTCAAAAAAAAATTGTTGAAAAAAATTAAAGGTTATAAAGTGGTCAGCATTGAAAAGAAGAGTGAACAGGATGAAATTTCCTTTCTTTGTAGCTTTTTGCTTTCCTCTATGACATCAGCGAGATCTTTTTATCAACTCAGTTTTAAATAGCACGATGGAGAATCCATAAGAAGTATAGATTTAACTTCCAGATGGCCGACCAAATGGCTCAGGTTCCAGAACAGAAGCCAAGATCTGATTTAAAACCAAGATCCAGACAGTTGAGACCAAAGCTTGTGTCCTGATTATCCAAAGAGCCTCCTAAAGGCTCCAGTTTAGCTTTTTTCTAAAGCTTTCTTTGCAGCTTTCCACTTAGGAGAGCTTTGCAACTGTATGCCAGATCGCTTACCTCTGCTTCTAAATAATGCTCACCTTGACCCAGGGACAGTTTTCCTCCTGCCTCTTTGGCTGCCCCTTCTAAGACTCCCTTGATGATTCAGTCCTTTCTGCTTTATCAGTTGAGCTTCCTCAAAGCTCAATTATTGGCTCTCCTGAGAGCCAACATGCTCTTTCCAGACGATTTCATCAACTCTCTGGCGTTTGTTACTCATGCAGTCAGACTGTTCAGTGCACACGTCTAAACCAGACCTCTCTCTGAGTTCCATGTCTCTATGTCTAAACAGCTAACATTTACTGGCTGCTCACCGGGTAATATGTTAAGTGCTGCACTTGGGTGTTTTCATTTAATCTTTTATATTTTTTTCATGTTTTATATTTTGATTCGTTTCTAAGTACATAGGTAATAGCAATATATTCTTATAAAATTTTAAGCATTAGAAGAAAAGATAAAAGAATCATCTCAGGCTACTTATATACACTCTTCCTACCCCACTTTTTCTTTCATAATTCACATCTAATTAGTTGCCAAAACTTGCTGATGTGATTCCTAAATCTCTCAGGGATCTGTGAAATTCTCTGCATTTCCCCTGCCCCAGCATCTCTTGATTAAATGTTTCCACACTTGCCACCTTCCAAATCACTATGGGGATCTTCTAAAACTGCTCACATCAGTGCATACTACTTTCTTCTTTAAAAGTCTTTGCTTTCTCTTGCTCCAAGAACAAAGTGAAACGTCATTTGTATGGTGTCCAGGCTCTTACTCCAATCCCTGCCTGCTTCCTTGGCCTTGTGTGTGAGGCCTCTCTACTCCAGTGCTCTCAGTTCTTCAAACTGCTGTCAGTCACTGAGCCTTCACGCAGGCTGCCCCTTCTGCTTGGAGCTCTTTTATCTTCCCTCACTGCCTAGAGCTCTGTTTTGTATCTGAGCCTTAAATGGTCCAGGAGAGCTGTGCTGACTCCTAATCTATTTCTGGTCCCAACTCTTACAAGTTCTCCTATCACTCTTAACTTTGCATTTTCCCACTTCCCTATATAATTAATTCATTAGCCTAGTGTTTGTTTTTCCTACCAGACAATAAGCTCCAGGAGGGCAAGATGGTGTCTCTCTTGTTCACCCTATCCCTGGAATATAGTTGGCTCATAAATACTTATGAAATGAAATTCAGTATGACTCTTAATAAGTGACCTACTTAATTGGCTCTCAAGTTTCCATTCCTGGAAAAAGGGGATGCTAGCACTAGCTTAGAGTCATATTACCTCTTTCAGGCAAGGAGAATTCATGTCTAGCATGCCTGGCTTCTGTGAGAGTATTCAGACACAGCTTAAATAGTTCAAGGAGCTCAGGATGTTCTTCAATGGATATCCCTAGGGAACAGAAATGAGGCACTTAATCTCATGGCCTTCTCCTTCCCTTTCTTTTCTCCAGCCTAAGAGGAAGTCTAAATATTACAAAGCATGATTACTGAAAAATCTTTTCCAAATTTGCTTCTTTCTATATTTCCAAACAGTACTACTTTAATTGATTCAAGTTTGTAGGATTGGATTCTAATTTCAAGACAACTCCCCAAACAATTCACCACAGAACAGAACATTCGAATTATGCTAGGTATAATTAAAATGCCATTGCATTCTAATATTGTCTCTTCCTCCATTGCTCCCACCCACAATTGGTTTTCTGTACCAACAAAGAAACAGCTGTATGGTCAGCAGGCTCCCATCTGTGAGCTTCCATCTGTGGTTTCTTTTGCACTTGTGCCAAGCAGATCTGGAAAAGTAAAACATGCCCTATTCTTGATTTTACTCTTTTCCAATATTTTGTGTGTACCAAAACAATAGCTGAAAAGTCCTTTAGGGCTTTCTTTCAAATTAGTACTTCCAAGAAGTTCAAGGGTAATTAATGATCTTCCTTTGGTCTTCTGATTGATGCTATTGTCAAGAATTCAAAAGCAGTTGAGGATGGGTGCAGGGTAGAAGGATAATCCTTATCACATTGTCTGGGAACATATTGTCAATGCTCAGAGTAATAGGATTATTAGGACCTTGCCTTATTCAACAAAGAAAGAAACGGAGTCTGAAAAAATGTAACAATTCCGACATGGGTCTGTTCTGAAGAACAGTCGTCATTAAATTTCTTCATTCCCAATACTTCCTTCATTCTCCACCAACAAACTTACATCAAATATTCATAAAGCAACTTCATTTCTTGTCATCTTAGCAGATTTTGAAGTCTGGGGAATGTATAATGTCTGGGAAGTCACATTGTTCTCATTCTGGTTGCTTGGCTACTGCTTTTATCAGCTTTCTAGATATGTGTTCTTCGAGGCAGCTTTCTAGGGCCACTGCTGTGGTAGGGTCCAAACTTTTCAATCTGCCTTTAAGAATCCTACTGAAAATCCTTTATTCATCCCTCAACCCTCAGTTCGCATCGTGCTTCTTCAAATATTCCTCCCCGATCTTTACCGGAAGAGTTAGGTGTGTAAGTTACTGAATTTCCTTTTCTCTCATTATTGTATATTCATGCCAATTATATCTTTAATTATAAAGTTGGAAATTTTATTTACATTTGTAACTCCTCAGTTGAATGTTTTAAGTTTTTCTATTGTTTGCTTAATATATCCCTAAATATTCCAAAATATGTACAAAAAATGAATGCTATCAGTTTCTTAATTTTCATTAATTTCTCAATGGGATAGCAAAATGCACCAGACAAGTAAAAACTGTGAAGTAACAGTATGAGATCAATTGTCCAGAGTGCTACCTATAATACAAGAACAAGGGAGATGTTTTGGGAGAAGGCACCTGCAAAGATAAATTCAGATTTTCTATTTGGTTCCATTTTTGTTATTTTGTCTTTTTTTTATATATGCAAGAAATTAGCTTGAACTATGTAACTATGACAATCTAATTTACTTTCCAAATTTTAGTTATCCTAATTTAGGCTCCTAGAGGTAGTACAAGGATTTAATGGAATAATGCACATAGTAGTATGTAGTCTAGTTCCGTACACACAGTAAGCATTAACTGTCATTTTCATGGACATTAGAAACTCAAAACTGCATTTTTCCTGTTTTTTTTCCCCTATATCCTCACTCTTATGAAGCTGTTAACCATAAAGAAGTGATCAAAAGGCAGGAAGAGGGAAATTATGAAATAAAAATGGCCTAAAACCCCCCAAATCCATCTTTGAAGAGTAATAGTAAATTTTACTTATATCAGATCCACATGCAACCTATTTAAAGGAATCTTCATTGCCCACAATATGTCATTTCTTTTAAAACTAACAATTTGTCATATCTTCTAACTCAAAAGACTTTTCACCCCACATACTTATTCCCCTAATAAAGATGTGTGGAGACAGCCTGACACAGAAGCAGCTCCAGAGGTGAACCTTATTTAAGCAGCTGCTTTCAGGCACTTGTAACTTTTTCTTTTATGTATAAAAGACACATTGATTTTGTAAGTATGGTATTAAATTTAATAGATAAAGACCATATAATGTTAAAAAGCAATTGAATTTATATCTGTTTTTCTATCAGTGATTCCAAATGGTTCCTTTCTTTCTGCCTAACCATAAAACATAATAATTCCTATAGCAATTAAGGCTAAAGTTTGAACCTAGAAAAAAAAATAGAAGAAATGTATTCTAAATATTTTCATCATGTGTTCCAGGATCTCTCGTTTGCTACTCGTATGTAGGCACAATCAATCAATCAACAAACATACTGAGTTCCTGGGAGACGTCAGCTCCTCTAATGCCAGGTGAGGAGTCTTAAATAAATCACAATCCCTTCTTTCAAGAAACTTAAGTCCTAGTGGTAAGGAAGGTTAATAAAGTTAAAATATCATGGAAACAAGTGTTACCATACTGGTAATGACATGGCACTTAGAGAGTTCAGAGGGGACAGGGTACCAGGGAAGTCTTCATGAGGGAATTTAGTGACAGGCTCTGACTTTGAGAGCATAAACAAGAGATGCTACAGAAGTATGAAACAGGCAACCAAGGAAAGGACCTGTGGAAAGGCATGATGGCCATCATGAGGAGAATTTTTCCAGTGAGCCACAAACGGATTACCCTGGTGCTCACTAGGGGTATTTGGAGGTAGTAGATGGGAGACAAATCTGGAAAACAGCTTAGGATCATGAAGGGCCTTGTGTGCTAAGGAAATTTAACTCCTTTATGAAAGCTGTGGAGAGCCATTAAAGAAGAAATCAGAAAGTGACATAACAAGAGTTCCATCTCAATAGATCACCCCAGCTGACTTACAGAGATTGGGCATATGCAAAGACTGTCAAACTCCGTCACCCAGAGTAAATGTCAAGGCATCCCTCCCGGTACACACATACAGAAATAGAACAAAAAAAAAAATAGTTTCACAAGGCAAAACTCAGTTGCATTATATGTAATAAATATTTTCTAATCTATTTCATTGTTTAAAATTCTGGGTTTGGCCTCCTAAATTGATTTCACAACCCACTAATGGGACATGATCCATGATCTGTAAAACTCTTGATAAGAAGAAACCGAATGGAGCCAGCAAGATCAGATAGGAGCTTATTACAGTAATTTAAGCAATACAAGATGGGGATCTTAGCTGAGCAGTGTAACAAAAAGAGTCTGGTCACTTCTGCCTTAATATTAAAGCTCTATTTAGTCTGCTTGCTATAACTTAGTTAAGTAAACTTGGCAGTGCTAGTGCACTTCTGAGATAATCATCATTAGAGGGCCGGCCATGTCTGTACAAAAATCTGTACACTATACTAACTTTAATTCTTACTGCAACACAGCAGGGGAGATACTGTTTTCTCTACAGATAGAAACACCAAATGCTCAGGGAAATTAAGTAGATTTGCCTATGTCACACAGATAGAAATTAGTAGATAGGTGCATAGCTAGTCCACTTAGGACTAGTTAATTCAGATTAACTATTGTCTGGCACTCTATTGAATGTATACCTTACAATGTCACTTGATGATTATTTTGCTTATTTCCAGTTTTTACATTTATAAACAATGCAATAACGCATATTTTTTGTCCTATGTGTAAGAATTCTCTTAGAATGGAATTTCTGAATCATAGTTTGAGGTTATGTTATTAACATTTTAACATGTTATAGAAATATCCATCAATTCCATTTTATTGAGTGTTTTCAATATCAGTGTTGTTGGACTTTTTTCTTTGGCTTTTTCTGCATCTGTGGAAATGATGATAAAATTACATAATGTAAAATTATTGGTATGATGAATTTAATGTGTTTTTCTAATATTCAATCATCTTTACATTATTAGAATAAACTTCATTTGTTCATACTTCTTTATTCATGCAGCAATGAAGTGTGTTTACTGATAATTTTATTCCAGACACTTGTATCATATGTGTAAGTCTGATTAGTCTGTCATATTCTTATATAATCTATGCCAGCTTTGAGGATGTATGTAATACTTGATTTATAAAAATAAACTCTACCACATAGCATGGTGGTGCATGCCTATAATCCCAGTGACTCAGGAGGCTGAGGCAGGAGAATCATAAGTTTGAGGCCAGCCTGGGCAACTTAGTGAGATTCTGTCCAAAACTATTTTTGAAAATTTTTAAAGGGTCAAGGAAGCAGCTCAGTGCTAGAGAACACCTAGATTCAATCACCAGTATTAACAAAAACAAAACAAAAAACCCAAACTCTTTTCTCATTTTTTATGATCTAAAATAATTTAAGTATCATTATTATCATATTATCATTAAAGGCTTAGCTGAATTCTCCCATGAAACTAGAGATGGTTCTCTTTCATGGGATACCTGAAGTTACTTCCCTTTTTTAATAATGTCATTTGTCTGGGTCAATTGTCTCCTTTGGAGTTAATTTGATATTTTGTATCTTTTTCCCTAAACAATAATCTACTGTTTCTAGGCTTTTAAAGTTATTTCCATGGAGTTGTGATAAGTAGTCTCCTAAAGTTATCTCATGGTTTCTGATTTCATGGTTGTATCTTCTCTTTTCTAATTGTATGTTCTTATGCTTTCTGCCCATTTTTCTTGATTAGTTAGCTAGTAGTTTATTGTGGTAGTCAGCTTTTAATTACTGTAACAAAATACCTGAGATCAAAAACTTACTAGAAATAATAAGATAAAAAGGAAGAGGAAGATCCAGATCCTCAATATCCTTTTCTAGGGCACACACCCAATCACATAACCTCCATTAAGCCCCACCTCCTAAAGGTTCCCCCTTCTCCCAACAGCACCATAGCCTGCCAAGTCTTCAACACATGGGCCTTTGGGGGACACTTATGTAAACCATGTAATTTATCTATTTTATTGTTTATTTTTCATAAACACACTTCTTGGTTTTATAGTATTTCATTCTCTGCATTTTTAATTTATGCTTTTCTTAGTTTTGCTTATTTCTGGTTTATTGCATCATGATAAGAAATGATCCTATATTATACCTAAACTTCAGAATTCATGGATTTTTCTACAATTGATATAATTATTGTGAACATTCCTCATATGCTAAAATTGTATATATGCATATTTGATAAGGTAGATATATATATAACTATTTGATTACATAAAATGATATACTTATAGTGATAATAGATGCTTTGTTTACCAGAGAAAATTTCCCCCCATTTTTGGATAATATCGATAGCTTTGTTTCAACAATGTCATTAGTGTGCTACATCCTATAATGAAGCACTATGCCATTATACATATATATATTTATGAATGTTCCATTATATATGTGTGTATGTATATAAACACATACATATGTATATATGCATGTGTGTGTTGCTGTATAATCACTCTTCCCCTTTTTGATTATTTTCTTTTTATTTTCAACTATAAGCAATATTAAGAGGCAATAATGTCTTCTTTTCTTTGCATTTCCACAAACATCTCATTTGAAATAATATTAATTTACCCTCAAATAATAATAATAAAATACTTGGTAAGTCGTTTCAAATTTTCATGTTTCCCCCATTGCCCACAGTGTTTTGACAATTGTATTATGCACTCATTTTCAGAATATGTAGCCATTACATAGTATACTTTCTCTTGTACAATCATCATCTGGTTGCAATTCTACATGTATGTATACTTGTACTCATAACCAGTACTTATTTAAGTTTTATTTCCTTCTTTTATTATTTCCAGAAGCTCTTTCTCTAGAAGATTCCTCAGAGAGAAAATAGTATTTACTAAATTGTTGCATATTTCTAACACTGTGTGAAATTTTTAACCAAAAGGTCATTTTGGTTGGACATGAAGTCATTGGCTCACATTTTCTCTTACTATCTTCCAATATACTATTTCATTATCTTCTGACTGAAACCTTTACCATCAACAAGTTTGATGCATCATATTCATTTTCTTGACAAATGTCTTGGTGTTTTTGCCTGGTTATCAATTCATTTTAATTTTTCTTTTAAGTCTAGTAATTTTACTACACTGTGACCTTGCTTTGTGTATATTTTAAATGACATAATACAAAATTTCACATACAAATATTCAAATTCTCATGTGTATTTTTGGCTTGTTTTTAATTAAAAAACATTTTCTTGAATTATAATTTTGGGTATTTGTTTTTTTCTGTTGTTTTAGTTGTCTTTTCCAGGGATTCCTAATATATGCATGTTGGACCTTCTTTGTCTTAATAATCTTCACTTTTTCTTTCTTTTCTTTGCCTGCATTATTTTTTCTTGCTTACCATTTATTTCCAGGTATTATTTGGTATGTTTATTTATTCTTGTGTTTGTTCAAATTAGTTCTTATTTCTGAAGTGATCTTTTATTTGATTATTTTCTTTCCTTTTATCATTTCTTATCTGAGTTATTTCATTCTTGTTTATGCTGCTTTTTCATATCACCAATCTTTTTATTAATTTTTGGCTAATTCTGAAATATTAAATTTTCAAGTCATCCTTTTTATATTTTTATGCCTTTCTGTTTTCAGTTCTCTATAAGGACTTCAGTGTAATTCATTCTCTTTCTCTTCTTTCCTCTCCCTCCTTCCTCCCCTTTTTCTACCTCCTTTCCTCCCTCTCTCTTCATCCCTCTCTCTCTTTCTCCCTGAAAATAACTTTACATGGGATCCAACTCAATTTCCCTTAACTTATAGGATGGGTGGGTAGAACATAATAAGTGCTTGTTAGCATCACCAATCTTCTTTGTAGTTTTAATGAGGTGATAACAGTTTCCTCCTACTTTCTGACTCTTCTAGTTTTGTTCTTCCAATTTTATAAAAGCCTTCACTTCCTGCTCCCACTGTCACTGTTTTGCCTAATTTGTATTATATTTCTATCAGTTTTATTTATATATGTGTTTCATTTTCAGAGTTCATGAGTTTATTCTGCCCCTTTAGACCTTACTCCACCCTTTGACCTCTTCTTGAAACTATGAAACCTTTCTCAACTTCAGCTGCTATTTTCAAGTGGGTGTATGATACTTACTGGTAAGTACTATTGATTATTTTGAAGTATTTCTGGTTTTTGCCCCTTTCTGCTTGTCTGCTCACAGATTTTACAATGCTGTGCTGTGTGTATATTGAAAAAAGAAGTTGCCTCACACATGCTAGCCAAGTGCTCTGCCACTGAGCCACAGCCCTAGCACTATAAATCAACTTTTAAAAGGCTTATTTATTATGACAAATAACACTTGTAATTATGAGGTTTCAAACTACCTCTTCCTCAGAAATTATTGATAAATTCACATTAAATACTTATTCCTCTTTTTTAAAACAAGTCTATCCAGTAACCTCTATAGAAATAGTTCTAAGAATACAACTCCTATCTCTGCATATTGTTTTAAAATATTCAGAGTTCATGAGTTTATACTTAAAGAAGTATTCTGATATTTTTTTCTTTGTTTTGGCTTCTAGAGAATTTTCTCCCCAAAGGTACTCTGAAATATTTTCAAATATGCATTTTATTTTGAATGTTCTATATTTGCAAGAGAACAGGAATACCATGGAGTTCAATCTTTCATGTTTTTGGAAGCAGAGGAATAACTTCTTTTTTCAATATATACATACTTAAAGAAGTATTCAAGTGCCAGGTGATGACATTTCAGTCAACAATATACTGCCTGTAAAATGGTGATCCCTTAAGTTACAAAGGAGCTGAAACTTAACTAGGTTGTTATCACCTAGTGATGTTGTAGCCACCATGACATCATACCACAATCTCTTATTCAGGTGTTTGTAATAACTCTGTTGTAAACACACCTGTTTAGATATATTTGGATACACAATTCCTTCTCATTTTGCTAAAATTACTATAGCATTCAGTACTTCAATGTGCTATACAATTTGGTAGTCTGGAAGTAAGACTGTTCCACATAGCTCAAGTGTGTAGTAGGCTATGTATACTACCTAGATTTGTGTAGGTTTATGATATTCACACAATGAGGAAGTTACCTAAGATTGCGTTTTTCAGAACATATCTTCTTTGTTAAGTGACACAGATTGTACTTGAATAGTTTTGTGAATGTTTTCATAGAACTTCTTTTTTCTTCAATATGGAACTGCCCTGTGCATGTTTTAGATGTTGCTATAAAAATTGCTCATCAAAAAGGATTTTGTGTAAGAAAATCTCTATTATATTTTCAGCCTAGCACTGCTAGTCTTTTCTGAGAGTTGGAAAGCTTGGCACTTCCATACTATTCTCTTTTGTCAATGAGAGTGAGTGAATGGTCAACCTGTGAACAGGTCCAAGGTTTTCCACAAAAATCACTTTGAGGGGCTGCTTCAGTTCCTAAACAGACAGACAACTAGTTACTTACAAAATCCTAAATTGCAAGTTAAGACTATAATAATTTTAACCTACAAAAATGTTATATAATTATCAACAAATATCAACTTACCTCCCAATCCTGCACTGCTCTCATGCTCTGAACAGTGCTTCTGGCGGTATTTACAAAACAAGTCATAGTGTCTTTAAAAGAAGGAAAGAGGGGCTGGGGTTGTAGCTCAGTGGTAGAGCGCTTGCCTCGCATGCGTGAGGCCCTGGGTTCGATCCTCAGCACCACATACAAACCAATAAAATAAAGAAATTGTGTCCATCTACAACTAAAAAAATATTTTAAAAAAAGAAGGAAAGAAAAAATAAGGTAAAATTATAGAGAAAATCTTGAAGAGGAAGAGATATAAATCCTAAAATCATGAAAAGATATAACTGGCTGGATAAGATATTTTCTTATATGAAAATTATATATAGAGTTATATATAGGGAGCATAAACAAAATTTAAGTTAGAGGATAAAAACCACAAAACTACCAAAGAGAAAATTATTACAACAGAAGTTAATAATAGAAGATGGAATAGAAGAAATAAAAAGGAGAATAAAGAGGCAATTTAAATGACAATATAGCTTTAAGGAAACAAAAAATAAAGCAGAAGATAAAAAGTGATTGCAATTTGGAGCAGCAGAAAAAACCTAAGCAGACACTTTAAAATATTGAAGTCTATATCCTAGCAAAGATATATATTAAAATATTATTTAACTTCTGAGTGATCAAACAATAAAAAGCTTTAATAAATAAGTAAATTGAGCAAGGAAAGTGAAAGAGAAGAAAAACTCCTGCTCCCTCACTGAAGAAACTCCTGCAGCAGAGGATTTCACAGCCAAGTATGGAGTCAGAGTCCTAAGGAGCTTTTAAAAACTCCTGTCATTCTGCTGCTGCAGACCATGCTTTAAAACAGCCATCAAAGAGAATTACATCCTTGCTGGGTGTTGTGGTATACACCGGTAATTCCAGCATCTTGAGCCTAAAGCAGTAGTATCACAAGTTCAAGGTTAGCCTAGGTAACTTACCAAGAAACTCAGCAATTTAGTAAGACCCTGCCTCAAAATGAAAAATACAAAGGACGGATGATGTTGCTCAATGGTAAATCATCCCTGGGTTCAATCCTTATACTAAAAGGGAGAAAGAAAGAGAGAGAGAGAGAGAGAGAGAGAGAGAGAATGGAATAGAATTGGGTCTTTGTTAAAGAAAACTCTTCTCTGCCTTCAGCTAAATGCAATAAGGTGGTGGAAGTCTACCTATCTTGCAGATTCATCCCCTGCATCTTTTTTTTATAATTAATCAGTATAACTCAACCTATGCTCTTAGTAAGTGAGACATTATAATTTTATTGCCTGTAACTCAACTAAATTTTCATTATGTCAGGTAAGAGAAGATTAACTTCTATCAGTATGTTAAGTTATACCCTCTCACCCTCTCATCTCTTTGTGTGCTGGTGAAAGGATCCAGAACACACTTGGCGAGTGCTCTACCACTGAGCTACAAACCCAGCTTCCCCGCTCTCATCTTTGGCTCTGAGTCTAAGTTCTGAAAGATTGAGTCTAAAGGCCTGGCAGAGTACGCAACATCCTTCTGATTCTTAAAGCCTGTGTCTACATAGGTATATATTGACCCTTTTCTCATCCTGATGGGTACTCAGTGTCATCCCTGTAGAGCTGTGGAGAGCTCTCCTCCATAGCTCTCTGCTTGGCCTTTTTAGGACTCTGTCTTTTCTGCTACTTCCAACAATCTTTACTTAGGCTCAGCCACCATGCCTAGCTCCTATCACACAACTCTTTCCATCAGTATGTCTTATTCATTCCAAAACCTTTTGACTCAAATTTTAAAAAGTTGTTTTTATTTGATCTTTGGTTTTTAAGATTTTTTAGAAAGATATCTTTCCCTTTTCATTTATCGTATTCCTTCTGATTTCAAACTCTGACAAGATCAAATTAACACAACACTTAATTATGAACCTCCCAATTCCTAGCTAAATAAACATTGCCCGTATTCTTTGTGATTTTCTGTGCTAAAATTTAGAGGTTGACTTTTTAATCTTGTTTAATTCAAAAAGAAAACATAAGCTTATAATTTTGATGAAAATGCGGTTTTCATTATCTCCCTTTGATAGTAAAATAATCTTAAATTTTAGAACTTTCTTTTTATCTTGAATTGAGACCAGCTTTAGAATAATGGTGAAGGGAAGTGGAGGGGAATCCTTTCCTTTAGTAACAAGTCTACAGATGTGGAATCAAAGCTCATGTCTATAATTTCCAACAATATCATATTGTTGAGTTTTATGTCCCTCTTTTCTTCTCCCATTTTATGAACAGAAAAGAACTAGGTGTTACTCACTGACAACCAATTAGGAAGCTTTTGTGTAAAATTCTCCTCTGAAAAGTTGGCCAAGGGGGCTTTGAAATTCATCTTTTGATGTAGTTTCAGAGGACAGATGAAGCTCTGCTTAAAAACTAATCACTTGTCATTTGAAAACTTCATCCCACATAACATTCTTAATACACTGTTTTCACATCAACAATCCAAAATTCCACCTTATATAAATCTTTCTGATGATTTTAATTTAAACATTTGAAAACTAATTACAAAAACATAATCTATGACACCTACTTTTGTTCAAGAAGAACTATATGTAAACCACCTTAGCAGAAGAAACATAAATATCCCATCCTACTACATGATGCAAAAAGAAAAAGATAAAGTAGCCATTTAGGTTTTTCTATACCATCTTATTTCTACAAGCCACCCTCAATAACTCAATGAAGCTTCACATACAAAATAACTGTTAATCAATTTGCTAGAACGACTTCATTATATCTTCCCATGCCATTCCTCTAGCACAAAATCTATACAAAATCTATACACTAATGATGGTTTCTAATTATACATTCTCTTTGGCAATAGGATAAGGGGTAAATCTATAATAGTTTCATAGAGAATGTAATCATGTTCACTAAGTAAGGAAAACAATCATCAAGACTGAAGAATAAGGGAGATGGGAATGGGAAACATAAGAGAAATAAACACTAGACGCGACATGGGGGAGGTGGGGGGCAGGAAAGGGGAATGGGTATAGTAAATATGGTTGATAAAAATATATATAAAAATATATATATATATATACTGTTCATTGAAAGTGCATATAAAGATGTTTAATATGAAGAATGTAATCTGCTTATAATTTTGTGCAAAGTTAGAAAAATTATGATTGAAACAATTT
>CM053405.1:47694835-47717812 GCA_028644305.1 Xerus rutilus | reverse complement strand
CACAAAATTCAACTCAAAGTGGATCAAGGACCTGGGAATCAGACCAGAGACCCAACGCCTAATAGAAGAAAAAATAGGCCCAAATCTTCATCATGTCGGATTAGGACCATACTTCCTTAACAAGACTCCTATAGCACAAGAAGTAAAATCAAGAATCAACAAATGGGATGGATTCAAACTAAAAAGCTTCTTCTCAACAAAATAAATAATCAATGAAGTAAACAGAGAGCCGACATTCTGGGAACAAATCTTTGCCACACACACATCCGATAGAGCACTCATCTCCAGGATATATAAAGAACTCAAAAAACTCATCACCAAAAAAACTAACAACCCAATCAATAAATGGGCCAAAGAGCTGAACACAACTTTACAGATGAAGATATACAATCCATCAACAGACATATGAAAAAATGTTCAACATCTCTAGCAATCAGAGAAATGCAAATCAAAACTACCCTAAGATTTCATCTCATCCCAGTCAGAATGACAATTATCAAGAATACAAACAACAATAAGTGTTGGCAAGGATATGGGGAAAAAGGCACACTCATACATTGCTGGTGGAACTGCAAATTGGTGCAACCAATCTGGAAAGCAGTATGGAGTTTCTTTAGAAAACTTGGAATGGATCCACCATTTGAGCCTGCTATCCCTCTCCTCCATCTATACCCAGAAGACTTAAAAACAGCATACTACAGTGACGCAGCCACTTCAATGTTTATAGCAGCTCAATTCAAAATAGCTAAACTGTGAAACCAACCTAGATGCCCCTCAATAGGTGAATGGATAAAGAAGCTGTGGTATATATACACAATGGAATATTATTCAGCAATAAAAGAGAATAAAATTATGGCATTTGCAGGTAAATGGACGGTGTTGGAGAATATCATGCTAAGTGAAGTAAGTCAATCTCAGAAAACCAAATGCCGAAGATACTCGTTGATAAGTGGATGCTGATCCATAATGTGGGGAAGGTCATGGGAACAATGGTGTAACTCTGTTCACAGGGGTGTAAGGGGGGAGGGGGCATGGGGACTGTAAAGGTGGTGGAATATGATGGTCATCATAGCCCTAACTTTATGTATGACTGTATGCATGTTGTGATTCTATATCACTTACAACCAGAGAAATGAAATGTTATCCTCTAAATAATAATAATAAAATTTAAAAATAAAGAAAGAGAAGCCTGTTGAATTCCTCTGTTATAATCCAGGAGCCCATGGAAGTAAGGCTAGAGGGCCCTGTTCCCACTTACTTGTGTGTTAGAGGTGACATCCCATGTGCCCTTGTTTAAGGCTTATTTACAGCAAAGAGGAGGTAGGTGGAAAGGGAACATCACTTCTCTCTTTCCTGAAGAACTTAAGGGGATACCTGGGGAAGTGGGAGCAGCACTGGTACTTGTGTCTTCTCCCTGCCCCATCTGGGCTTTGTTTCCACAGGTGGGGTAGAAAGCCAGCTGGCTCTTGCCTGGCCTCCTATTCTGGTCTCTGAGAAGGTGCTTCCTCTCAGGACACCAGGCACCCCTGCACAGGACACTCATAAATAATACATCATCTTGCATTCAGGTAACAGGCTATTTGTCTATGCAGAAGATGAAAACACAGACATCAGAGTCACATCCTAGGAATGCATACATAGGTCAGAGGCTAGAAGTCTGGTTATTGATGCCACGTGCCATGGTGCCTGAACTTTGTTCTTGAGCTGATATATGTCCCCAGCTGGTTCATATGCTGAATTTGGAGAGAAATGGCTGTCAGGGATCTTACCAGGGCCAAGCCAGGAGATCTTGCAAAGATTGGGGGAGATCAAGGCAAGAGGTACCACTTCACAGCCAGTAAGATATATACGGAGGTCAAATCAGCCAGGAGAAGGTGGCTGAGACTCTGTGGGAACATTCTAAGCCAAAAGAAGGGGCCACACTTCTGTAGAACATGGAGCTGGTGAGATCAGCACCACCAGAGCACCAGGCATAGGTCCTAGATACTAAAGGGCAAGCCAGGGGCTGGTGGTCCCTCTGCCCCACACACCTCTGGTGACCACACAACCAGAGCTGTAGAAAGGAGAATAATGAGGAGGAGGAGACTTTAGAAAGATTGAGCATTTTTATTCAAAAGACTTCATTCTATTTAAAGGTAATGCTAAAATGATTGAGATGAAAGTAAAACACTAAACTAGATCGAACATGGGGTTAAGTTTTGTTTTCCTTCTAAATAAAGAATGGTGGCCCAGGGACATGACAACTAAATCACAAACAAGCTTTGTCTGCAAAGCCAAGCAGAACAGTCAGTGTTCAGCACTCTTCTCCAGCCCACGGCTGGAACTATGCCACCTCCTCTTGTTCTGCTCACAGATATGGTTTCCGTAGACCTCAGGAAAACCTCTGCCTGGGGGCTCTGGTCTCTGGCCTGATTCTGGACATTTACAGTGTATTAGAAAAGCTGCTAGAGGGCTCACAGGAATCCTCCCCGCCACTATGAGAATCCCGAAAATGTAATTTGTACCTACAAATGCTTATTCTTATTAGCCCAATTGCCTGAGAAGCAAAACTGCAGAAAAGACACTTCTGGAAAATCATCTTATCAACAAGTAATGAGTTGCACAACTCTAAACAGCATGCAAGCACTAAACTCTCTCCCTGCCTTTTACTTCCCCCTTTCTCAGCCTGTTTCCACTTTACCTTGGTTAGGCTTTGGGTCTTGGCTACACTATGATGTTCTCATTTTTCCCTCCCTTTTTTTCTTTTCAAACCACAGTAACTCACACAGGAGCCAAACCTCTTAACTGAAGAATAATTTATGACTGAGCAGCCAGCATTTTAAACAAAATAGTTCTGAGGAAGCGGGGAAAGAAGGCAGGAGGTCAGAAGTTGACTCCTGAGCAGGGAAGGCTGGCAGCCTTCACCTCAGGCCGGACTGTTTGGATTATCGTATTATGGGAGGCCTTGTGCCAAGGTTAGAACAATCCTGCCAGGCTCCTATTCATCCCCTGAATGGGCTCAGCAAAGCCTGCAGAGCCTACAGAGCAGTGTGACTTTGAGCTCTCAGGACACTGGCCCTGCTGAGAGACTTGTTCTTTAGTGGGAGAGTTATTGACATGTAAGATGTTCAGTTGCTTCTGTGAAAAGAGACCATGTTGCTTGGATAAGTGATCCTTAAATATATCATGTGGCTTAATTGAAGGCAACAGGCCCCACCAGCAAAGCTCTAAGTGGTACTCAGCAAGACACGGCTCAGCCAGCATATCACAAGAGGATGATTCACTGAGGACATTGCACACACGTTATATCCAAATCACACACGGGAGTGCAGCTCATGACTCCCAATTTCACTCTTAAGGTACCTTGGCAGCTAGTTGGGTTCAAGGCCGGGATGCCTGACCTGGCTGTCAATAACCAGAGCAGGCATGCAACCTGTGAAAATAATATAAGCAAAGTCAGCCTGAAGTAATTTCTGGGGTAGGGCTTCCAGCCTTAGGGGCTGGATGTCACCAGATTCAGAAGTTCGGTCAGAATTAGTGAAAACTCTGAATAAGTTTAGGATTCTCTATAGAACATGGGACAATTAAGCAAACAACCTCTGGACTGTTGGAAGAGAGTGAAGGAACACCTGGGAAGTAGCATGACCAAAGGTTGTTGGCTTGGAAATCCCAAAGGCCAAATGTTCCCTCTGAAATGCAGATGCTAACACACAATGATGGAGGGTGGGAAGGGAAGAAGTTCATTGGATTAGACAAAGGGAATGAAGAGAAGGGAGGGAGGTGGGAACAGGAAAGAGAGTGGAATGAATTGGACATAATTTTCCTATGTTCTTGTATGAATACACAACCAGTATAACACTATATTATGTTCAACCACAAGAATGGGATCCTAATTAGAGTAAGTTTACTCCGTGCATATACAATATGTAAAAATACACTCTACTGTCATGTATATCTAAAAAGAACAAATGTGGTCAGCTTGTATCTCTTCAGAAGAAACTTGCTCTCTTACATGGTGGAGCACCCACGTCCCATAATGGTCCTACTTCCTTCTGCCTTTCTGGGGTCACTGACCAGAGAAGATAGACCCTATCAGTATACAGCGTCACTGGCTGCTGCTGGTACTCTCTGCAGGGCACCAGGCCACATTGACTCCAGAATCCTATGTGCCTGTGGCAAGCCTGGGATCTGGGAGCTCAGTTTTCTGCTGTCAACAAATGGGCCTCCTTGGGGATGAACTGGGTTGGCAAAGAGCAAACAAGTTTATGAAAACGTTTATGGTGAGGTAAAGTGTGGCAAGGCCACATTGTGAATCAACTCAGTGCCACTCCAGTCAGTTTGACAAACACCTACAGCAGCATTTATTTCCCAGATGGCCTGTTAACAATGCTTATTTTGTAGTTCAAGGTGCGACCTTAGGATAGAATGCTATAAGCTATACCAATGATCATATTAAATTCCTCACATCACATAGGCCATTTACCAGGGCTATTACCATACAGCAACTAAAACCTTTGCCCTCAGATTAAGAAAATCAATGTAATGCACTCCTTACCCACTTAATTTCTTTGCAGTTTCAATTGAGAAAGTAAAGCAAAACTAGAAAAGGAATTATTTTTGTTTTAAAAGAATTAATAGTGAGGAATTCATGTCCCTCTAGACTTGTAATGATAGGCCCCTGCCTGGTTCGACAGGGGATACGGTTTCAAACATTGCAGCATTTTGCTGATGAACATGCCCCACTGAGTTTCTAACCATTAATTTTCTAAATTGTACTTTTTAAAACTTGACAAGACTTGTTTGGTTACTGAATTATATCCTCTTATGAATTCTTCCTTCTGAAAGATTCCCCCCACCTTAAAGGGATATTACCCTACTTTGCACCACCTTCTCAGCAGACGGTTGTTCTCACCATGCTTCAGGCCCCCTCCAGCTCCACTTACTGACATACACATCTTTAGGATGGATGGGAAAGTCTGGTTTCACAATCAGAGCCTGTGCCATCCTCTCAATTCACCAGAGAAGGAAAAGGCAGTGGCTGTTGGACCAGGTCTGACCTGAACTCTGCATTTTGGCCTGTGGCTTCTGTTCCTTTGGTTTTCTTTTTTCTTTAGCTCAGATCATATATAAACCCAAGGGCTGCAGACCCAGATTTCTGAGACTTTATGGTTCATGCTTACCAGCCAGAGAGGACCTCACCGTATGGGGCTGGCTGCATCCAACTCCTTATTGATCTACACAGAAATTCACATACAGAATCCATCTTGTAAATTCAGGAAGGGAATTTTTTAAAATACAGAAACAATATAACTAACACATATTAGGACATATGTCATTTTTATTGCCGTATCTCAGATACCCCCAATTCCATAGTGCATTACAAATATGAAAATCTTAATTAAAATTTTTACTACTATTAAGGAGACCACAACTATGGAAGGGAAGTCTTTTATAAAGGAGTGAACAAAAGGCAAAGAATGACAAAAGGCAATGGAGGCCAAAAATATATCTAGTAATACTGATCTTATTAATCTAGAAGGATTTTTAATATTGAGCTTCAGATTTTTTTTACCTATTTATTATTATATGGAATTCTTTTGCCTTAAAGAAACATTTAACTCTATGTGCTTCTGTCTGTTCTTTTAGTTGCTTTTGCTGAAAATCAGTAGGTACCAAATTTTTATGATCCCTCAGGCAAGTTATCTTTCCACAGTCCTAAACCTGGGGTTTACTTGGACAGGAAAAAAACTGCATTCTCTTTTTATTAATCTCTAACAAAAAAATTAGTATTTTTTAATTTGTAAATAAAGGCAAAGAGAGGGAGAATGTACCACCAGTTGTAGTGATCATCGTGACTCTATTAACAGTATAAAATATATAAATTAGATATCATGTCATAACTATGAAGACAGGTGAATTATTTATGCTCATGGCTGAGTTGAGTCTAGTAATTTTTATAAAAACCCCAAGGTGGATATTTTCTTTTCTTTTTTTTGTACCAGGAATTGAACCCAGGGCCACTTAACCACTGAGTCACATTCCTACCCCCTTTTTTCCCAATTTTTAAAATTTGGGAAATACATGACAATAGAATGCACTTTGATACATCATATGTAATGGGATATAATTTCCCATTCTTCTGGTTATACATGATGTAGAATCACATTTATTTAGAGACAGGGTCTCACTGAGTTGCTAGGGCCTCACTAAGTTGTTGAGTCTGGTTTTGAACTCAGGATCCTATTACCTCAGCTTCCTGATCCACTGGGATCATAAGCATGTGACACTATACACAGCTTCTTAGTTTATTTTTAGGAAAGCAAATTTACTAATGAACTACAGATTTTTTAAAAGCAATTTGGTGACTGAGCATCAAAATAGTCCTTTGTATTTTATTTTATGTATTCAAATTTTTCCTGTACATTTTCAACAACATTGTTTTGAGAAGGAGTTCAAGAAATTGCCAGATTGCTGAAGAAGACTGTGGCACGAAGACACACATGAACAAAGCTTAGAAATTGCACAACATGCCCACATGATGGGTGGCACAGACCAGGTGAGGCTTCAACGAGGATTTGAAGGAATCAGAAAAAAAAAAGTGCCATGCTTAGATAAGTAAAGTTGGCCATGTATGGAGCAAACTACAGGGATGTGTTCCAGACTTGTTATTCCGAACACTAGCACCTTTGAGTATAATTAACACATATGTGAAGGGAAAATTCTTGCAGTGTAGTTCAGTCTTCAGAACATACTAATTCCTTTTGATCCCTTGAACTAATACTTAACATACTCTAGGCAAAACTTATACAGTCAGCTTCTCGATAAGAATAGTTTTAAAACCCTACAATGTGCATCTCTTTTCTGAGGCCAAACTAGGACAACAATGGGCAACAATAATTTCTCTCCTTCCAAGAAATGTCAACTGTTTTTTATGAATCTCACCAAAGGCCTTATATTGAGACAGTATTGTTTTTGGACCAGCTGCTCCTAATCCTGTCCTTTACATGAGTGGCTTTGTGTTGTTAGTGGTCACAGTTTCAAATATGAAACTTTCTCATAAAGTTCATTTGAAAGTCCTTGTAGTGGAGAAGTCACTTATTAGAAGACTCCCTCAGCAGCCACTGAGTGCAGGCATGTGGCCTGGTGTGGAGCACCTAACATTCCCAAGGAACAGCTAAGGGGCATGCTGGTAAGTAATGAGTCACCTTTGTACATCAAAAGGATTCTGCTTTTTCCTGACCCAGAAGAGGCCCTCTTGCTCGTTAGAAACGTTGGACGTTGAAAAGTGTAAAGTCATCTAGAAAAATAGAAAGGAACAAGTTAGGAAGTGGGCCATATTAGAAGGGACTGTCAGGGGTTGAGAGGTAAAGAAACTCAAGACCCAAAGAGAATTTGCTTCTAAAAGTTCTAGTGGTAATTTCTTCCATCGTATTTGTCCTTCAGTATTCTTTTCTACCTCCCCACTTCTCCCTTTCTCCCCTCCCCAATCTCCCTCCCTCCTTCCTATCCAGATTCTCTCTTCTTCCTCTTCCCTTCTCCAGTTTCTGTCTACTCCCTTTTCCTACCATTTTCTATCTTTTTCCATTATTTGTTCTTTAATTTCTGTTCTTCCTTCCCTTCCCTTCCCTGCAGCTCTATAAAAAATCCCACCTTAGTAAAGAAGAAAATCTCAAGGATAAAGTGGTTAGCTTTGCATGATATAGCCTTGTCCATCTTTGACCTTCACACTGTGTCTTTGTATTTGCAGTGTGTCTCTTTTAGATAGTATCTCTTGGGTCATGCAAGTGTGCATAGGTGCTTTTGTGTGTTTATTAATCCATTTTGACCCTCTTTAATTTGGAGTGTTTACCCCATTTATATCAAATGCGATTATTGGTATATTTGGGATTACTTCTGCCATCTTGCTTTCTGTTTTTCACTTATCTAATCTGTTATTTGACCTTTTAGTCTTCTGTTCCATGCTTCTTTTAAATTAGGCAACTATTTTATCATTCATTTTATTTCCCTATTGGCTTTTTTAACTACATCATTTTGTATTATTTTTAGCAATTACTATAGAGGTTAAAATATGTACACATGGGGCTGAGGATGTAGCTCAGCGGTGGAACACTTGCCTGGCACATGTGAGGCACTGAGTTCAATCTTCAGCACCACATACAAATAAATAAAAGAATCATATTCATCTACAATGAAAAAGAAAAGAAAGAAAAAAAATTTTTAAAAATCCACACACAACTTGTTACTTAAAATGTCTTACCATATCTTAAACATAGTTATTTTTTTACTCTTCCTTCCTTTTGCTATCAATGTCACATATTTTATTTATACATGAGTTATAAACCCCAAAATGCAGTGTTGTTTTCTTTGCCCTCTTTTAAAATGGATGTTTATGTTTACCTACCTTTATATCTTTTGAGCGTTCTCTTTCTTTCTCCCTGGCATCTGTGTTTCCATGTCGGATCATGCTATGGTGTGGATGTGATTTGTCCCATAGAGGTACCTGTAGTGAAAGCTGGGTTCTCAATGTGGCAGTGTTGAAGTGGTGGAACCCTAAAGAGGTGGAACTTAGTGGAAGGTGGTTAGGTCATTGGGGGTGTGCCCTCAGAAGGGATAAAGGTAGTTCTTAGGGGACTTGGGTTAATAGTTCCTGAAACAGCCAGCTGTTGTAAGAGAGTTAGTCTGGTTCTTGAATCTCTTCTTTGGTTTTGAATCCTGCTTGTGTGAGCTCTCCCTCTCTCACTTACTCCTGTCATGATGTCATCTGCCATGTCATGATGGAGCCAGGAAGGCCTTCACTAGCAGGTGAACCAATGAGGCTATATGATATTGGAATTTTACCTCTCACAATGTGAGCTAAATAAACCTTACATTTTGTTTTAAAAAATATCTGCCTTAGGTATTTTGTTGTAGTAATGGAAAATGGACTAATACAAATCATTCCCCTTTGTTTGAAGGATTATTTTAATTGAATATTCTTGTAGGATAGGCCTTTTGTCAATCAGTTGCCTTGATCTTAGGTCATCTGAAAAGTTTATACTTTATTTTTGAAGCTACTTTGTATGAAATACACATTGAGGGATGTTTGAAGTCCATTTCACTGGAAAAGAGACTCTGAGATGAAGATTAGCTGCAAAAATGTATCACCCCAGATCAGCATCTTTGAAAGGATGAAGGAATAAGATTGAGAAAAAGACAAACTTGACCTGTAATGCAGTCATGATCACAGCAAAGGCCAGAGCCAGTTTCCTTGGGGTTCCTAAAGTTGAGATTTCCCAGCAAAGTTGCCCTCATTTGGGATAAAGAAAAATGGCTTCATACTCCAATATCATCACTAAACTTTTACAGAGTTTCACAAGCTGCCCTCTCTTCCTCCTTTCTCTGAATCCTCATAATCTGGCTTCAGACTATGTCTCCACTGGAACCGGTCCAGTCAAGGTCAAAGACAAATTCCACAGCTAAATCCACTCAATGCAGAAAAGACATTTGGCAGTACCTACACAAATTTAAAATATTTATATTCATTGACCTAGCAATTCCACTTTTAAAAGTATGTTTAATGGAAACATTACAAACAAGCAAAAATCACAGTACAAACATACACACACAGACACACACACACACACGGAAATGTCCTTTGCAGTTTGTTTGTAATGGTACAAAGTTGGAAACAATTTAAGTGCCCATCAATAAAAATTGGTTATACAACTGTTATTTAATAAAAGCATGATAAATATTTGCTGAATGAGCAGTTAAAACAATAAAGTTACCCTGACATATACCCACTGTACTAAAGGCTTTGAAGATCTCCCAAGATGATTTTATTAAATTTGAAAATAAAATCACACTGTTATTTCTGTTGAGATAAGTTTGATATTACTAAAAGAAATTTCTTAGGAAAATTAGAGGAAAACAATCAATTAGAAATAGAAATGAAAAAGTAATGAAGTACGGATCCCTTACCCTGAAGTGTTTCATCTGCTCACAGATGTGCTAATTTGGCAGTTCACTGGGTTCAGATGTCTCTCTTCACCTTAATTTCTAATAGGATCATGCTCTCAGAGTTCTCAAATCACATATTAATTATGAGTACCTATTTACATATCTATTTCAGAGCTTAGAAGGGCAGAAACTTACCTTTTATGTGTTTCTGTCATATAACTTTATAGGTGTGTTGAAGGTGTGTTAAAGGTATCAAGCAATGTTTGCGGAAGCAACATTTGGGGGACACCCTAAAAGTCTTCTTTATCTTTAGTCAGTTTCCCAGCTTTGCTAATTATGTCCTGCTTTCTGGGTGAGGAGAAGGTGTGCGTGGGAAGCATGGTCTAAATATGCACCAGCTGTGAGATGATTAAATGGGCCGGTGCTGGGGGAAGAACAAAAGCTTCCAACTTTTCCAGGAATACTAAAACGTAGCAGTTACTCTACCTTCTTTATAAAAGTTAGTTTTGCCATCTGAACCCCACTCTTTCATCTCCACTGATCCTATATTATGAGCTGATATAAATAAATAATTTCATTCTTAAATATGTACCCTACCATTCTCCAATAGGTATGCTTTTGAAATAGTGCCTTGAAGAATTGTGCATGTATCAATTCCTTCCCGTTTTGCTGTGTTGTTTTCCAGTGTGTGTCTATGACCTTAGAGAAGCATAGACACAGAACAATCTAAGGAAATTAAGTTTCAGAGAGAGAAAAGCCATTCCTGGGTGAGCAAAGTAGTCTTTTCAAAGGCACCTAACATGTTTAACAATAGACACCCTATTTTGTGACATATAACAAATTTCAATAAATTTAAGGGGTTTCAAGGTGTACATAATGTATTCCTCACCATAGCGATCAATGATAGAAGGATATCCAAATGTTTTTCATCCAAAACACACATTTCTAAATAACCCACAAGTCAAATATGAAATCCAAAAGGAAATTAGGAAGTATTTTGAAGTGAAGAAAAAAAGCATGTTAAACCCAAAGTGAAGGAAAGCAAATAACATAGATCAAAGCAGAAATCAATGAAATCAAAGAGAAAAACAATAAAGAATGTCAGTCTTTTCCATGCTTATTCCAAAGGTGGGGTCAGGGCAGCACCTGTCTTTGTAAATAGACTTCTGATTCCTGACAACAGGCATTAAACATTATATAGAAATGAAAAAGGAAAGAATAAAGTACTGTTACTTGTTACCAGGATGATTTTTATGCACTTAATTTTGAGCGAAAGAAACCAAAAATAAAAGAGTATATGCAGTGTTATTCCATTGGCATAAATTTAAATTGAGAAAAAAATATTATTATGATGGATGATCATATGAGAGCCGAGAGATGTCTAGGTGGAGGCACAGGAGATGGTTCTCAAGGAGGCTGCAAAGCGTGAATCTTGATCCAGTGGATGAGCAAAAGATTCATCAACAAAAGGAAGAGAATGGTTTTTTTAAAAACTGTCAACAATTAAAAACAGAGTGCTGTTCACAGATGAAAACAATAATAAAGCTCTTCTGGACCTTTTCAGAACACAAGTTTCTTTTAAAGAAGTAATCTTTTGTATTTGGCATCATAAAAAAATGAATAATTTAGAAAAACATATTCTAAAGAGTTGAAAAGGCAAATAATAAGCTGATTTTAAAAACAGCAACATATCTTTAATATATAATGATCTCCCTACAAATAAAGCAAACAATAAACACAAAAACAGGTAAACAGGTGTCAGCTATAGTCAAACAATTCAGAAAATAAAACATGTAAGTGGTTAACCCACACATAAAAAAATTATAAACAAAGGAATGCAAAACAAATCATAACAAGTCAGAAATTTTAGCTTATTAAAATGCTACAGATTTTAAAAATATAATGTTTAGTATGTTTAAGAATGGGAGAATAAAGTGCCTTCACACACTGTTGGAGAGGGAATAAACTGGCACAACTTTCTGGATAACAATTTGTAAAAGTTTTTAAAAGAATATACTCATTTTATTATATGAATCTTTCTAGTAAGAATTTATCCAACAAAAATATATACAAAATATTATTGTAGCAAACTGAGTAAAACAGATATCAGAACATTATATAAAGAAAATTATATTTTCTGTATTATGAATTTATAGTCTTATTAAAATTTCTGATGATAGCCAAGGGGATACAGTATTATGGATGTTATAATTTTCTTCATTATTTTATGTGTTCTGGTTTTTAAAAATCACTTGAATCATTAAATTTCAAAATATAACCTTAAAATAAAATTAAAGATTATATATATTTTTTAAAATATTTTGTTTAGTTGTAGATGAACACAGTATCTTTATTTATTTTATGTGGTGCTGAGGATCGAACCCAATGCCTCACGTATGCAAGGCAAGCGCTCAACCGCTGAGCCATAACCTCAGCCCCAAGAATATATTTTAAAATATAGACTAAAGGTTATATTTTGAAATGTTACATATATATTTAGTTATATGTATGTGTATATGTATATGACTATATGTGTATATGTATATAACTATATATTATCTCAATATTTACTAAATATCTATTAATGATTGCCTTTGGAACATTAATTTTTTTCAGTAATATTTTTTGTCTTTTTCTCCACAAAAAAATCAACCGTGAACGTGTATTTCCTTTTATAGTGAAAAAGAAAAAAGTAAATAAGTCACTTAACAAAGTCATTTTCAAAGTCACTTAGAAAGTATATATTCATAAGCATGCATTTAATAAGGCAAAGTGAGCAGGTCCACAATGAAAAATAGAAATTAAAATTATTCAATCATGAAACAGTTGAATTAGAAAGAAACAACTAACATGAGGACAAAGGAGAGAAAGAGTCAGTGGAAAATGTGTGACCAGAAAGACCTCAGTGATTCCAGGCAAGTCCAATAGTACCACTGATAGGGCCGATTAGGTCCAGTGAATTGAAAATATTTAGAATACTAAAAGAAAATCTTCAGGTGACAGGTCTGACTGGCTCTCTTTCAGGAGCCAAGGAGGGAGGTCCTGTCTGTCCTATTTTCCAAAGAACACTGAGTTTTCTTGAGATTCAAGTGTCCAAGAAGTCTAGACAATAACAAATATGGTCTTTGAAATCTCAGAATAATCTGATTTTGCCTATAGCATCTTTTATTGATAAGATATTTGGAACAAAATTTTCACTACTTATTAACTAAGCAGTCGAAATAACCCAGATTCGGTGATTGATGGTTGGTGGGAAATCTTGCAGTGACTCTCATGACACATCCTTAATTTTAGGAACCATTTAGAACTCAATGACATTCAGACAGAAAGAGGCAATTTGTTTCTTCTTGCACTTTGCCCCAATATGTGATGAAATGTGGCTAAGAGAAATGGCTTATTTAACCCCTAGATGAATGAAGACTACTTTGTCATGTGATGGCTTGGAAGCTGTTTTAAATTTAGAATATATTTCAGAGAGCTGTGATTAGAAAAACTCCGTACACACAACATCCCTATGTCTTTTTCCTCTAGATCTGGTTCTCAATGTGTGGTCCCTAGACCAGCAGCAATGTCAAAACACAAATATGAAAGCTTCACTCTGCTATTAAATCCAAAACCCTGGGCCTGAGCCACAGCAATCTGTGACTTATACCCTGTAGATGATTGCAGTGAATGTTGACTTTTGAGAATAAGTCCCCCAGGTCGACTTTGATGCAGATCCTTAAAGACCTACTGAGAAGATAAAATAACATAATGGCTCACAGCTATAGAAAAAAAATTTCTTCCACGATAAATCTGTAGAAAATTTACAGCATCGTTTATCATTTATCATCTCTGAAAGGTGAGGATTATCATATTTATCTAAAGTTTTTCTTTGGCTGAATAAACAGCACGATGACATTTCAGAAACAAAAACTATGTCAATGTGTTCCTATTTGTCAAAGGATTTGGTGAAGATAGGAAAATTCTACATAAGGGAATCTTGATTTGGTTAATCATGCATTACACATTGTCAAATAATATCTCTATAGACTCTATGATGTCTGATCACTAGGTTGGACTCAGGCTAACACTTAAAGTCCTGAAATATTGAAATTTGCCAACACCAGTATAAGAAGACTATTGCGTCATTACCATCCATTCAAAAATAGAAGTTAAGATTGTCTTATCAAGCAACTCAAATAAGTTAAAGAATGGACGTGAATAATTTGGGTGCACACATTGAGAAGCAACACAAATCACACATCATTTTAGCTTTGTTGAGTCCACATGTGCTTTGGTGGAAAAGAGTGAAATCTGCAGAGACTCATGTATCTTCCTAATTATATAGGAAAGATACATCAGGGGTGATGAATAAAAACAAGTTTATTTCAGTGTAATCTCTGGGATTTTCAGAAAATTTGGAGTGTATCCTGTCTTTAATCTTTAAAACACAATGTTGCAATTATCTATTCCAGTTATCTGGTTATTGTACTCACATCTCTGCAATTTGGACAAGACTTGATGTTTTAGTCAGCTTTTTTTTGCTGCTGTGACTAACAGACCTGACCAGAACAATCATAGAGGAAGAAAAGTTGATTTGGGGGCTTATGGTTCAAGAGGTCTCAATCCATAGACAGCAGGCTCCATTCCTCAAGGCTTGAGGGGAGGCTGAACATCATGCAGGAAAAATGTGGTAGAGAAAAGCAATTTACAGGATGATCAGACAGCAGAGAAATAGATTGCATTCACTAGATACAAAATATAAACCCAAAGGCATGCCCCCAGGAACCTACTTCCTCCACCCACACCCTACTCACCTACAGTTACCACTCAATTAAATCCCACTGGAGTTAAGGCTCATAACCCAATCATTTCTCCTCTAAACCTCTTGCATTGTCTCACATGAGCTTTTGAGGGACACCTAATTTCCAAACCATAATACTCTGGATAGTTCATCTCTGCTCCACATGGTATAATGGAGCAAGGCTCAAAACCCAGGGGTTGGAGTAAGAGTCATCTACTCTGAGGGTGATCCTGGTTGTTAGTTGAGAATTACACTATGATTGTTGATCAAGCACCCATTTCCTCTTCATGTGGCCTGGGCTTCCAAGGGCAAGCATGCTGAGAAAGAGTCTAAATGTAAGCCATGTTATCATTTGCAGCCTGGCCTCGGAGCCCTGGCTGGTGAGACTTCTGCCACATTCTGTTGGTCAGAGCATTTACCATGCTCCCAGAATCAAGAGAAGAAAACACGCACCCCATTTCTCAGTGAGTAGAAGTCTCTGAAAAAGCAGCTGGAACCCAGATGGAGTTATGGCCACTGCTGAAAACTACAGTGTGCCACAATCTCTTCTCTGGCAACAACAATTAACACTCCTTCCCTAGACAAGAGAGCAAACCTTCCGACTGACTCCGTTTATTCCAGGTGCAGTAGAAAAAAGTTACCCCACAGAGCCCTGCCAAAATTGAAGAATTGGTTTTAAAATAAATGTTGTTTTGTTTTAAGCTATTGCATTGTAGCGTGGATAATAATGCAGCAATAGATAAGTAGAACATGGATTGTCCACTTTTTCTCTGAACACAACCAAGAGACTCAATGGAGCAGAAGACACTGTTCAACTCAACAGATTTTTGAAAATAAGATATATTGTTAAGTTCTAACTCAATCTGTTTTTCAGAAAATATTTTGAGATACAAGTTAGTGGGAATTATGTCATTATAGTGATAACACCAAATTCATCTGAATTTATACAAAAATCATATATTATGCATTTGCGTACATTGCCTCTCACTTGTGACATATGTCACAACTGATTACACTCTGGTAAATGTAGGCTGAAAGCCATAGTTTCTCTTGGAGATAAAATCTTCTTCAGGAACTCAAAAAAAAAAAAGATCCCTGCAAAATTAACCAATGAATGCAAAATCTGATTTTATTTTCGCCAAGGTTCATCTATGGTAGTTTGCTGCTGGTTGGACAGAATCATGTATAGAAGAAATGGGAAATGGAGACATTGATAAGCAGCTTTTCCTATTCACACGGAGAGGTCAGTGGAGGGACCATCAGTTACTCTTCTATCTTAGACACCTTGTCCACTGGGCAGGTGCTTTGTAAGAAAGCAGAAAGATACATATGTCCTATTGTCTCAGCACTTTGTCTGATTCCATATTCTTTCTGGACAAAATTTTGAATGACAATTTGTGTGATCATTATATTAATAAGAATAACATTCAGAAGATAACATATGAATGCAGGGGACCTTTTCTGCTAACTCTGAACAAATTTATGGAACAATTTTTAAGAAAATGAAGTCTGGGTGATGCACTTTATGTCACAATGGACAGTCACAATGTGGAATAAAGACGTGAGGATCATTTTCACCCTGTATTCATCATGTTACCCTCTGAGAACTATCTTTTTCTGAACAGTCTGACTCTATGTCAGTTATAACACTACTTTGGTTGGCTACAACTGAGCAGTAAGTAGAATTTTCACTTAAAGCATTCAACATGGTTTTCCAGTGGTCTCCCTTGGCACTTAAAATTCAGCTTCTAAGTGCTTTGTAAAATTAATTTGCTTGCTCAGGATTTCGCACTCCCTTTATTGCAGTAAGTGAGGAAGAAAAGGTACTTGCCAAGTTTCTGTTGGTTGAGGAATTTTGCCTTCTATTAAGCCCGGTTGCCTTGCAAAAGAACTGTAACTATGTACGTCCCTTGAATCACCTTACCTGATTGTCTATTAAGCTATCCCCATAAGCAAAATATTGTGTTGAGTTTTATAACAAGAACATGTTCAGATAACTAAATAATCGGACTTGAAGCTTTCATTACATTTATTAAAAAATTTCTTGGTGTTAAAACAATACCCCAAACAGGTTATAATTACCATAAATGGGAAATCAGAAACATTAAAACTGGTTCCCTAGTACATGCTATTTTCAAAGTGAAGCCAAGTTCTTGATTTTAACATTCCAGAAGTACATACTTTGCACCAATGGGAAGTGAGGTCCCCAAAGCTCTGGACTAGGCTATAAATAAATGGAGTATCAAGTGATAGATAAAAGCAGAGCCTGAATGCCTATACACTCTATGCACCCAAAGGGTAAGAAGTTCAGTTTTTTTCTCAAGTCTAAAACCATCGATTATGGAAAAACCCTTACTTGGGGATGAATTTTATTTTTCATCAGTATCCATAAACTTGGAAGCACTAAATTTCCACCTTATAAGCTATATGTCTCTGAATTCCTCACAAATATAAAGAGTAGACTTTATGTCTGTGCACATATTCATACATCTCCAATAACAATACCTAATTAACACCACCTCTCAACAAACAAAAGGAGACCATCATTTACATTCATAAATAAGCCTTCTACTTTCTTCAAAAGACAGAGCTTTTAGAACAAACGGTGTCACCTCCCTGTGAGGAAGACCCTTGTCAATTGCTATGACATTTGTCACACTTCCAGCTAATAATGCTGAACTATTACCCAAACAAAAGAACTATAACCCTGAGAATCATTTACCAAAACCAGTCTCTTCTTCATTACCTAGTTCTTGCACTAAACAAAGTAGATATGATTTTGAAGCATCTATCTAATTAATCAAAAATGGAAGTTTAAAAACGGAACCAAGTAAAACCTATTGGGGCAGGCAGCCCAGGACGCCTGCTACATGGTTGATGTGGACTGACTTTTGTTTTTCTGGTCTCATACCCTAAGCTGGGCGGATTCATATCCAAGTTCTCCCTGCCAGCTGGCTCGTGGCTTTCATGGGTTGCTGAACTTCTCCTTGCAATGGGGTTCCACTTGGTGCAGCATGGACAGATGGATGATGGATGTGAGCTTGTGGGAGTTCACAGTCTTCTTGGTGACTTTGTACCAGAAATATTGCCCAGAATTGAAGTAACTTTGAAATGAAATTAAAGGAACAGTAAGTAAACATTTCCATTCCTTTATGGTTTCTGATAGTATAATAATTATAGTTGTCAAAGACATCTACTGGCCAGGTACATAAACATTAAGTATATGAGACTATGTTGAATGACCCTTCTGTGTCTCTTATCAATGAATTATTAACTGCCTATATTTAAATATATCTATGCCCTGCATTTGAGTAGTAACTATTTCTCAAAAATTTGGAAAGATCTGCAATCTCTAGGGCAGGAATCAAGACTAGCTCCCTAGACATTAGCATAGTATCTAGCAAAGTTATGCTATAAATTATAGGTTTTAATATAAATATTAAAATAATAAAGTATCATAGGTTCAGTCAGTTTCATGTGTACATACATTTTAAGGTAATTCTAATGCTATAGAGCCTGTTCCTTAAATTTATGTTTAAGTCCCAAAAGTTCTTTAACAAATGTTTATATTATCACCTGTAGGGAAGCACAGGGTTTTAGATTCCCTCAACAAAATCTTCTCTGCAAAACTTGTCACACTTAGTACAACAGTGAGGAGTTGAAATTACAGCAAAAATCCTTTATCCAAGGATTGCAAAATTAAAACATCAGCTTCAACTCTTGCCCAGAAGCAGTTGTGGGATGAAGCACTGATCCTGCTAAAGAAGAAGTAGCACAAACTCATTACTAGTAAGATCTGTTGTTTCTTAAAGAGCGGTCTTTGGGGAAGCATTTAACCATGGTCCTTTATTTCTTAAATTGCAATGACAAATCAATATCAAATCCCAAAGGAATCATAAAGACCTTAGAAACTAGATACAATCCATGAGGTAACGTTCTATATGGTCTATGCAGCTACCATCAATTTAATTTATATTAATGGAAGAATTGTGAGTGGTCAGAAGTTTCCTTATAAAGAGTATAGCCATTGAGGGCACCATGTCTTGAAGGCCCAGAAAAATCCAAGATCTTCTTGACCTAGGACCCAAGAAACCTGAAAGAAAGCACAATTTAGGGAAATAAATTCTTCGTACAGCTGAGAATCTTTCCTTAGCAAATAACAGAGAGGTCAGCCCAGCCCCAATAATCTTCTTTAGATTTTGAGCACAAATGACAGAAAAATCAGAGAATGGCTAAAAAAAAGTCCTTTCAAAATATTCAAATTGAGTATATTTTATTTAATCTATCCTCTATTCATTTCATAGGAATGCTGGAAATATTCTTTTTCTAATCTTAAAAATGCCAGTTGATCGTTCACTCTCTAAAAGAACTAGTTTTACTTCCAAACAATGACTTGAATAAATGATTACCAGAGTTTTATATTTCACAATTTTGTAAAATTAGAAGAGCTTATTAGAGGAGTTACATAAATGATTGATATTTTTGTGCTATGTAAACACATTAAAAATTTCCCAACTATTATCTTCATCTTATGAAGATAATATGACTTTTTTCAACATGACTTTTAGTACTCAAAACGAAGGATATAATCTGAATACATAAATAAGGAAATAACTTAGAATTATAAAGACTTACTACAGTCTCTTAATTTTACTTAATTCACCATATATGTAAATTTAAGTTGCATTGAGACTCACTGGTTTAAACTGAGGTGAAATTGTTTCCCTCACTGAGATAGGCAAAGATCACGTATCTAGGAAGCTACTGATGTTGGTAGGTCATTATATTGCCCTGGAGATTTTAATGAAAAAGATACTCAAATTTGAAACAAACATTAGCCAGTCTGAACAATTTAGAATCCTTACAAAATTGTACCTTGTCTTTTCTGCTGTTCTATTTACAGACATTTACACTGGTCTTTAAAATATCACCTATCTCAGCCTGCATGTGCTAATTTGACCCAGAAATACTCCCATGCAAGAATGTACACAAGATATTAATATGAGAAACTTAAAACCCCTAAGTATGTTTCCATAGTTAAAATGGGACTCATATTTAATAAATAAACTTTTCAGCTCATTAACAGTTGACTCATTTCACATACTCTGCTGCACATTAGACAGAAGAGAACATTGTGTTCTTCACAAGGCCGTTTTGGTTGTGCTTGCACTGGGATTGAGTTATCATGCCGACTTGATTTACTTCTGTGTTCCTACATCAATCAAGCCAGAAGGGTGTAATTAGAAGAAGGACAATCTTCTGTATTAAAAGTGTAATTGTTGCAAACCAGGTTGAGAAGTGATTACCAGGGTTGGATAGCTTCTATCATGTGTTCCTCAGGGCAAATTCTCAAGATACCAAACCACTGGACAGAATTCTTACACAGGTCACTAAGATTTGCTTTCAGTCCTTCCTGAGCAAAGTGCAAAAGGCACAAGCCTCTGAAGTAATCTTAAATGTCTGAGGTCAGTTATTTCTGGTTGTGATCCATTTGCTTCCTCTGTTGGTGTATTCGTTTACATTCACAAGATAATTCTGTGTTTGTTTCCAGTTTGTAGTATTCTTGACTTTTTGAAAAAAATACTTTAATGACAGGCTTAATTAGGGCTTTTCCTTTCTTCTAGATCACTGGTTTTTCTTCAATTTTGTTTGAGAAAAACAATTACTGGCTCATTCTGACAATCACACTTTACAAATCAAGCCATTTGAATCTTCAGGCAAATCCTGGTTCTACCCACTGGACCCTTTACTGACCCAATGCTGTGAGGGGCTAGGGTACGGGTTTAACTGTACCATAAGACTATTTCAATAATATCAGTGTCTGTTCTTGGTCAGCATTTAAAATTTATTTCTCAATAATCAGAACTTTCTTTTGTGGACCCACTTTCTCCCTTACAGACAGCCCACTTTTCTTCTCAATTGCTTTCTCTTTACACTACAAGGGCGCAAGGTAACTCGGTATTTCTTATTGGAATTTAGGGCCTCTATGATGTTCTATAGAAATTCCTAATATCTTGAGCCTGGCATGGTGTAATCCTAGCACTTTGGGAGGCTGAGACTGGAAAATTGTGAGTACAAAGCCAGCCTCAGCAATGGCGAGGTGCTAAGCAACTCAGTGAGACCCTGTCTCTACATAAAACACAAAATAGGGCTGGGGATATGGCTCTGTGTTTGAGTACCCCTGAGTTCAATCCTCAGGAAGGGAAGGAAGGAAGGAAGGAGGGAAGGAAGGAAGGAAAGAGGGAAGGAAGGAAGGAAGGAAGGAAGGAAGGAAGGAAGGAAGGAAGGAAGGAAGGAAGGAACTCCTAATCTCTGAAAGATGTAATTAACTAGTTAGGGTTGGGGTGAGGTACTTAGTAGGGAGTAAAATGCATCATTAACTTCTGAGCTGCATGCGATGACTGGGTTTTCCACTTTTCCTAATTATAGAACACCTCTCAGAGAAGCATTTCTTTCATTTATAAAATTGTCCCAATGTTTTAATAGTGTGTTCATATGTGGGAGGAAAAATTGCAATCTACCTCTTCTTAATGCAAAATTTAAAATTTTCATTTTTTTTTCTTTTCAGAAACATTAATGCACCCAAATGCTGTTCAACTCACCTTTAGCAAAGTTTTGTGTCTCATAAATGAAAAGCATCTAGGTACCTACTGTGGTACAATGAGTCTCAGTTACGCTGTGCTGCCAGGAGACCGAGCTGTGTTAATACCCTCTTGTTGCCCAAACTCTTGTCTCATATAAACTAAGCACTGCACTAAAATAGGTGTGTTATAATCAAAGAAAATTCTTTCCTGGAGAAACAAAGAAAAGAGAACAATTAGCATGTTATAAATAACTGGAGAAAAGAAACAAAAAGAGCTGCTGGATATGGGTGGAACTACCCATTAATGGAATAAATCAAGTCTAAGCTCTTCTAGTATATTCCTGAGCAAAGGAAAAGGAAAATGACATTACATAACCCCAATGTTCACATGTAGAAATAACTGAAAATTTAGATAATTGAGTGCCATTTAATAGAGAACAGAGGGAGAAGGGACCTGGAAAGAGGGAAAGGACGTTCACAGTTTAGATAACCCTGTTCTTGAAATTTTTGATCTATTGTTTCTGAAGAATACTAAATGAGATTCCTGATGCCTTGGACTCCACTGAACAAGTTAATCTTTTGCTTCTTTCTTGAGAACATCTTTATATGCTGATTCACAAAATCTCTTTTAAAAATCCTCATGTATTACTTTAACAAGGTTTCCATTTTATGAGATCAGGATGTAGAGATCCGTTGTAGTTCTATGTACAAAGAGTGAACAACTGAAAACCAAAATTTAAATACATTACCATTTATGATAGCACCAAATATGAGATGTTTAGGTATATATATTTTAAAAATATGTTCACATCTCCATATTAAAAAATACCAAATATCAATGACACAAATCAAATGAGACCTATATAAATGGAAAGATATACCATGTTTATGGACTGGAAACCTTAACACAGTAAAAATGTCAACTGCCAACTAAGTGATTTATAGATTTAATGCAATTTCTACCAAAATTCCATCAGGATCATATGTTAAAAAGGGACAAGCTGATTCTAAAAAAATTATATGAAAGGGCAAAGAAACTAGAACAGCCAAAACAATTTTGAAAGAGAACAAAATTGTAAAAATCACTATATCCAATAAGACATATGGTATTGGTGTGTTATTGCTAAAGGGGTAGATTCATAGATCAATGCACAGAGTAGTAAAGGGTCCAGAATGAATCCATACAGTTAATGGCCATTTGATTTTGACAAAAATATGAAACCAATTCAAAAATAAAGAATAGTTTATGATGACAATTTAGATGTGTTATTAAAATAAGTGGCTATCCATATGCAAAAATTGAACTTAGACCTACAATTCAGACATTACAGTAAGAGTAGCTCAAAATTAACCAAGATGAATATGTAAAATTATAATAATTCCAGATGAAAACATAGGAAAATATCCTCATAAGTTTTTGCCAGACTAAGTATTCTTAGAAATGGCTTTACGAGGATGAGATAGCTGTATTTATGTAAAGCCATTTCTAAAAAGTGAAGTAAGCCAATCCCAAAAAACCAAATGCCGAATGGTCTCTCTGATTAATGGATGCTGATGAATAAGGGAGGTGGGAATGGGAAACATAAGAGAAATAGAGAAACACTAGACGCGACATGGGGGAGGTGGGGGGCAGGAAAGGGGAATGGGTATAGTAAATATGGTTGATAAAAATATATATAAAAATATATAT
>CM053405.1:47672827-47694335 GCA_028644305.1 Xerus rutilus | reverse complement strand
TTTTTTTTTTTTTGGTACCGGGGATTGAACTCAGGGGCACTCGACCACTGAGCCACATCCCCAGCCCTATTTTGTGTTTTATGTAGAGACAGGGTCTCACTGAGGTGCTTAGCGCCTCGCCATTGCTGAGGCTGGCTTTGAACTCGCGATTCTCCTGTCTCAGCCTCCCTAAGTGCTGGGATTACAGGCTTGAGCCACCGCGCCTGGCTACATAATTTTGCTTTTAAGCTTTAATAATTTTGGATTAGTAGCTGCCTGGGTCATTCAGAGGGCTTACCATGGACCTTATGTTCTTGAGTGTCTGAATAATGCTGTTTTCCTTTAAAGAATGCAGTATTTTAATTTTTCAGGTGGTTAAGTTGAAATAGTCAATTTAATCCTTCCAAGATTCATTTCTGATTTTTCTTTGGGCAGATCTAATTTAGCAACACTTCTAAAGTGTGAATCTTTGGGAGTTTACTGAATGTTCTAGGTGTTCATTGAATCTCTGCATTGGTTGGTTAAAAATGAAATGTTTCCCAGCCCAATGTGACTCCTTGGAATTGTCTGGCTTTTAAATATATGGTTATTTTTTATTATCCTGGAGTTTCACCTTGTTAACTCACACAGTTTGATTTTCACCTGAAGACTCCAAAACTCCTCTATGCAGAGTTCTGGATCTCTCTTTAAGCTTCCTACTTTTTGGCATTCTGCTTCACCATCAGCTGCCTTTGTTTTCACAAATGCTGATCTCTGTCACCTCAATTCAATGAAACACCATGCTTTCCTTGGGTTGCCTCTCTCTAGGTGAGGGATACTGAGCACTTAATAGAAATGTGGGCCAGTCAGAGGGCTGACCTCGTTTGTTGCCTTTCTCTCATGGGACATAATCCTGTCTGTCATCTGATGTCTAAAATGAATTGCTTTGTATTGTTTTCCAGGTTTCTATTTATTTAGAGTGGAAGAGAAAGTCCATTACTGTTATGACCAGAAGCACATACTTTTCTTATGCCTCTGTGTTGGGAGGGTGGTTGAAAGAAATATGTTGGGGGCAATTCTGTTGTATGAGAGCAGCAGATGCAAGAAAACAGAATTTGAAGACAACTCGGTGGGCATATGCTCCCTTCAAAGAAAGGACTTCTACGGACTGTGGACATTTGTTTTTGACATCCCTCAGGAATCAACCATGTAGATCATGACTTTATAAGCATTATATAATAATGACAGTATATATTGAAGTATAAAATAAAGGAATGTCTCAGGAGATTAGAAATGAGAGAAACAAATGGACTAGAAAACCCAATGATATTTATTCAGAATTGTGAACACTGAAAGGGGGATAGAATGGAAATAAGATGGAAAAGTTGAAGATAGGCCTGTGGAGGCACTTTCAAGTCACCTGGCTGCCTCCAATATGGCCAATCATCAAAGCTTAAATCAAATTTGAACCTGCTCAAATTGAGCAGTTAAGCTCTGTATGGATACCTGCTATACATTACCTTTCTAATTAGCATTGCATGTCTACAAAGTCCATGCAATAGTATCTGTTCAACTCCTTTGAAAACAATAATGACCTTTACAAATAATTACCAATATCTTACTAACCCTTGTGTTACAGGGTGGAGGTCAGGCAGAATTGCTATCCCAATTCTCAGCTGTTATCAGAAGAATTCTGTGATTGAAATGAGCAGAATCCAAACTGTAAAAATAGTATTACTTGTTTCAAGCATAACCTCTAACCAACTAAACTTGCCTAACTAACCCAAGAGTGATATTCAATGATACTACTTTATACTTAGATTTTCTTTTTTTTTTTTTGGTACTGGGGATTGAACTCAGGGGTACTCGACCACTGAGACACATTCCCAGCCCTATTTTGTGTTTTATGTAGAGACAGGGTCTCACCAAGTTGCTTAGCGCCTCGCCATTGCTGAGGCTGGCTTTGAACTCGCAATTCTCTTGTCTCAGCCTCCCTAAGTGTTGGGATTACAGGCTTGAGCCACTGCGCCCGGCTTATACTTAGATTTTCTATTTTAATAAGACACCGACAGGTTTAGTAGATGTTGCAACAAATGAGTAAATATGATTCAGGCAATAAATGTGCAGACAGAAATTCAGGATAGCATGAAGAAAATGTGTTTCATTCATTCCTGTGTAATAACAACAAGTAAAATTTTAGAGTAATTATAGATGCACACAGATATTTGTAGCCTACTGGTGTCTTTATGTGGCATCACTTGCAAAGACCTTAAATCTCATATATTATTATATAATTGGGAGAACATTTCAACATTGTGAATATTCTATACTCCATATATCAGATGGTCATATGACTTAGTAAAAACAAAAATCCCCACTTATTCTGGTCACAACTGGGTCATGAATGCCATGTACTGGCTTGAGAACTTGATTTAATATCTCTCTAGACCTGAGTTTCTCCATTCCCAATTGGCTTTATCATCTAAACTACTAGACAAATTGGTGGAAGGAAGAAAGAACAAAAGGTTGTCCTGGGGAAGCAAATATTCAGTGTGCTTAAGGAAAAACAACTTTATAACATGATATGGAATTACTGCCACACAAATTCCCCCCATAGACTCTAGAATGAAAAATTAATACTGAAGATAGAAGCCAATATGCCATTAAACTCTTTCAATTTTTTTAAAAAAAATAGGAATCATCGATCTTCCCCACTTTCGTCCTTTCCTATGGCTAATAATTCTATGGCTTATAAGGTAGTAATTAAATTATGCAGAGAAATTCCATTTAGTGAGATAATTGAGTTCAATATTAAAGAACAGGATGAAAAAAATTCATGAGTAAAGGAAAACATTTATTGCAAAGTAGAGAATTTTATTCCTTAGACCAAGAAAATATTTGAACTAATGTTGTTTACTTTTTTAGTTCACGAAACAATTGCTTTCTGGCTTCAATTCCTCCTAGCAATTTAGCCAATCCTATTAATGAGAATGTTTGCCTAATAGTCACAAGGAAAAACTATTATTAATTGTATATAAATAGAAAAGGTAGGTACACTATAAAATATTTTTAGTTAATAAAATGGAAATAGGTTATTTACTTTGAGCAATATTACCATTGTTGCCCTGAACCCTTAGTAAGGGGTGGCATAAAACAGGTGCTTCATACATAGTGATTGAATAAACAGCAAAGTAGGAGAGATTTCTTATAAGTTATAAAAAGCAAGGAAATCTCAAAAATTTAAAACTCATACTGGCAAAATACGCAACTTATTTTTTTAAGTTAAGTTATTTTAGGTACTCTAACATAGGTTTTTTTCCTATGCAGTAATTTTCTCTTCTCCCAAATACCAAAAATTACAATATAAAAGTAGAATCATACTCTATAGTCAAATTAAACCTGGGAATGAATTCACAAAATGAGCAGAAAATTTGTATATGGAGTCTATATCTCCCCAGACCATGCAATGATCCTATAAGTAGTCACTTTATACACCAGATAGTACTTTATGCACTAGTTCATTGAGCAGGCTTAATGTATGAACCAACCTATTTCTCTTCTCTATTCTGTTTTCATTACATCCAGTCCTGAGGGTGTCTATTTAAAGCTATCTCCAGTCTACTTGAGTATCCAGGGGTTTATGCCTAGCTGTAGATAGCTGAGGATTGATGTAAGCTGTAGGATTTTAAATCAATATACCTAAGTTTGTAATTTCAAATCTATATTGGAAAGGTTTATTCCTTTTTTTTCTCTCTTTTTAGAATTACATGTCCATATTTTAATGAGGCACAGAGAAAAGGGTATGGCAAGAGAGTAGGGTTTATTTCAGGCCACAGAGCATTTTGAGTGAATATTCACTTTTCGCTTTCTACACTCAATTGTTGTACTGTTCTATGAAATTTATAGTCAGATAAAATGAGAAACATTTACTTAACTTATTGGAAAACGTGTTCTCTAATGCTGAGAGCAGACTTGAAGAAACCAGTGGGTTCCCATGATTATAGACTGGCTACGGTCTGAAGGGAAGTTGGGGCAGCTCTCCAGCCACTCCCATGAGTGCACTGCAGTCTTCATCAGCACCAACCAGGCACTTCTTTTTGAGTTTCTGTCTCCATGGCAGTAAGATAGAGTCAGTGATAGTAAGTTCAGTTTAAGAATTATTCATAATAAAGAAAAAATTGTCTATCACATGCTTTGAGTTCCTGGGAAACGTTGTAAACATGGTTTGTTGTTTGTATTCTGAGAACCCATCCTTGTTGGAATCCTCTCTCTCTCAGCATCTATTGCTTCTGCTTTCTTTTCAAGTGAGCAGATTTTTTTTTTCTTTTTGATGTTTGAGACATGCTAATCCACAGTTGCACAATTTTTAGTCAAATAATTTTTTGTTGTTGTTGTTTGAAAAAATAATCTCCTATATGTATAATCATGCATTTTTCCATCTTGTTGTGTTTTTAAAAAGTGAGGTTCTTAATTGTCATTTTAATAGCTAGCATTAATTTGGAAGTCAGGAAAGTCAAGTTCCAGCCAGACATGGTGTGATTATTTCAGAATAGCATTTAATCATCACTCTGGATTCAGTTTTTATCACTACCAAAAAGGGGAGAATATACACAATCTTGGGGTACATTTCTCTAAACATGGCTTATAGGAAGACCATTTGCATCAGAAACACCTAGGGGTGCTTGATGGGAATGGATTAGATGGCATCCCAGGCCTCATTCAACAAGCCATTTTGTTTGAGACATTTTTATTCAGCACCTCAGCCATAATTACCCATGGTAAAGTTTAGGAACTACTGCTTCAAGATCAGCAATTGATGAACTCCTGGTTTCAAGTTATCCAAGTGGAGATTCAAGCAATGCCATTCTTTTTTAAAAATATTTATTTATTTATATTTATTCTACTTAGGTATACATGATAGCAGCATGTGTTTTGATTCATTATACACAGATGGAGCACAACTTTTCATTTCTCTGGTTGTATGTGATGTAGAATCACAACATACATGCAGTCATACATAAGCTAGGGCTATGATGTCCATCATATTCCACCATCTTTACTGTCCCCTTGCCCCCTCCCCCCTTCCACCCCTGTGACCAAATGTGGGGGAGGACACGAGACAAATGGAGGAATAAGCAAATCATTCTTAATCAACAGCTGATCAGATCTGCCTTATACAACAACTTTCCTACAAATATGTTGGGCAGAGCATGGCGAACTTCTCTCTGCAGCACAACGCCGCACAGTATAGACAGGAATTCCCAGGGGTAGGTAGAGTTTGAAGATGGCAAAGCCTGGGTTTTCTCTCACTCTGACAGCTTTCCCTAGGTTTTAACTGTGAAACATAATGAGAATGCATGGTCTTGGATGAATTCAAACCCCACCAACTAGAGGTAAAGGATCAGGAAGGAGTAAATTGCTCTTTTATCTCTTGGAAGTTTATAAAAGCATTTCTTTCTTTTCTTTTTTTTTTTTTTTGGTACCAGGGATTGAACTCAGGAACTCAGTTAAGTGGTACTTAACTAAGTACCACTAAGCCACATCCCCAGCCCTATTTTGTGTATTTTTAGAGACAGGGTCTCACTGAGTTGCTTAGCACCTCACCATTGCTGAGGCTGGCTTTGAACTCATAATTCTCCTGTCTCAGCCTCCCAAAGTGCTGGGATTACAGGCATGAGCCACTGCACCTGGCTTAGAAACATATCTAATGCAACTTACCACAAGGTTTTTATTAAAATCTTTCTGAGGTCAATTGCTAGTAAATAGCAAAAGCCTATTCTAAATTCTTTTACCTTATTTCCCTATATAAATGATATACATAATATGTATCTGTAATCACAAAAATATTAAAAACATCCCAAATATATATCTAATATAAGATTAGTTCAATGAATTATTACATGTATAAAGCAGAATATTATGTATGTATTACATATGATGAAGTATAAGAACATTTAATGACAGAAATACATTTATGTAAATGATGTAAATAGAGAAAATTGGAAAGCAATTGTTACTTGATCTATGTTTAAAAATAAAATATGGGAAAAAGCATAGAAAAGATATTAAAATATTAATATTCTCTATGGGTTATGGTATTATGAATGATTTCTAATTTGTTTATGACTTCTAATTTATTTTATTTATATATTTCTGCAATTAACATATGCAATAAGTTATTTTTTAAGAACTGGATTGCTAGAATTGAAAACATCATTCAATAGTCCAGCTTGTTGTATATTAGTCCATACTCTGATGTTTACAATCATATCACTATATTTTACTTCTATGTTTTAACCTCTCATTGTAATTCCTAGTGGAGATTGAATGAGTAGGGCAGGGGATCTCTGAAGTGGTTTTTATCTGACCTGCAGAAGATCATGTTCAAAAAACTATTTGTTTCATGTGAATATTTCTCTGAGATTCCTTATCTGTACAGATGTGAGAAGGAGCACACAAACAAACCATTGCTCACCCAATGAATGTAAAGAAGAATTTGAGAATGGCTAAACTGGGTGGTTCTGGCTCAGGAGCTCTCATAAGATCACATTCAAGATGGAAGAGCATAGTCATCTGAAGATTTGTCCAAAAAAAAAAAAAAGAAAAGAAGAAGAAGGATCTTTGTCAATGGTGGCTTCTTCACATGACTGTCAAGTTAACTGATGGATGGTGGGAGGCTTCACTTCCCCCTGATGAGGGTCTTTCCAAAGACCGCTTGACTATTCCCAGAGCATGGCTCTCTCCTTATTCCACAAAAATCCAACGAGATCTCTTTTACAACCTGGCCTTAGACATTAAACGCATCACATCTGCATGTTCTTGTCATTGGGCTGAAATCATTTTGCACATTCCACATTCCAGGAGGGCAATTTAGCCTCTACACTACGAAGGGAGAAGTGTCAAAGAAGTTGTGCACAAATTTTAAAACCACTGAAGAACTTTTCTTCATCAAGTCTGATCTTGTTACTGCTACCGCTTACGCCTAGTCATCTACTACGAGATGGATGGCACAAGAACAATCCCCTGATATGACTCCACACCCTGGGGCAACTCACCAGACACTTGGTGGAGGATTGATTTCCTTGTACTCCTTCGAAAACTGGAGGGAACAGAAATTTAGCCTCATGGCAACCAACATAAATTCTGACTGTGGATACTTCTTGCCAACCTACAATGCTTCTGTGTCATCACAAACTACAGTGGATTTGGGGTGTTTTGCTCACTTTCACAGCATCTCACACAGAATTTCCCTTAAGCAAGAGACTAATTTAAAGCAAAAGAAGTGTGATGATTGTGTGTATCGACAGAATAATGCCATGGCTACCTGAAGATTCAGTTAGTGTCAGATGAGACAGTACTTCAAAAGATTAGAATTATATTTTTTCTTTCATGGTACTAGGGACTGAATTCAGGGATGCTCCACCACTAAGCTACATCTCCAGTCCTTTTTATTTTTATTTTTAAACAGATTTTTACTAAGTTGCCCATTCTGGCCTTGAACTTTCAGTCCTCCCACTTTAGCCTCCGCAGTCTCTGGGATTACAGGCATGTGCCACTGCGCCCTGCTAGAATTCTGTTTTAAAGAGTGCAGCCTATACTTTGAATCCATAGCCAGTATGTGGTGCTTTTCCTGCCCAGAAAACCAGAATGTATAGTTTTGAGAATGAAGGAATGGAAGTAGAAGTGTCTCCCTTCAGTGCTAACACAGAGATCTTTACTTCCCATTAGTACAACTTCAGTCTCTGTTTTCTTATGAGTCCTAGTTGCCCATGGAGAGATGACATGAAAAACCTAGTAAAAGAATAGAATTACTGGGGCTGGGATTGTGGCTCAGTGGTAGAGCGCCTGCCTCGCGTGCGTGAGGCACTGGGTTCGATCCTCAGCACCATATAAAAATAAATAAAATACAGATATCGTGTCCATCTACAACTAAAAAAAAATTTAAAAAAAAAAAAAAGAAGAGGATTACTGTACTAGCCAGAGTAAACATCAGCTCAAGGTCACCTTCTCCCTGAGCCTCTTACTGAGCATAGCCACTTTCATTATTGATGTGCCATTTACACATTTTTATTGAGTTTACTTCTTACACATCTCACCTTTAAGGACAAGGTCTTATTTCTTTTTTTCCTCAGCAGCTAACATGATACAGGTACTGAAGTATTTAAGGGGTAAGGGAATGAATGTTTGAATGACAGATTGGCTTATGAGAAAGATGATGCTTTGGTTTCCAACAAAGTAATTTAAGAAAGAGAATAGATCACATATGTGGTTATGGCTCATAAAATATAGTAGACTTTAGCCAGTTTAACAACACTATATCTTTCATTGTGCGCAAAACAGGAAAACTTTCTTACCTATTCATTTTAGAGAATTAAGAAACTAAGGTTCAAAAGAGTTAAATTGTTCACATAAAATTACAAAATGGTGTGGGGAAACCAGGGTGAGGCCCACATTGTCTCAGATTCAGGCTAATATCCTTCAAAATGTATGTCATCCTAATTCTCAAAATTTATATCAGAGTTAAATAAGGATAGTAGACAATAATATCCATGAGCTTCCATTGTACACCAAGTAGGCATTGTTTTATCCACCCTGTTTAAACTAAAATATAACAGAAAAATAGATATAACTATTATTTAGGGTATCCATAATACCCATTTTTATTTAATATATGTTTGTCATTTTATGAATGATTTTAGAAGTAAAAATAAAGGCCTAGTGACAAAAAAAACTTAATTAGAAATTGTAATAAGAAGGAAAGAAGAAAGGAATGTCCTTTGAATGCAAGTACCTACTTAATCACTGTTGTGCTTGAATCAGGGACATATCCAACTAATAAAGTCTCTTTCAGATTTAAATACATCTCTGTTAGTTTGCATCTTGCTATATTTTTTATTTTTTTCATGCACCTGAATCATTAAAATGTGATACTTTACAAATATTGAAGGCATATAATTTTATTGAAAGGAGACTGATCATTCTTGCTTCATCAATGTAAAACACTTAAATTATTAGATTTATAAACATCAAGTATAATAATTATCCCAAGTAATATTTTCACTACTTCATCACATATTTCTTTCTACTCACCTTGTATATACAACTATCTGTCCATTTAAAAATGATATCAACTAAATTGTGGTGCACAAACATTATAATCAAAACAAAATAAAGAATGTGTGTCATGCCTTTTGGCAAAACAGAGTGATCTAGATTCTGCTTGCAAAATATTGCCTGATAAAGTCCTTTCCTTTGCTTGACAAACAATGAAAATACCATGTTTCCATTTTGCCTTTGAGGATGTGTCATTTGCTCATCTATTCTTAAGTTCTGGAAAATTTATCTGGGATATTTGTCTTCTGAAGTTTCATAGTCTGAGGTTTTGCTTATACAATCAATTTCACAACCATCATTAGAATCTATCAAGGTACTGATGTCTTCTTGCATTCATCTTCTGATTTTCTAATTTTGAAATCTTTCTTTGTCAAATTTTTCTCTTTGCCATTTTGGAAAAAAAATAAATTATTCTCAATTGTATTTAATAAAAGATAAATAAATAAACTGTAAAGATGACGGCTCCAGACTTCTTTTGTACCTTCTTGAAAGATGATACTGTATTTTAAGAGAAACAATTTTTAAAAAACTCTGAAAGATGAAGTAGTGATGATTTATTTGACTATTACATTATTCCTCTAGGCTATTCAATCATTTGCTCTCAGCATAGCCCAGGAATAATTTGTAAGCAAAGATTAAATAATTTATAAGTTGATGAAAAAGCAAAATGCTTCAAGATAAAAGAAAATAAGATCTCAGGATTGCGTAATGCATCCTATCTTTTAAAGGAGACCAAGATGGACCAATATAATATTTGCAATATAAAGTAAGTTTTATTCTGTCTCTTAAATAAATTTTTCTTTGTTCTTTGGAAGACCTCTAAGAAGAAAAGAAAAAGTTACAAAATATGAACTTTTACAAATGGATGGAACTGCTCAATAAAGAAACTAAAGAGAAAAAAATTGGGTCCAGTCTGTTGTATTTTTTCACCTATAAAGATCTATCCAATGCAACACATGAAGGAAAAACGATGTGTGACGAGAAAGCACTGCCTCTGTTTTCCTGCTTCAGACAAAGACCTTTATCATGGTCTTTACCTGCCTGACTTCCTGCCTTGGAGCTTGCACTCTTGCCAAGTCCCACCTGTAGACACAGTGCTCTGATTTGGCAGAGCTTATCAGGAGTGATCCTAAACTGAATAAGAATCTTTGCTCACAAGTGAAGATTTTCTTTTCATGCACAGATTTTCCTTCCCAAAGTGGTGGGCAGCCCTGCTGGGCAATCTGGGCCAGCTCCTCCAGCAGGAAGAGCATTTTTACAGAGAAGAAAATGGAAACTATGAGAGGAATATTCCAATTTTTGTGCTAAAATGGAGAAGACATGGTTGAGAAATGATCCGATGGGTGTTTTCAGTATGCCTTGCCTTCCCTTTGTATTGGGTCTATCCCTATGCCTTTTCTGACTTCTCTTGTCTTGGCTTATCTCTTCTCATTCTCACTACAATGTCACATGAGCCAAGCTGGGATCCAAAAGGAGGCAGGAGACAGAGTTGATAGTTTATGGGAAGCTCTCCTGGTAGATTGTTTCCTGAGAGCTATTTCAAATTTTTTATAGCCTTAGAGCTTACTAAACCCTTTCTCAGAGACAGTGTGTTTAAACTTGTAGTATACAAGTTGAATAATCGGTCTTACATGATTTGGCCACTTGAGCATTACTAGAGTATAAATTCTTTTAATACATCAAAAGTTCTGTTATTTGTATTCTTCCTATTCACATGAACTATCTTACTAGAGCATAAGCCTATGGAATTACTGCTCTAAACACCATCTGATTCTTAATGATCTTAACCTTTAGAATTAAAAACAAAACAAAACAAAAAACAACTTCCAAAAATGTCTTTTCTTTCTGTCCTGCAAGACTAATGGACTTTTAAGGCTCTCTTTCCCAAGATATACAAACAAAAATATGGAGTGCTAGGGCGTCAATTTTAGCTTCATAAATAGGATGAAAACTGCATGGTTTGGTCAAAATTCTTACTTGATAGGAACAGACAGAAAAGCTTTCACTACATTTGACATAGCATCTTCTCACCCCTTTATAATCCTGCTTCTCATACTCACAGACAGAAGGGCTTTATAACTGGAAAGAGTTTCTCTGACCTTGTGTAAGAATTATAATAGTAATGTGAGCTATATCATGTCATATATTATATCATGATATGTATTATCTATGTCAAATACTCATATAGAAAGTTTGTCATTTTTAATAATATTTTTAAAGACAAAATAATCCTTACCATTTTCTCTAGAATAAAAAATATTTCTCATCTCATGAAGAACAATAAAGAAGAAAGGCTATGTGATATATTCATTGGTATAAAAATTTAGTGGAAGGTGTCTATGGATGGGTAGCATGAGAGATGCCTCTATGGGGAAGGAAAAGTTGCACACTTTGGTTGTGGTGGGGATTACATGAACCTATACATGGTACACATTTTCTTAGAATATTTACAAAAAATAAGTAGTTGCAAAAAATGGTGAAATTGAGTAAAATCTGTAGTCTGGTTACTTGTATTATGTCAGTGCCATTTTCCTGGTTTTGATAATGGACTCTAGTTACAGAAGATGTTACCATGGGAGTGGGGACCAGATAGCTGGTTGAAGAGTAGAGGAGACATCACAGCATTATTTTTGCAACTCATGAGTCTATAATCAGTTAGAAATAAAAAGCAAATGGAAAGGTAGTGAGTTCATTCCATCATTTACTCTGCTTCACAGCAGCAGACAGCCAATACCTTAGTCGTAACACGCTACCTGTGCAAAATGCAATTTTTTTAATTTGAAAAACTCAGTAGGGATCAGGGTCAGCTTCACTTATCACTCATCACCCTTTAAAACTCAAGTTAAATTCTGCAGAATCTAAGTACCCAAAAGTGAAACTTGAGCAGGTGTTTCAGCTGACTTATAAACACAAATTCCTCAGAATTTGAAAAGCTGTTAAGAGATTTATGGCCCAGCCCTGCCCACTTGGTCACTAGACAGACTTGTCTTTCTTTGAACACTTTTCTATACACATGTGCTTTTTCTTCTGTGCATCTTCTCATCCCGTTTTACACTTTACTTGCTAAAAACAACCAGACACTTCTTGTAAGTCCCTGGATTTCTTCCTCAGAAATTGGATGTTGGGAAGCCTCCAATGAGGCCAGCAGGTGTGTCAGGGATTCCAGAAAGACCTTTTTATATATTCTCCCTCTGTGTTCAGGTGAGCTAGAGGCTCGCATGCTGTTTGAAGACATATCAGGAACTCCAGCTTTACAGTTGGCCTGCTGTTGCCAATGAATCCAGAACATATTCTAGCCTGAGGACATGGATGTGTGTTAGGGATGAGGACAGGAGTAGATAAGGGATGCAAACACAAGTTAAAAAGAATTAAAGCTGAGAAAAAAAAGATGGAAGCGTGTACATTAAGGAAATATCTACCATCTCTCTGGGCCTTGATTTCTTCATCTATAACATAACAGTATTTACTAGAAAACTCAATACAATCTTAGTATTCTGTTATTTGGAACACTCTAGTAAATTCGATAAATAATCCAAAAAAGCAGAGAAAATCATTTAGTAGATCAAATAGACACTTTTTCCAATAACTTATCTTAGAGAATTTAGATAAAAGGAGAGTAAGGAGAAGTTTCAGAAATAAATGTCTATGTGATTTGATTCATAATTAAATTATACTTATAAGATCATTCTGATTTTATTCCTGGCCACAATCTCCTGTCTGCTTCCCAGAGATTTTTTTCTGAGTGAGAATTAAGATAGAAATGGTCTGCTTTTCTTGGTCCTTCCTTATGTATGACCCACACTGGAAATTTTATAAAACTTAAAAACTACTGCAGACTCCAGAGCTGCCTTGTCAATTTCACTGGAGGAAGAATGTTTTCCTATCTCGATCTGCCCTTGCCCTGTGAGATTTATTGCCTGTGGAAGCCTCTGGATCACCCCAGTTCATATAAACAGGAAACACACATCCAAGTAAAGAAAAAAAGAAGAGAAAGTTGAACAAGCCACGCACCAAAGGCACAGCACACAAGGAAAATTAGCATGTTGCTAAATTTCCTTCCCCCCAAATTATGTGATTTTGGACTTCCAAAGATTGAAATTGTACATAGCTGATGCAAATCAAGTTCCTTAGAGTCCCAGATCGGAAGTTCAAAAGTCCAAAGTTAAATGAGGTAGAAGTGACCTGTTGTAGACACTAGAAATAAGATTTCAATCTGACTGGGTCACATCCTTTCATGATAGGTAGGCCCTGCAAAATCTAAAGTGCTGTGGAAATGGAATTCTCATCTGGACAAGCCAAAATGCATTTAGGAAATGGTAAACTGATAAGAATTTAATGATACAGTAAACTGTGATACTGCTGCAGGATGTACAGTAATGGTGTGGAAAGTTGAGTCTAAGCTTCCATAGACAATAATTTCCAAAATAATGAAAACTTGTGATTAAATTTAATATATCTTTATCTATAAATATGCAATACTGTAATTTACCTTTCTACATACAGTGCATAGTTGAAAATTAGAGTTATATACTTTTGGGTCTTCCCAAATTTGTGTTTGCTTATCTGCTGCTACAAATTATCAAGAGATCCTGGTTAATACAGGTATTCTAAAAGTGCAGTGGTGGTAACAGTGACAAAGATGTGGCTCTTTCACTGTCTGCATATGCATATTATGCATAGTAGCAGTGACAACCTATAGCTTTACTGTTGTACTTTTCTTGGATAAGATACAAGCTGTTATCCAGAATGTATTTTCTGGGCATAAAATGTTACTTTTGAAAACTCTGACAAACAGGAAGAGGTGCAGGTTGCATAGACCTATCAACCAACAAGAAAAAAAACAATTGCTATTTAAGGTTCACATTATGTGTAGACAGACAAATAAGCATTTTTAAGATCTATGCTACATGATTAACATATTATGGGGGCCTGACATGTTCTGAAAATTTTAGGAAAGGCTTCCTGAAAAAAAAATGATGTGAGTTAGGGGAAAAATAGGAATAAAAGAGGTTGAACAGAGGTTCATTTTGTACCATGTCAAAAAATAGAGCATGTCGTAAAATAGAGCATTGGGGACAAAAGCAAGTGTGCGATTTTGCTATGGTTGGATGATGGTGCTAGAAAATGGATCCTGGCCACATCAACAGGGGCCTTAACGAGCCCCACTAAGCATCTTGAACTTGATGCTAAAAGTTATAGGAGACATAGGAGGATTCTTAAACAAGGCAGTAATATGTTCAGATTTCCTTTTTAAAGAAACAATTTTGCCAGTTACATGATGGATCAGTTGAAGCAGTGATGAGAACAACTAGAGACCTTTTGCAGGGATTCAGATAAGAAATGGTGAAGTACCCCTGAGTTCAATCCTGGGTACCAAAAAAATAAAAAAATGATGAGCGCCTGAAACAAGATAGAGATGGAAGGAAGACCATGGAATTGGGAGCCGCTGAGAAGACAGAATAGAGAGGACATGTGGATGGACTGGATGCCAGGGAGAGAGGGAAGGAGATCTTGGGGCTCCAGGTTTCATAAACAGATGGACAGTAGCATTACTCACAATTACCGAACATGAAAATAATTTGAAGGTGATGAGTTTGGTTTTAGATGTTTGACTATGAGGGATCCATGGATCATCCAAAGTTCATGATTTTCAGGAATCAAGGACTCCAAGAAAGAGGCGTTCATCTGAATTGGCAATTGTGATAATCACAGTGTCACTGATGGAAAGCTCGGAGAATGCCATGAGGAAATGTAGGAAAGAAAATTTGACTCTGGGAACACATCCATCAGAAGCATGGATCAGCAGGATGGTACCTGTAAAGACATCTGAGAAGGAACAACAAGCACAGGAGAAACGTACTGCACAAACCACCACAGGAGAGTTCCCAGAAAGTACTCAGCAGAAAAGACTGGAGCAACACAATGGTGATTTCCCACTAGGTTTGACAACTTTGGCAAGGGCAACTCCAAGAAAGAACCCGAAAGAAAAGAACGCAGGATTAAATTATGACAGCTTCGGACAAACTTGTGAACTGAGAGTGCAGATCATTAAATATGAAATAACTGAAGATCTAGAAGAGGGGATGGATGACTTATAAAACAAGGTTCACAGAATGAGTGTACTTTTGGGGTAGTCATAAAAAGAGTTCAGAACACAGTTGAAGAGATTGTCATAGAACAAACAAATACTTTTTTTGACTGGGTTAGGAAAAAAAAAAGAGAAGTGCAGAATGCTGAGTGAGATCTTCTCACAATGACTTTTATTTTCTCCATAAAAAAAGGAGGCAAAATTATTAGTTGCCAGTGACTGGGGAAGTTAGTGAGATCAGAAAAATGAGACTAGTATGAGGTTTTCATTAATTCAACAAACTTCTGTTCAGTATTTACAACATGCCAGCCTGGACCAGATATTGAATTCAAGTTGCTCACAGATGCATGGCAGGAGAAAGGTCTAGAACAACCACCAAAAAGAACTTGAGCTGGAGATGATTGTTGACAGATGAACGGATCATCCCAACCAAGCTGGAGACTGAGTATTGCTAGAAATATCAATACAATCACTTGAATGGGGAAAAATTTGCTTTAGCAGCGTCCAGGTTCTATGTGTGGGAGTAAAGTGCAGATGAATAAGTGGATCCGGAGTGGATTATCATGAGGAAAGTGCCGCAGAAGCACAATGGGGACATGGAGCAGAGAGCATTGAGGGGGAGTTAGAAAACCAAGTATGTGTGGAATAAGAAATAAATGGAGAAGGAACACAGCCTTTGACATGCTGACAGACACAACAGAGGATGCAGTGCACCGAAAGTCTCAGAGAGCTTGAAGGAAAGATGTTCAGAACAAAGAAGACTGACATACAGATTGAAGGTGGGGTTTTTGTTTTGTTTTGTTTTGTTTTTCCCTCAAAGTGTGAGATAGCTGTTATTTCAGAACATTAACTGTTCAGGAATGAGGCCATGGGACTGAGTTGCTGAAGTGGAGGCAAGAACCATTAGGAGACTAAGAATCGTAGAGGCTAAAGCCCTGGAAAAGTGGTCCACATAGATGGAAATGATGAGAAAAACCATGACTCATGCGCAGGAGGTGAATCGAGAAATGCATCATCACTTAAAGGGACATTGACTTCAAAGGATGTTTTAGTCATAACAATTTTAGGGGAGGAAAAGTTTATGTAAGAGCTCATGGTTTCAGAGTTCTCAGGCCATGGAAGGCTGGCTCCATTCCTAGGGGCTTGAGGCAAGGCTGAAGATCATGGTGGGAGAGTGGGCGGTGGAAAGAAGCTCACATCCTGGTGACCAGAAAGCAGAGAGAGAGACTCCACTTGCCAGATACAAATATATATACCCCAGAGACACACTCCAATTCCCACCTCCTCCAGCCACACTCTACCACTTCAGTTACCACTCAGTTAATTCCTATCAGGGGGGTTTAATTTGCTGATTGGGTTAAGACTCTCACAACCCAATTATTTCTCCTCTGAACACTCTTGCATCATCTCACACGTGAGTTTTGGAGGACACCTAACATCCAAAGCATAACAAAGGATAAACACTTTTACATAGGGATAATGAAGCACTGACCTAGAAGTAGAACTGGGTTTTTGAGGGAAAACAATCTTGACTGGAAGGTATGTAGTATACAGAACAGAGGACAACATCCCAGGATAAAAATGGAAGTGGTATTTTCAGAGATCAAGCAGATTTCTATTATTGAAACAATCCGGAAACATTCATGAAAGAAGATATTGGGGATATTGGTGAATGGAAGGTTGTGGGAAGAATGGGGATCTAAGGCAGACCAAAAGGGACAGGGGCAAAAAAAAAAAAAAAACACCAGGTGAGGACAGAATGGATCCTGGAGAAACTGGTGTTTCAGGAAGGGGTGTGAAATGATAGACACAGAGTCAAATTAACTCAGATGTGAATGGAGCTCTGATAGAAAAATTATTTCAGTGAATGCTAAGGTTTACCCAAAGAAATTTTCTATCACACTCTGCCCAGTTGATGCCCCCATGGAAAAAGAATGCAAAGAAATATCAAATTGTCATGAGTAGGAGTTTGGAGGACAAATCGAGAGGAATTGCCATGGTGGTAGAGCTGCCAAAGAAAGGGAAAGGGCAATAAGACAGAGATGGTTTTCCTAAACATGGTTAAGTTACCATTGCACTTAGTAGTGATTTTGAACAATGTAAATGTTTCTCATAGCCCTAACACTTTTTCATCCCTGTGGACACTGTGAATCATGTAACTGCTCATGTTTATTTTCCTTGGCTACCAGGAAGCTCGGAAATAAAATTTTGGCCTGTTGCTACCAAACTTTAAAGTATACATTCAGAGCAATAGATAGGTCCTGGGCTTCGTCCTACTTTTGCTAACCTATTCCCCACTTCACTAATTTTTCATACATTTTTTTTCTTGTTATGCTTGCTTTTTAAGATATTTTCACTCTGTTTAAAATGCGACTAAGCATTAAAAAACAAACAATTTTGGTCTGTGATTAATTCAAGCTTTGCACAAAGAACGTGATTAAATACTCAGACACTAAACAGCTGAGAAAGAACATTTATTACCATAAAGCTTTTGAGAACATTAATGATTCTACAAGCCATACTTGCCAGGTTTCCACATCCTACATATTCTAATATTGATCTTAAGTTTGCATAGGCATTTCATGGCTCCAGGGTTCCATGGGCCTTATTATGAGTGTGAGGCACAAAGCCAGGCACTTTTGAGAGTCATAAGAAGCATTCATAATAAATATGCCAGGAAAATAAATACATACTAACACATATGGTCATTGTACACATAGACTAATTTTAAAATATGGGCTTAAGTTCCAAATTACCCTGATTCTTTAAAGAAAATCCTTCACTCTGTTGTGTTTCTCTTGCTATTTTCTACAGGAAAATAGCTTCATGCAGGAGGTGGTTGCAAAGTTATTTGGAACGTCTACAAGGCTCTGCTGCCTTTTGACAAAGGAATACAAAGCTACTAGTAGTGATGGCTAGGAACTCTCCTGCTAGTCAATCAAGTCACTGCTTAGCTTATTATATTTCTGGTGAAACTACACAAAAGGATAGAAATGGAAAAGAATGATGGAATTTAGGCAACAGTTTTGTTAACTTCCCTGCACCTCTGAAATTTGTTTCACTTGATTACATCTGTTCAGTATGAAAATTAGTGCCATGCATTTGAAATGCATAGTGCAAAATATCACATATGCCTTATATACCAAATACAGATTGAAATCATTTGGGTTGGATTATGGCTCCACGTGAGCTGTCAGAAAAGTATATTCATGGCCAATTGGGTAGTCCAAGTTAAAAACAGTTCTTAAAAGGAGCTTTGTCCTTCTTTTAAACACTGGACTATATTTAACCCTTGTCCACATCTCAGATGGCCCTATAGTCCTCCTGTGTGGCTACCCACTGAAATATTTAGAGGAAGAAATGCAGGAAGCAGTTCCAATCAGATGAGAATGAGCAACAAAGGAAATTTTTGATAGAAACATGGACTGACAAGTTTCCCATCCTAAAGCGGAGTCCTCAAGACCACCCACATGGGAAGGAATTTCCCATTCTGAAAGAAGGGCCCCCTAGAATCTGAGCATTTACATTAAGTATCTTAAAATAGCATGTGGAGGCTGGGTTATCTAAGCTTAGTCCTCTGTTTTCCCAGGCCAATATTAAGCAATGCACCCCTTGGAGGAGACAGTTCTGGAGACTTTGTGAACACTTTGCCTGCTTCTGACCAGAACTCTAACATCCCATCTCCTCCAGGCATGTGCCTGAGAGGTACAATGGTATCAGGGAAGAAGCCCTCTTACTTCAACTGCAAGGCTGTACAACTGGAGATTATTTTGTCCCAGAGAGGTTCTGAGAGTGAGTCAAGTGTTAAGCCTGTGAGAGTGAAATAAATCTCCAGCTAATATGTGGAGCTGAAACTGAGAAAGGGGCACAAAGGAGAGGTGCCACAGCCATGCAAAGCAAATGGGAGCCAGCCTGGACAGTTCCTGGGAGGCTGGCACATGCTCACAGGTGCCTTTTATCTGCTCCCAGCCTTTTTACTCATTGGACATCAGTTTATTTTCACATCTACTCAAAACATGAGAACTCTTTGGATAAGATATTAGACCCTATGCGGTTCAGATCATGTTAATTTTGAATCGCCTCTCTTCATATACCAGGAGATTAAATTTGAAAATGAATTAGCTTAAGATTAAAATTAATTAGCAAGTAGTCTAATTCTCTCTACACATCTGACAGTATAACATTTCAGTGCAGTCTTTACATAGTACAAATTAAACAACCACTGGAATTTATTAATGCTAATACTAATGACAAAAGATACACTATCTTTTTTAGAAAAGTACCAGTTTCTTCATGTGAGCAGTTTGGTAAGCAACTTGTATGCATTTGTGTGTTAATCTTTACAGCCATTCTACAAGGAATATACTGCTATTGAGTCCATTATACAGATGAGAAAGCTAAAAGTAGGTAAGTGAAAATTAATTAGACTAATTCACTTAAAGACGCTGACTAATAAGTGAAAAAGCTACCATTTAAAACAGCCTATTTAGACTCCAAGATGTCAAACCTCCTAATTTATTAATGAAATTTCCCAATCAGTCCAAATATTTTTATTTTTATAGTATGTGTAGGATAGATCAGTAATATAGAGACTCCAATAAAATGTCTTTCTACTATCTTCTACCATTCTGAAGATGCTTTCATCAACATGTGGATGATCTGAAGGACTCAAAGCTTTGACTTACATTTATTAGCAAGAAATTTTCTTTCACATTTTCAGCTCATGGCTTGTGGATTTGTTAATGCCCTCAATTCTAAAGCAATTTTTGAGGAAATAAAATAGGTTTCAATTGTTTCTACTTTAGAAAGGAATTGTATGTTTCATTTAAAAGAGGCAAAAAAAAGTACAATTTTTTTCTCTTTATGGTAAATAACAGAACAAGGCACAAGTTGTTCTCCTATGATTTTGCAAATGTCATTCACTGAGCCTAGTCAGACAATATGGGAGTTATCATGGTTTTTGCAAGTAAGTAATCTTTTCTTTGTCAGTAAGTAACTTCAGATTACATTTACCAAAGATAAAACAAAACATTTGGCAATTAACCAGGAGAATTTCACTGACGTGTATCTTTTTGTTATAATCAACCAAGTAGATCAGTCCATCTGACCTCAATAACTCTCTCTGCTGGTTTCTTTTTCCCACTAACATCCCACCGTTCTTCTCCGTGGCCCCCAGATTTTATCCTAGCAGTTCTGTAAAATTCCATATGAGAGTCAAACATTGTTTTTAAATTTTTCTAGCATAAACATCTACCATTTTAGAGTTATTACAGACTGCAGCTTCCCCACTAACTACAAAGTGAACCAAATCTTGACTTTGCTTAAGCCCCAAATGCTGCAAGAAACAATGTTGAAATATCACTGTTGTTCCACTACTCTCCATGTACAGCATCACTTTCATCACTTTCACATATCACATTCTACCTGCTAAGAAACTGATGCCGATCTACTTCGTCCTCAACTAGAAGGGAAATTTGACTGGGGTTCACTGGGATATAATCTCTGATTGAATCATTTAAGACTCTAAAGAGAGGAGCAATATAATACATTCCAGTATGTTAAAAAAAAAAAAAGCGCGCGCGAGAGAGAGAAAGGAAGAGAGATGTGTCTGAAACAGTTTTGTAAAGGACTTTCCTTTCCTCCCTAAGAGTCAGGTTAATGGATCCTGACAAGAAAGGAAATAAGGAAAAGAAGTCCACTTCCCACCGGGTAAGCACCCATGGTGGGAGATGCTGAGCTGCTTCATAGCTGAATTATGCTCCAAGTTAAAAAGATGTTGGAGGACAGATTCTGTACCCTGAGAGGAGTGCACTCATATTCTGGCCTCATTCACTCTGTAGCTTAAACAAGTTTCCTTATCTCTCTCACCTCAGCTCCAAAATTGTAAACTGAGGATAATAATAATCATATCTATACACTGAGTAATCCTGAGAATAAAATGAGGTGACATGCCTAGTTGTTTCATACTGTGACTTGCATGGAGTAAGCATTTATAAAAAGCAAAATTAGTTTGTTATTTATTTTCACATGAAGCCCTAATGCTAAACCTAGTAAATCTGAGGAATTTTTTGAGAGAACTAATGGTAAGATAAGACTGTACTGAGGTCCTCAGACACATATTTACATTTTATGTAAACATGCAATTTTATTATTCTCTGCCTGCCACATCTTCTCTGGTTCTGTCAATTTGCTTTCATTAACTTTATTCATTGTAGTAAACTTTCATAACCATCCTAATATGTCAAATTATGATGATCTGAGAAATATATTTGCCAAAGTCTTTGCTTAAGTGGAAAACTTCAAGGCCTACCATTTGAGCTAAATATGACCATTAAAATCACCTTTTCC
>CM053405.1:47626606-47671606 GCA_028644305.1 Xerus rutilus | reverse complement strand
ATAACCAAAAGAGAATGTGTATCTTCAGATCATGACTTCCACATCACACTTGGAAACCTCAGAAAAAGCCAACCAGTGAACCAGTGCAAGGGCTAGCAAGAATCTCAACTTTCCTCCAGCCCCATTTTCTGGCACAGGACAGTGGATATCTCAGCCAAATGACCAGAAAACCAGGGAGATCTTTTTTTCTATAACTTATATTTTGGATACAAAAATCATGAATCATCCCTGAACTGGCAGCAGAAATATAGAGAGTTGGGAGAGTCACAAGGAGAGTTGTACAGCCAGCAAGGAAGCCTCAAAGAAAAGGAAGCAGAGAAGGCTGAAGGAAGGCCAGAGGACAGTCACAAAGGGTCAAGAAGGGGACTGAGCACAGACTGGAGGTGAAAAGCATGAGGCATGATGGGCAAGGGCTCCTCTGAGAAAGACAAAGTGGTCTCTTGTTTGAAAGAGAAAGTTTTATGTTCATCCAAAATGACTGATGTCTGATAATGTCCTCTCTTCTCCTTTCTTCACCTCCCCATGTGAAAGTCATCTGGTGGTGAAAGAAAAGATGGTAGAATTGGAGCTGGTGACCTTAATTCACAGTTCTACTAGTTGTGAATACACATACGCACATAATTAAAAGTCTGCAAACGAGGAGGATTGGGAGATGGGAACAGGAAATATGTGAGGAAGAACACCCAGGAAGAGGAGAAGAATGGTTGGAACCAGTAGGAATAGTAAGAAGAAAAGATGAACGGACTTCAGGGATACAAGGGGGAGGCGACACGATGGCCTGCTGGGCTTGAGGATCTTGGACATTTCCAGACACAAAACATATGGATGAGGAAATAAACAATACCAATTCCTATGGCTAAAATGAAAAGAGTTCCCCATTTCCTGTGGAAAATTGGAGCCTATTCAAAACATTGGTGGTGGTTATGTTTGGTTTTCTTTGCAAATGCTTTGCTCTAAAATGCTAATACTAAACAACCTCAAAGTCTCAGTTAAGTTTCAGATCTGTTTTAATTTTAGAATTCTAAGTTCTGAAAGTTGAGATCTTGAAGGCAAATTAGGCCAGCCCTTATCTGATCCATAAAACCCATCTCTCTTGAGGATCCAACACTTCCCATGGGAATCAGTTAAGCAATGTGGTCTGTGCTCATGTATTTCCAGTGGGATGATATTATGGATGAATGGTCAAGGTCTGGGATTGAGAAATGTGCATTTCACATCCCAGGTCTCTAGGCACTTTAATGAGCAATCACATGAAATCCTGGAACTCCCTCGACACTAATAACAATCCATAACATTTAGACAACAATTGAGAATGTCCCAAAGATGTTCATCCATGTTCTCATATGATTCTCACTGCAGACATAGGAAGTAATCTATTTCTTCCTTTGCAAATTAAAATACTAGCCACACTCAGAGAGTGTATGGAGCTTGCTTAAATTCACACAACAGATAATTCTTCCAACTTCAGTCTACTTCTGTAAATATACAAAAACAATTACTAAAGTAACTTTTACTTGGAGTCATTAAATTACATGATATAGCACTAAAGAAATTTCCAAGACAATGCATAACTGTGTATGATAATACAAACATGAATTTAGTGATTAATCTGATTGAAAATGTTTTGCTTCTCTCAGTCTGTGTATGTAAGAACCCAAGTAGAACTTGAAAAAATATGTATGCACCATGAATCTCTTATATCTTGTTTATTACTACACCACAAATATGCTATTTTAAAACATTATTTTAAGAAAGTTTCTGCAAAATTCAAGATATTTTGTATATGAGAAAAGCACTATTGTCCTATTAATATGTTTCATACATATTCCATAAGTCAAACCTTTTGGATTGGATTCCTTAATAGAAAGACCACAGTACCAAAATGGTGTAATGGTTAAACACACAGATCTTAGGTGTCTGATGCTGAGCAAGTTAATCTCTGCACCTAAATTTTCACATCTGTAAATTAATGATTAAAATATTATTGGCCTGTTGGAATATGAAAATTCAGTGAGTTCAGATCCTTAAGGTGTGGGCTGGGGTTGTGGCTCAGTGGTAGAGCACTTGCCTAGCATGTGTGAGGCACTGGGTTTGATCCTCAGCACTTCATATAAATAAATAAATATTCATCAATATATAAAAAAATTTTCTAAAAAAAGATCCTTAAGATGTTTAGAACCATGCTGACACATAGTGAGCCCTATATGCATGAGTAATTTTTGTCTGCTAAACATTGCATGTTTACTAAAACTATGAACTACATAGTTTTTAGTCAATAATCAAAATAACCTGTGAGAAAGGTACAGTTATACCTCCTAGAAAGAAGAGAAAAAGCCAGTTGAGATATGAAAATCCAATGAGTTAAGATCCTTAAGGTGTGGGCTGGGGTTGTAGCTCAGATACCTTCTTCAAACTGCTATTCAGCAGAAATAAACCACCAGTTTCAGTTTACTTGAGACCTATAAATCTAGAAATCAGGAGAAAAAGCTTTACATCCACTGATTTGATTTAGGTGATGCAACTGAACAGTTTCACTGGAATATTTCAGAGTTGCAGTTCGAACCCAGTGCCTCACACAACTAGTAATTATCCCCACATCACACAAATGACAAATGGCATGGTCTAGCTTCAGCCTCATATCCCTGGGGCTAATTGTCCTCATATTTCCACCTAGAGAGCATGATGGGGTACAGGTCACCATGGCTGCTGGGTGTCATCCTTATGCATATGTACTCATATCTCAGGCCTCAATTCTGTAAACCTATCATTATATATTTAAAAGCTAAACTTTTTAAAATGGAGTTTGTTAAATAAATTGGTATCTGATCAAAGTATAAGATTCACAAAGTTACAAGGCATGCTACAACAGAATGGGATTTTAGAAAGTATAAAAGCTTTTCATAGAGAGTATCTCATTTCATTTTCACAGCAAATGGCTGCTGCCTGTATTTACAGTTAGAAAGACAGGTTCAGAGATGTCAGCTCATTCCAAACTTCTAGGTTACATGGTGTAGAGACAATCCTGATTCTGAATGTGCATCTTTCTTCTTCATATTTCTATCTTGCAAATTTATACTGGACTTACATATTGTTTCCACTTTTCCCTGCGAAAATTAATGTGATGTTGCTAACCGGATGTGCCCCTGCTGAACTAGTCACCAACATACATCCTTTGGTCTCTGCCTCCAGATATTCTTTTTTTTTATTATTTTTTTCTGTAGTTGTAGATGAACAGCATGCCTTTATTTGTTTCATCATTATGTGGTGTAAAGGTTCGAACTCAGTGCCTCTCACATGCTAGGCAAGCGCTCTACCACTGAGCCACCACCCCAGACCCTCCAGATATTCTCATTAGGAACAGAACTCACATCACCCAACCCACCAGAACACTTTCCCTCTATGACAAAAGTAAGGTTCATTCTTTAAGAGGGTTCTCTAGTGAGTACTAATGGAATAGTTCTAATGGAAAATAGTGAAGTATGACTAAATAAGTGTTATTAAAAATATTTTTCATTAAATTTTCTCTTATGGTATCTAAAAGTTACATTTCCTTGCCTATCATTACTAGCAAGTTAGATGTAATAAAGAAAACACAAATATTGTCTTTTCTAATTCTACTTTTACTAATAAAACATACTTTGAGTGATTTTAAATATGGTCATGTTCAATCCTATGTCCAATCAAAACTAGAAGAAAAGTTAGAATATTTGGTGTTTTTTAAGTTTCTTGTATAAAAACTTTCAGGAACATCAGTGTGAAATGAGGGTATTTTCAAATTTATCTAGTAAAAGGATTGAAAATTCTAGCCATGTTTTTCCTAATTGCTTACCGTATTCTAGGAAAAAGATCAGAAGGAACTTCCCTGAAATGTTACTTTACCAAATTTCAAAAGTACCTTCTTCAAACTGCTGTTCAGCAGAAAGAAATTACCAGTTTCAGTTCACTTGGGACCTATAAATCTAGAAATCAGGAGAAAAAGCTTTGCATTCACTGATTTGAATTAGGTGATGCAACTGAACAGTTTCACTGGAATATTTCAGAGTTGCAGTTCAAAGTAGAAAATAAAAATAAATAGGATGTCATGGTATTTATCATATCTCTGAGAACTTTAGGCAAGTCGGATTTCATATCCTCTGGGAAATGAATGTCCATTTAGGAGCTCATCTCAGCATCTCCAAAGAACAAAGCAATTCCAAAACTAACTTCAAAGGGAGTCACTTAAGCAGAGCTTACAAAGCATTATACCACAAACACTTAAAATCAGTAGGTATCTTAAATCAATTATGCCAATATCATTAGCTAAGCAATGAAAGCAAAAATAATCCCATTTTTTTTCGGGTCCATTATTCCTGCTTTCACAGACTGGAGAAAATTATGTTATTATCAGTGGTGCTGACTATCAAGACTGGAGCCCTTAGTTTTCAGCAAGATTTAAATCAAGTGTATTTAACACAGGCCAAAATAGGAGCCCTGGAGGAGGGAGGGTTCTCTCAAACTGATTCAATTTGAGTTACTTGCTTTAGTGTTTAATTAATGACCTTGTGACATGTTTTGAAATTAGCAATGTTTCTACCTCCGTTAGCAATGTCAAATCCAACACTTCCTCCTGACTGCAGCCAAGGTTGAGTTTAAACTCCAGTTCCATGGATAATAAGGAAGCACAATTTCTGTTGCGGGGGCTAAAAAACTTACTTCCACCCCAGTGACTAACTGTGTCATGAAACAAAGAAACAAAATATAAGGAAAGTGGAATGGGAACAGGGCAGAGCCTAAGCAACCAGGCAAGCTTGTCCCAGGCACAATACGCAGCAGATTATCTGAAACCATTCTTGCAATTCTCTTTACATTCCCCCATAATAAGAGCTCAGGAGTAACTAGACTTAAAAGAAGAGGCCCTGCAGAGGTACCTCAGCAGTGGCCTGAAAATACAGAAAAGAGAAAGGATAATGCTACTGGTGAAAAAAATAATTACCCAAAGCATTCGCTTTTGTATTCTATGAAAGGATTTTAATGTCATTTTCTCAAAAGCATGCCTAATCCATTTCCAACCTGAAAGAATATACTTTACATCTGAGAAGGGCAAAGTACTTGCTAAATTACAAATGCGACTTGGAAACATCAGCTTCTTCTAGCTGGTGACACGCTTTCCTCCTCCTCCCATCCACCATGTTGGTTTGAGTTAACGGCAGAAGGAAATGAATTAATAAATAGTAACTAAAAGTTCTTGTTGTTTTGGAGTTCTAGAAGTTTAAAAACATTATTCATACAACTATGTCAAATCAAAGGAAAGTCTCTGAATCTGAAATTTAATTAGATAAAATAAACATCTAACTCCAAAGTTCTTAAAAGTATTTACACATGTAAAATCTCAAAGTTTCTATCTACTTCCTCATCCTCCTTTCCTTCAAGCACGATTATTTCAGACTAAAATATAATAACATTTGGAGACTTTATTTTTTTCTTTTTTATTAATAGTGTCCCAGCATTATGCTTTCTTTTGTATTTTATCACAAATGAGAGGATTTATATCATGGCTTAGATAGATTACGAATTTATCTGGAAATTTAACTTTTCTTTATGGCTTTGCACTGATGGAGAAATATATTGATGCTACATATAATTCAATTTCAAAATAATTTCCAAAAAAGTCATGGAAAAGATGCAAAAGACTGACAAAGAATCTGACAGAGTATACTACTTATTAAGGAATGACAAAAGTATGGAGCTCTCAAATGAGCTTGCTCTTACATTTCTGGCCATCAAAATCTGGCATGATGGTGAACAACACAGCCTTTGGAAGCAGATGACCCAGGACCAAACCTAAACTCTGCCACGCAGCAGCTGAGAAACTTGAATAAGTCACCTATTCTTTTAGTGACTAAACTTCTTCATCTCTAAAATAGGAATGGTTTTATTGCCTGTGTCATAGACATGCCATGAGAATTTAATGAATTCATTTACATAAACTTCACAGAACAAATTCTGGCACATGGTAAACCTTTAATAAATGTTAGGGATTGTGTTTATGATCATGCTCATGATTTTGTTATCAGACTCCAGTCTCTCTTCTTCTTTGGTTTATCTCTTACCAAAACTCACATAGATTTGTATATATTAGGGATCTTAAAAAAGATTTGATGGTACTGAGGGGTGGGATGTGTAAGTTGGAAGGCAGGGAGGCCTACAGAGCAGCTACTGCCATTGTCCAGGTTAATAGAGTCAAGAATTTACTAGCTACTATGGGAATGAAGATGTGTAGACAGGGCCAGAGGAATTGACACACTCTAAAGATGAACATGGGAGCCTTATACCCTTCCCAACACATGTGCAACCACTCCCAATAAAGCACAGAAGCCAATCAGCCATAGGAAAACAGCACTGTCAAGTGGCTACCTCTGCCATGTTCCCCAAACCCTGCCTGTTTTGTAGAATCTCCAGTACTCAGCTGTCAAAAGAAGTTGGAGTATATGATCCTTAAGGTCTCTTGCCATTCATAAGAAATGTTATTTTTATCAGGGTAAGCATCAAGATTTGCAAAGTATTTTCCCTAACAAATATCTGAAGATGCTAGAGGGAGGATGGGGACAGGCATTTCCTCACAAAGAAAACAATCCCAGCAAATAGGATGAAACATGACCTCATTAAAATGGAAGGTGAGAATATAGGTATGATTTTATTTTTTGAATTGTCTTCATATTTCAAATATCTGATAATTAAATCAACAACTAAGAATGGCAAATGTGATCCAGAATGGAATGAGGCTAACATATAGAAAAGATGAATAAAAATACCCTAGCGAGCCTGTCACAACTCCTGTTTCAGTGTCTTGTTATATATAAGCTTTCACCTGGAGAATTGAATCCCAATAGATGAAAGAGCAGCTAAAGTGGGGCAGTATAAATTGTGGAAGGTGATTTGCATTACCATCCATGGACTGGAATCCTAGTTCGATGGAGCAAAAGGAGCGGGTTCACTAAGCTGTATTGATTTCTGCCAAAACAAACCTTAGCCAAGCATAATGACACATGCCTGTAATCTTAGCAACTCTGGAGGCTGAGGCAGGAGGATTGCAAGTTCAAGGCCAGTCTCAGCGACCTAGCAAGGCCCTAAGAAACTTAGCAAGACCGTCTCTGGTGAGTTGGCTGTATGGTTAAGTGGCCCTGAGTTCAAACCTTAGTACCTTAAAAAAAAAATCATTAATACAAAATACACCTTTTTATGATCAGGTCTAAAATTTCCCAAGTTTTGTATCCAGGTAAGGACTCAATGTGCATATTACTTCTGTGTAAAGGTCACCTCCTGGGAAATCTTTGACTCTAGGCAGAATTAGATATACACTCTCTGTTATACACCTCTGTGCTCATCCGCTTAGTAACAGCATATGCACCGTACTATAGGGTGCTGAGAGCTATCAATCATGTGCTATCAGGGAGTTATTCAGGACTCCTAAATAAACATAGAGGTTGGAGAGTAAATTGCTCTAGAGTCTCTTTCCTCCTGTGCTCTAGGATTAAGCTATTGAAGTACTCTATCACTTTATGTAATGAACATAAATAAGTACACTGTGATGATTTTCTTTCCTTTTTGCCCTAAAATAATTTACTTTCTCCATAGTCTAGTTTATGGATTTTTAAACCTGATACAGATACCAGAGTTATTTGGGAAAATATTTTTAAACATACATGGCTACATACCTGTCCTAGTGGATCAGCATCTCCTCTGTGAGGCACAGGTATCTGTTGCTGAGCTGGAAATTGAAACTACTCCTAAATGGGCAATTTCCTATACCTTGAGGCTTTACTGTTCAGCTCCAAGTATGGAGCCCTTCCAGCTGCCCAAAGCTAGGTTTATTTCTAAATCTCTACTTATAGACATTAGAAAACATTTTATTAGGAAAGAGATAGCTCCATGTGGCAGAAAAGCATGTAGAAAGCAGACTGAGGCCTCAGGTACAGGGAGCAGAAAGTGAGGAACAGAGTCCAGAGGACCTCAGTGGCACTTGACTCATGTCTAGATTCTGCACAAATGGCCAAATCCTGACTGTAAGAGAGGTAATAGTCAGCTGGTGGCAAGCACATATTCTAGAATCATACTTGGATTTCCAACCCTAACCTTGCCATTTACCAGCCAAATGACTTTGAGCAAGCCTCTCATCCTCCCTATGTTTTCTCCTCAGTCAAATGGAGATAATAATGGCACCTTCCTCCTAAGTTGTTATGAGGAATAAATAAGATAAAATAGAAAACAGTTTTGGGCCAATGCCTGGAATGCAGAGAATGTTCACGATGTGTCAGCCTTTACTACCATCATTGTGCCACTATTGTATGTCCTGGACTGAGGCCTAACTGCAGGAAACTGCTTCCTCCAACTGTACAGACCAGCTTGTTGTCAAACTCTAGGCATCCTTCTGCTCCATGGTCTGGATGTTCTGTGCTTTGAGTAGGTGTCTCTCAGCAGCAGTCCAACTAACTAAAGAAGTCCCAAAAGGCAAAAAGAACATCAAAACAAGTGCACCAGTACCTTCTTTCTACCATGTTAGGTTAGAAAAGTCACTGTCTTCTTGGGTTCTGCCTGGAGAATACATCCCCCAGCAACAAGACTCCCCTGCATAGTTCTATACTGTGTATCATACTTCTGTTTCCATTCACAGCTAATCCCTTTGTATATGGGCTAGAAAAGGATTCCTTTCGAAACATATTGCTGAGTTTTTATATCTCTGGATCTTAAAGTTAAAAAAAAAAGGCAGCACAAGAGGAATATTTCCATGTGCCTGGGCAAAAACGGAATCTTTTGAGGGGAGTGAGGGGTGCTGGGGATTGAATCCAGGGGCTCTTTACCATTAAGCTATATCCTCAGCCCTTTTCATTTTTTTTTTTTTTAATTTTGAGACAGGGTCTCACTAAGTTGCCTGGGTTGGTCTCAAATGTGCCATCCTCCTGCCTCAGCCTCCAGAGTAGCCATATTACAAGAGTGTGCCATGGTGCCCAGCACAAAAATGTAGTCTTATTCTAGGTTCAGAAATATCACAAAACTCGTTTTAATGCGCAGTATTGCTTATGTGAACGTCTTCTCATGTGTTGCTAACATCCATGAGGCTGTAATATCTTAAAACACAGACACTAGATCCTGTTAGAGAAGGGAGGGGCAAGAGTGACACCAGGGAAGTTAAAAAGTCCCAAAAGAAAAGGAGGTCCTGAAAGAGTATTGTGGAGGCAGAAAGGATCAAAGTTACCAGTGGCCCAGCTTACTCAGAGGCACACCTGGGAAGACTGAAGCAAGGGAGGAGCTTCTCACTGAAAGTTGCCCAGTTACCAGGATAGCTGTGAAACTGAGGTTTAAGTTGATGACTAGTCAAAAAGTATTCTCACACTACATGGTCATGTTTTATACAAGAAAAAAGGAGCAAAATTACATTTTATATGATTTTTTTTTAAATTTTTTCTTAGTTGTAGATGGACACAATGTCTTTATTTTATTGCTTTGTATGTGGTGCTGAGGATCAAACCCAGGGCCTCACGCATGTGAGGCAAGCGCTCTACCGCTGAGCCACAATCCCAGCCCCACATTTTATATGATATTTTAATTACACAGACTTTTTTATTTTCAAGTGAAAGTAACTAAGAAACAAGGAATGCTGCTTAGAACTCACTCAGTATAGCTTTTTTGGAAACTAAGTCATTAATAAGAAGAAAAAGAAGGGGCACTGCTTTAGTGAAGTATGCTTTATATTTTCTACTTGAGTAAAACTGAACAAGACTAAAAGAATCACCATCAAAATAAGCCTTAGCAATGATCAAGAATACAAGTGACCATAAATGTTGATGGGAATGTTGGTAAAAAGGTACACTCATACATTGCTGATGGGACTGCAAATTGGTTCAACCACTTTGGAAAGCAGTATGGAGAGTTCTCAGAATACTTGGAATGGAGCCACCATTTGACCCAGCTATTCCACTCTTCAGTCTATACCAAAGGACTTAAAATCAGCATACTATAATGATGTGGCCATATCAATTTTCATAGCAGCTAAATTCATGATAGCTATGCTATGGAACCAACCTAGGTACTACCCTTCAATAGATGAATGGATAAAGAAAATGTGGTACATATACACAATGGAATTATTACTCAGCCATAAAGAAGAATGAAATTATAGTATTTGCCAGTAAGTGGATGAAACTACAGGCTACCATGTTAAGTGAAATAAGCCAATCCCAAAAAATCCAAAGACTGAATATTCTCTCTGATATGGGGATGCTCACTCACAATGTGGGGCAGGGGATAGGAGTGGAGGTTCACTGGATTAGGACAGGGGAAAATGGTGAGAAGAGAGGTGGGATGAGAATGAGAGAGTAGAATGAATTGGACATAACTTTCTTATGTTCATATATGAATACATAAGCAGTGTAACACCACATTATGTACAACCACAAGAATGGGAAGTTGTACTCCATGTATGTATGATATGTCAAAATACATTCTATTTTCAGATATAACTAAAAAGAACAACTTTTAAAAAAGCAAAATAATAAGCCTTAGATCCACCATTCCAACTTGATCACTTTCAACAATTGGTATATTGCCTTCCGGTTTTATTTTTCTGCCCCAATTATTTATATAAATTTTCAGCTATATTGTACAGATAACACTGAATTTTTTATTTTCACTCAGCATTATCACATAAGTATTTTATCCAACTCTGAGAAAAAAACTGGAAAATAGAAGGATTAAATAAGTCATTTTAGCTAAATTGTTTTAATTTAATTAAGGTTAATATTGGTTAACAATGTTAAAGATAAATCACCTATAATTTTCTGCCACTGATATATGACAGAACACTGATATATGTTCAATATGGTTTCCCATTCCCAACATTTTCCCTGCATGAGCACCCGTACTGCCCTATATGAAGTACGGGAGTTGCTTTTGAGCCACGAGAATGTTCAGAGAACAGAGTGTAAAAGAGGAATTAACAAGAAAATTCAATCTCATCTTCCCTCCCTTATCTCCTGCTCAAGTTCTGCCTGGCCTCGATTGTCTTCCCACCCTCTATTTAATCTATAGCAGATAATTTCTCATGTCCAGTTGAAGGAGCAGATACTAAGAAGGCAAAGAGAACAGAACGATGCAGAGAAGAAAAACAATGTGAGGATTCTGTCAAATGCTAAGTATATCAATTTCAATTATGCATGGTGGAACTGGGGAAATAGCCACAGGTTGGGTTCAGGGAAACAACAAACCAACTGTGAGTCAGATCTTGGCCAAAACCCCCATTGATACCTGATCTGCATAGGTCTCTACTTTTACTGGAGGGCCACAATGACATTTTGGATCTTCTGAAATTGATGCCAGTTCAGAGCCAATGTGCTTTAGTCCCCAAAAGTTCTGATTATTTCCTTTTCCCCAATGTATGGTTACCCTGGTGAAAGGCCATAGGTGCCTTTGGGGAAAGGATGGGAGAAAGATTAACAATATAATTTCTCATTAGTGTACCAGAGTACTTCCTCAAGGGTCTTGCCTCCCCTTCAAAGGTTCTGGGTCTATAAGCTGGCTCAAGTCTGGGAATTGGTTAAGGAGCCAAGCATGATTTTGTGTTATTATGATTCAAAGAAGACTTACATACATATGTCTTGGAATCTTTGTGCTTATACAGATCAAGTAAGAATTTAATAGGTTCCCCATCTACTTCACTTCTGGGACAGCATTATTAATCACTGGCAGGGTTACAGCCCTCTGCAGCAGCTACAGCTATTAAAGCACAGGGTACTCTCTGGAGTTAGTGGCTGATCTCAGGGGGCAGGACTAGTTTCTTTGGCAGTGCAGCAGGCAAGTGGGATATGAACATGTTGCAGCTCTCTATGGCAGGAAAATACCCACTTAGTATAGTGACTTCTTTCCAGGTTCTTTTCTTACAAATTTGAAGAATGAAACTATGGACAACAGAGGGGGAGAGTGAAAGAGTAGAATTTATTCAAGTGAGAAGAAACAGAGCTCTCACTAGGTAAGGGGGACCTGATAGCAGGTTGCCACCTAAGCACACTCGTCTAGGTTAATAGCTACTGAGTGGGATCACTATCTATGTTAATCAGATATTGGAAAAATGCTAAGGCTATTGGTCAGTATCACATATTGGAAAAGTGTCAAAGCTATTAATCTGGCCCATGACCTACTGATTGGTTGTGCCCTTTTCACCCTTGTGTCTGGCTTTCATTCATGCTTAATGTTTTCCTATCATTCCAGGAAAAAGGTGTAGGCTGAACTATTTGGATTGTTTCTACAGGTAAATTTTATGGAGTGGTCTTTACATTTAAAGAAACCTTGGGAAGGGGGCATTGCCCTAACTGCTTACCTCTATTTTACCATCTATCTTATCTATTCAATAGGTGTACACGAGCCAGATCATTTTGATCATTGCTTTGTCTGTCCTGTTCACTAGGATAAGTATGCCTACCTTGTAACTGATGGTTGAGTGTTGCCAATTGGCTTTGCCATTCCAGGATTCAATTATATATATGCTTCAGATTTTAAGTTTCCCAACTGAGTGACTGCAGCTCCCGCTGTCAGGCCTGGCATACAGAAAAGAGCAATGACAGAGCTCTTCAAGGATGCTGGTACTCTCATCACAAATCTGTTTCTTACAGATTGGTGAAGGGCATATCTTCTGGAGCTTCACAGTGTGGACAAGAAAGTATTAGGCAACAAATTCACTCCTGCATTTCAATCTCCTTAAGCTTTTGAATTGTGTCACAACAGTGAGTCAACAGATACCAAGCATTTCCAGCTCATTCACAGTAGGCCATTTTTTGATCCATATTTCAGCCAACCAATCAAAAAAACTATTAGCACCTATTTTTTAACTTTCCAAGCTGCAACATTAAATCCAGAATCTCTGATTAATGGATCCAGGTCAAAACTTCAGCCTGGGTCTAATTTCATGTTTCTTCCACACCCTTAAAAGCCATTCCCATACATGTTCTGCAGACTTCTCCTTGTATGAATCAGAAAACTCAAGAAGTTCTTTTGGAACATGGCATACCTCTTCATAGGTCACACTGTGAACTTCACCTCTAGGGGCCTGCTGAGAGGAGTCTGAAGGCCAAAGTGGGTGGTGAGAGTGGGTCCTGAGGAGCACCAGCATTGTCAAGCTCAGCATCTGCATCAGGAAAAGTCATTACTATTTCCATAGGCAATGTAGAATTGCCTCCAGCAGTGGTAAAGAGGGTGTTGGGAGACTACTTCCTCTAGCAAAATAAACTCATCAGAATTTAGCAGTCTAATGTCCCCAGCTTCATTAGAGTTCTCCTACATGTCTCCATCTCAACTTAAAGGATCCAGTTCTTTTCTAGTCAGTGCCCTCACTTTGCACACACCCTTTAAGGCTGAGAGTTAAACTTGTCTTGTAATTCAATCAATTGCATGATGAGGATATATGTTTGGCTTTATGGCAACTTCAGCCCTATGACTACATGAGAGAAAATTCTCCTTCAAATCACATATATAAGCTTTAAATTTTTATGTGCATCTGGAGCTGAGAAATTGAATCCTTGAGCCCATTCTTTTCTTTTATTGCTTTGTACAGTGATGGTAGGAGCAACCAATCAACACCATTATACTCCTTAGTTTTTCAAAATCATTCAAAAGTCTAATGTATAGAGCCACTAAATCCCTTGCCTCTCACAAGTGATGAATTAAGAGTTTCAAATTCATTTACTTTGCATATCTCTTCAAATAGTTCATGTCATGGAGAACATGGTAGTGCTCTTCATACTACCAGAAGGAGAGTCTTTAGGTTTAATCAAATTAAATTTAATTAAACTTTAGGTTTACATATACACATATATAATTGACTTCACATTTAGAAGCTGGATAGTCCGACAATGGTCATCTGCATGCTGGACAGTCCTAGAAACCAGTAGCTGCTCAGTCTAAGAAACTAGAGCCTCAAAGCAAGAAGGACCAATGATGCAGCTCCAGTCTGAGACTGAAAGCCTGGAAGTTCCCTGGAGAGTCTCTGGTGTGAGTTCCTATTGAAAGATTGAAAGACTGAAGAAACTGGAGTCTGATGTCCATAGACGGTGGCAGCAAAATAGAGCTTGCATGCACTTGTGGGCTTCCTCTTTCTTTCACTTTTTTGCCATTGGGGTCCCCAGCCTATTGGACAGTGCTGCCCATATTCAGAGTATGTCTTCTCCCCTTAGTTTGCTGTCCCACCTGGCAGATGTCTGTGGAGACACCCTCACAGATATATCCAGAAGAGTGCTTTACTGTGTATGTATACCACATTTTCTTTATCCATTCATCCACTGATGGACTCCTAGGCTAGTTCCATAGTTTGGGTATTATGAATTGTGCTGCTATAAATATGGGTATGCATGTATCACTGTAGTAAGATGACTTTAAGTCTTCAAGGTAAATACCAAAAAGTGGTATATCTGGGCTATATGGCGGATTCATGCCTAGTCTTTTGAGGAATCTCCATACTGATTTCCATAGTGGTTATACTAATTTATGGTCCCATCAACAGTGTAAGTGTTCCTTTGTCTCCACATCCTCCCCAGCATTTATTATTATTTGTATATTTTTATTTGTTCTGTTTAGATATACATGCCAGTAGAGTACATTTTAATATATTATACATTCTTAGAATATATCTTATTCTAATTCTAGTTAGGATCCCAATCTTATACATGATATGGAGTTCCACTGTGGTGTATTCATATATGAACATGGGAAAGTTATGTCTGATTCATTTCACTGACTCTCCTACATAATTGGATTTTTTCATCCATAAAGAAAAATGAAATTATAACATTTGCAAGAAAATGAGTGGAACTGGAGACCACCCAGTTAAGCGAAGTCCCATCACTAAGGGTGCCTACTAAATGTTTATCTATTCCAAATATCTTTTTATAAAGTTAGATGAAAGAAGATCCAGAGCTAGAATGTCACATAAACAGACTTCATATTCAAGTGAGTTTGGATAATAATCTATTTGTCCAGAATTCACAGATGGAAGCCAGCAGAAAACCTAGTCCTAGGACCAGGAGCATAGTTGTTTCCTGCCCCTAAGATGCCACAGAGCAGAACCTGAAATTCCATTAAAAACAGAGTCCTTCTAGGGTAAGATACTGCCTGATCCTGAACAACCTTTTTAAATAAATCTACATGTTAGGGAAGATATGGCAATAATACATGATATATCTGTAAGACCATTCTTTTCTTTTTAATTTTTTTTTAGTTGTAGGTGGACAGAATATCTTTATTTTATTTTTATGTGGTGCTGAGGATCGAACCCAGTGCCTCACACGTGCTAGGCGAGCACGCTACCACTGCGCCACAATCCCAGCCTCCATCTGTAAGACCATTCTGTCACTATTGTCCCAGCTCTTTTCTTTCCAGACTACAAAATTTTTGGGGAGTCTATTTATCTTTCTCTTAATAATTGTATGACTGTACACAGAGTAATATATCTTTCTAAGCAATGTTGACCTCATTTGTAAAAAAGGAGAAAATATTTACCTCTCTCTATGGTTGTACAGATTCATTCATTCATTTATTCCATAGCTATTTATAGGTTAATTAGCCAGTTTGAGACCTAGTCTATTTCTAACATTCTTCCAACAGCTGAGAACACAGCAGTGTGCAGAATAAGCAATATCTCCACCCTCTGAGATTAAACAATAGTGGGGAGGCAGAAGTTGAGGAAATAGAAAATAAATACATAGGTAGTTCTCTGGTGATAAGAGCTACAAAGTGTCCCATTTGTATATAAGGTAATTAGCAACGGCCTCCAAATGATCATGAACTTTCATGATGGAACAGCCTTCCTGGGATCAGTGTCCTAACAAAAAACATACCAGAGAACCACCTCGCTCTTTCCGCAATAGGAGGACACAGCAAAAAGGACCACTTAGGAACCAAAACAAAGACCTTCACTGCACCAGTGGCTTGATCTTGGACTTGCCTGCCTTTAGAAGCATGAGAAGAAAATGACTGCTTCTTATAACCACTAAGTTTATGGTATTTTATTATGGAAGTCTTAGTGGACTAATTTGGCGATCCTTTACCTTATTGACTGTCTCTTCCTAAAACCCTCTGTGCCTTTGGTCTTTGAGTGGTACCATCATTCTGGTTTTTCCCCATTTTTCCACTGCTTCTTTTTCTTTGCTTTGGCTCTATTTAAAAGAATTCTGCTAATCCCATCCCTTATTACATATGTTTTGATCTTTTACCCCATTTTTACTGCTATAGCAATAATAAAAATGATTCAAAACCCAGGGGTCCTGACCATCCCTACCCCCTGACTCCATTTGAAAGATAAGCCACTTTCTGCTATTTGCAAATGTAAGGTGTTTTGCTTAGAAAAGACTCAAGGAAGTCATGGATCACCATGAATTTTGTTAGGATTGAGGCATGCGCAATTTTACGCTAAATGAGGTTGTTTGAGCAATCAGTGAAAGCTCATAGAGCTCTCTGCCAAAGTCTTCCCTGGAGTGGTAGCAAATACTAAAACTTTTTAACCTGCATTACCAATAGGCCAGATACCAAGGACTCAAAGTCCATTGGACCACATGCTTAATTTGATTCTTCAATAACCAGAATATTTTTGCTGAACAGTCAAAAGCTAAATTGATATGTAATTAAAAGCATCTTTTGCCTGCTGGCACTCCGTGAGAATCAGCATGTTTGTCTAATAGAAGGGCAAAGACAATTAATGAAGTTCTCAATAATGGAATTAGGATTTCACAGAGGGAAATGCTTACCTACAGTGTATCCTACTTAAACAAGGCATCCTCAACTCCACATGACCCACAGCCAGGGAGAAAAGCAGTCGTTATTGACTATAAGGTTGACTGATTTGATACAAATGGAGGTAACATTCCTCGCTTTCTCAGTAAAATATTGACTGTTAATAAGTAGGACTCGGTAATATCCCTTGAAGTTTTACAAGCTTCCTTATGATTCATTCATTTAACAAGCTACCTAACTGACTGCTGAACATGCAGAGGCACTGTAGAAAAGTTAAAGGTAAATTAGGAACATTTCCTCCAGATGAGAAATTGACAATCTAGTAATATGGTAAAATATGCTCTTAAATAATGACAAAATAAATGGAAAGTAAATGATTCAAGAACTGTCCAGATAAAATATTACATATTTCACTTTTTTTTTAATATCAGAGAACTCACTCTTAGGGCCTTAGTGCCAGAATAGGAAGCATTGGAAGGCGAGATTAAGGAAGCTGCATTTAATGTGCATTATCTTTTACAAGTAATTCACATTATTGGACAATTACTTGTTACCTATAAAGTGCAAGGGTGTGGGGAAGGCAGTAGAGACAAAAGACACAGTGACCAAGTCCCTGTGTAGCTCTGAATCTCAATCAGGAAAGCACATCTATGTGATTGAAGAGCACTAGAACTGTGTGTCCTATCCTAACCTGGCAATGTTTAGGCAGTCTTCATTCCCCAGGCCTCCACCAGCCACCTCATGCTCCCCTCTTCCTAGCCAGCAACTCAGAATTGGGCTGTGGGGTTGAAAATGCCTATTACATAAAAGATCCACTTGTGAACCATAGATGGTGTTGGTGTTTTATCTACTCCAAAACTCCATCCTTACTGAGAAAAAAAAAAATTAGGGTAGCCAAACATGTTGGTCATTCAGCTGAGCATGAATGTGACTTAAGACTACATACTAGGCAATGTGTCTTAATTAGATATGATAATCCTCTTTACAAAAGCTAGATAAACATTATGTGTTCATAGTAAGCTCCTTAGCTTGTTGGTGAAAATGCCCTTCTGTTGGGTAGCTGAAGGCAGCTGGACACAGCCCCATGGTGGCAGGTAATAAAAGGTGACTCCTGTTATGTCACACAAGCAGCAATGTTCATTCATTCATCCTAATAGTTTTAAATGTACAGGACTCTGTATAAACTGGAAATTCCTTTGTAACATGATTATACTATTTTTTCTTAAAAAAAAGGAAAATGCTTTACACTGTAACCTATAGATATGTAAATATTATTATGTGGCAATATCATTATGTGGCAGTTTTAAAAAACTCTTGTTTTTCTGAAAGCCTAAATGAACTTCAAAAATTTAATGTGCTTACTGCATGTATTCACTTTTTGTTTTCATTCAACAAACATTTAGCATGGTGTGCTAGATATATACTTGTGATTTCAAACATGATCAAGCATAACCTCCCTACTCTCCATAGGGCTTAATTAACCACATGGCCCCAGAAAGGAGGAGTATCGAAGAAAGACAACAGTGCTCACCCTTAGAAGGTGGCCATGGGCATGCCAGGCCAAGATAAAAGCTAACGTAAGAAACCCCAGAGGTTTATGGGACAAGCAAGTAAGAAACTTTATGTTCAAGGCTTGGTTTAATTCCATATAAACTTAACAATACTTCTTATCCAGGGAGTCTTGGTGTTTTTTGATAGGAAGAAACTAAAAATAGGAAATACTGACTGTGAACTTTGAGTGTTCCTTCTAAATCAAACCCTCCTGGAGAGCTCGTCTACAGTGTGTTCAAGGCTGATGAAAGCATTCCGGGTGAAGAACATGTCTTCTCTGGAAGGGAAAGCCAACTCTAAATCCTAAGAAAAAATGTGGAGGAAGCATTATAACATAGTGAATGTTTTAACAGCTACAAAGTTACTCTACCAAACCCACCCAGAATAGCCATGAAACATTACCTGTGTATATACAATATGAATCAGTTACTTGAAGAGTTTATTTCATTGAGAAAGAGAGCACTCACTTTTATATGCATGAAATAATGATCGGTGTTTTCCCCATCATTTTTGATTCCTATGTGCAATATCCTTGATAAGTATCATCTGGTAGAATTTATATTATTCCACAACTGAAGTCTAGATGGGTTAAGGATATGACACAAATACATTAACTCAGGATAGGAGAGATGATGCTTGGTTTAAGGCCAACGCTCAGTCTACCATTTGACTTTAAACTAGTTCTGGACAACATTTTTCTAAATTAGCTGTAAATAAGAAAAGAAATGAACTCTGAGTCACCTTGCAACTGAACCAAAGCACCTCAAATCAGTGTCACCACTCCAGCCAACTAGGAGTGGCCAACAGCCAAGTAATCTCATAAATCCCATGTATTTCTTGTGGAACTAGTGATATTTTGCTTAGAAATTCAGAGAAATCCTCTCTCCTCTCTTCCCATCCCTCCTAATGTAGGATGAGCCCTTTCTTTCTGGTATCCTTGCTGAGGAGGCAGAAGATTATTGTGACCATTTTTCCTGTTATTAGTTCATGTTTGTTTACATTTATTATTAATTGTGCCTTTGGGTGAGTTTTGACAAATGTATAATTTAATGTAATTATTATCCCTATCAAGATACAGATTCCCATCTTCTTCATTACCCGAGAATTCCCTAATACCCCATCTCAGCCAAATCTCCATCCTCAACACAGCCAGCAACAGCTCTGACTTCAAAGTCCATAGAAGATTTAACCTGTACTAAGAATTTCATAAAAGTTCACTCATATATGCTTCCCTCACCCCTTTTAGTTTAGGCTTCTTTGCTTCAACATAATTTCCACCATGTCATTGAGAAATTTGATACTTCTCTTTGTTGTTGTCGTTGTTGTTGAGTAGTATTACATTGTATGAATATACCACAATTTGTTAGCCGTTATGGTGTTGATGGGCATTTGGCTTGTTTTCAGATATAGCCTATAAAGAATAAAGCTGCTATAAATACACATGAACAATTCTTTTGGGGTATGTATGATTCTTTCCATTACTCTCTGGTCAATACTAAAAAGGATGATAGAGTAAATAGATGTTTAACTTTGTAAAAATAATTTAAAACTTGGGGCTGGGGCTGTAGCTCAGTGGTAGAGCGCTTGCCTAGCATGCGTAAGGCACTGGGTTCGATCCTCAGCACCATATATAAATACTAAATGAATAAAATAAAGATTCATCAACAACTAAAAATATTTAAAAAAAAAATTTAAAACTGCAACATTTTTTTTCCTTTGAAGGTGACAGCATTTTACTCTCCCATCAGAAATGCATGAAAAGTGCAGTTGTTTTACTTCATCAGCATAACTGGCTGTAATCAATCTTTTTAATTTTAGCCTGTCTGATAGATATAGTGGTATCTCATTGTCATTTTAGTCTGCATTTCCCTGACGACTAATTGTATTGATGATTTTTTTCATATTTAAATAGGTCATTCATTTATTTTCCTTTGTAAAATGTCTGTTCAAATCTTTTGACCAATTTTAAATTGGGTTGTGTGTCTTTTCAACTCAAAGAAATTCTTTATATATTCTCAATATAAGACCTTGGTAGATATACATTTTGTGAATATTGTCTGCCTGTCTGTGGCTTACTTCTTTAATTTTTAGTGAAATCTCCTATTTATGATATAAGAATTTTATTTTTCCACACTGATATCCAGCTATTCTACACTATTTTTTGGAAATACTTTCTATACTAAATTACTTTGAAATATTTGTCAAAAGTCAATTAATTAGGCTAGGCAAGGTGGCATACTCTCGTAATCCCAGCAGCTTAAGAGGCTGAGTCAGGAGGATAGCCAGTTCAAAGCCAACCTCAGCAAAAGCAAGGCACTATGCAACTCAGTGAGACCTGTCTCTAAATAAAATACAAAATAGGACTGGGGATGTTGCTTAATGGTCAAGTGCCACTGAGTTCAGTCCCCAGTACCCCCTCCCCACCAAAAAATTAATTATAAAACTCCAAGTCTATTCCTAAATTTTATTTGTTCCATCAATATATTTGTCTAAACTTAATTCAGTTTCACATTGTCTTATATATTGTACCTTTATGGGAAGTCTTGAAATGAGATCACATAAGTTTTCCAACTTTGTTCTTTATTCTATTCTAGGTGCTTTAATTTCCATGTAAATGTTAGAAGTGGCTTGTCAATTTCAACATCAACTAAAAAGTTCTGCCAGGATTTTTAATTAGGATTGTATTAAATGTATGTTGACATTTTTACAACACTGGTATTTGTATCATGTATTTCTGCCAAATTCATTTATTGGTTCAGTGGTTTTTTTTAAATTTCCAAATGATTTTCAGAAAATTAATTAACCTGTTAATAATAATTTCCTTATTTCCCATCCACAGGATTTTTTCTTTCCTGATTACACTGGTTAGGGCCCACAGGACAGTCCTGAGTGGAAGTGAGAGACAAAGCACTTAGTCTTTCTTCATTAAGTGTGATATTATCTGTAGGTTTTTCATGGCTGAGTTTTATAGATTGAGGAAGTGTGCTTTGATTCCTATTATTCTGAGAACTTTTATCTTGAATATGTGAAATGCTTTTACTCGGTATATTGAGATTAATTATATGATTTTTCTCTTTAGTCTATTACCAAGATGAATTACATTGATTGATTTTCTGATAATAAACCAACCTTGAAGAGGCATTAGTGGTGGAGCAATGAGCATAGCTGCCTTCCTATAATTAACCAACCTTGTATTATTCTTGAAAACTTCACTTCACCATGAACAGTGATTTTATATATATATTATCCATGTGTATGTATGCATATATCATGCCATATTAGTCTATTGTTTTCTGTTGCTAATAATTCAATACTACAAACTAAGTCAAAAAGAAAAGAGATTTATTTTGGCTTGTGGTTTCTGTCCAAAGTCAGAAAGCCACATGTAGTGATAGCCTTCTTGCCAACAGAGTCCCAAGACTGCACAGGACATCAGATGGCAAGAGATAAGAAGCATATGCTTGTGTATGTGTAGTCTCTGGTCCATCTCTTTCTTCTTATAAAACAACTAGTATTCAATCATGTCAGCTCCACCCTGATGACCTTATCAAATCCTAATCATTTCCCACAGACCTATCATCTATAAACCATAAAATCCCATTATGGAAATTAAACTCCAACATGAGTTTGGAGGAGATAAATCAGGTTCATAACATATCATGTATACAATATGTATATTTATGTATGTAGTAACATTATGGTAACTTTTAGTTGTGAACTTGACTAAGGACTAACTACATATCTAGTAGAGCATTATTTCTAGGTATGTCTGTGAAGAAGTTTCTAGAAAAAAATAATATTTGAATCCATGGACTACAGAAGATCCACCTTTAACTAGTATGAGTGGCACCATCCAATTAGTTGAAGGCCTAGATAGAACAAAAAGGCAGAATAAAGGCAAAAACATCCTCTCTCTCTCCTGGAGCTGAAAAATTCTTCTTCTCCTGCCCCTGAACATTAGAATTCCAAATTTTCCATCCTCTGGACTCTGGGACTTGCACCAGTAACACTCCATTTCTTCAAACATTCAGCCTTGGACTGAGAGTTACATCATTGATTTCTCTAGGTCTGGAGCCATCAGAGTTGAGCCAAGTCAATCTATGGTTTCACTGGTTCTTCAGTTTGCAGACAGATATGGTGGAGTTCTCAGGCTCCATCATTACATGAACCAATTCTCCTAGTAGTCTTCTCTCATATATCCATCTTTCTATTTATTTATTTATTTATTTATTTATTTGTACTGGTGTGGAACCCAGGGGCACTTAACCACTGAGTTCATCCACAGTCTATTTTCATTTTGGGAGAGGGTCTTACTAAGTTGCCGAGACTGGCCTCAAATTTGCAATCCTCCTGCCTCAGCCACCCAAAGCATTGGGATTACAGGTGTGCACCAATTCATTCAGTTCTACCTATTTTTCAATATGTAGATAGATGAAGAGAAAGCAAGAAAGAATAGTATCTTGGTTCTGTCTCTCTCGAGAGCCCTGAACAATGCACATACATTTGTCCTCCAGTGTCCATGAGGGATTAATTCCAGGATCTTACAAGTGTTACTAAAATCCAAGGAAGCTCAAGTCTCTTAGATAAAATGGTGCAGTATTTGTACTACACCTATGCACATCTTCCCACTTAAATATCTTTAGACTTCTTATAATACCTAATAGAATGTAAACACTAAACAAATAATTGCATTCTATTAGTTAGAAAATTATGACCAGGAAAAATGTCTGTGCATGTTCCACACAGATGCAATTTTTTTCAAATATTTTTGATTTGTGGTTTGTTGAATTTATGGATACAGAATCCACATATACAAAACCAACTATACATACAATCTTTTATATATTTAGTCTGTTTTTTGTTCTCTAAAATAATAATTAAAATCCAGACATTTTACTGTAATCACTGGTTTATATACATCCCACCAGTTTTTTTGTTTGTTTGTTTGCTTGCTTTTCATATAATTCAGGAGATAATTTTAAAATATCCCTTGAGTGTTTTTCCTTGACTAATTTACAAGTATGCTGTCTAATTTATAATTACTAAGAGTTGTTATCAGTATTTTATAGTTATTCATTTCTAATGTAATACTGTTGTAGTCAGTAAATTTTCAATTTTTTGGTATTTCTTATTAATTATTTTGTGGCTCAGCCATGCCGTCTTGGTGAATGTTATGAGTACTGTTGCAAAAAATATTTATTGTGAAGTTGCTAGATACATATAATATCAAAAACTCCATACATCTCAATTTGGTTAAGGTGACTGGTAATTTGTTCAAATCATGCACACACACACACAAATGATTTGTTCTTTGTGCTATTATTGGCATGTATCTTACCATTATATGTTATATACCTAAAATTCATTGTTAATGCTTTTACTTTTAATCAGTTATATTTTAAATAAAGTAAGGAATGATGAAAAAAGTAGTTTATATCTACCTTTTCTGGTATCATATATATCTTCATAAAGATCTGAGTTTCTAACTAACATCATTTCCCATGGGCTTAAGAAATACTTGTTACATTTTTGGTTAAATATCTTCTGGTGACCCGTTATCTTAGCATTCATTTTTAAATGTTAGTATTTCATCTTAATTTTTGAAGGATAATTTCATTGCATAAATAATTCCAGGCTTATTTTTCTCTTTTAGTAATTTAAAGAAATGTTGGCTTGTACTGTATTTCAGGATAAAAAAGGCAAACATTTTGAACATTGTTCTCCTGTGGATAAAAATATATTCTTTATTTTTGCTTTCAGCGACTAGCGAAGATGTTTCTAAATTTTAATTTATTTATGTGTACCCTACATAGGGTTTACAAATATAATTATATCTGCATGTTGATATTTTTCATCAAATTTGAAAAACGTTTGGTCATGTTTTATTCAAATATTTTTCTTCCTCAATCTCACCATCCTCTTTTCTGAGACTCTGACTACACAATATTATATTGCTTGATATTTTCCCACAAGTAGCTGAGGCTAAGTCCATTTTTAAAGTTTTTATCCTTTTTGTATTTCAGTTTAGATCCTTCTAGTGTCCTGACCTAAAACTCAGTAATCTAGTAATTCAATCTACTGCTAAGCCCATCCAGTGAATGTTTCCTTTCATGTACTGTAATTTGTTAGATCTAGTATTTTTATTTGGTTGTTTTTATAATTCTGTTTCTCTGCTGAGATTTTTTGACATGTTGACTTATTAAGGTTTTTTTGTTTGAAATCATTTAACATCTTATATAATAGTTTTTTTAAGACTTTGTATAATAATTCAATATGTGTGTCATTCCTTGGTCTCTTTTATCAACTATTTTTTCCTCCTGGTTATGATTTACATTTTCTTGCTTTTTCACTTGACAAATAATGTCTATTGTTTGTTGGACAATTGTTTGTGGATGCTCATTGTTAGGAATCTAGATCTTGTTGTTCCCTCTTAAAGATGATCAAATTAATTTTTTGGAAGGTAGTTAATTGAAAGTAGACTGGTTTCATCCTGCCAAGGTGTTTGCTAAAGGATTTGTTAGGGCAGAAATAGAAGAGATCTTACTCTAGGGTTACTACAACCCCCTCCTTCCTGGCCTTCCTAGCATCTCAACTGAACATTTGATATGTTCAGTGAGGTCTCTGCACTCTGATTGTTAGCAATCCTAACATCTCTCCAGCTTATACTATTTCTTGAATGCCCATTCAGTTAAGAATCATCAGCAACCAATTTCTGCAAACTAGTAAAGTCTCACCTACACATTAATGGTAAGCCACAGGCTCAGAAAAATTCATATTCAGATTTCTGAAATTTCTTCTCTAAATAGCATTGTACATTCTACCCTGAATATTTCAACACCCTTACATGTTGAAATAATTTTCCTTTGTCTAGTAAAACAGCTGCCTTCTGTCTGAGCTCCTCCTTTTATCATTTGGACAGTGCCCCCGACTAGAAGCCAGAGTAAACATGGAATTCACCTTACTTATTTTCCTTTTTCAAGAATCACAGATTAGCACTATCTGTTTTCCAGTGCTTGAAAAAGCTTCTTTCAAATATTTTGTCCAGTTTTATACTTGTTAATGGAGGGAAGGTAAATCTAATAATCATTTCTCTGTAGTGGATATGGACTTATAAGCCATTGCTGAAGGTTGTATTCTCCTCTTATCTCATATAGAGGGAATAAGTGCAGAGAGAGAGAGAGAGAAAGTTTCAACAACAGAAACTCTTGGTCACTCAAAGCTTTCAATGTGTGAAATACCCACACTTCCAATCATAATTAAATAAAACTACCCTACTTCAGCCTACAAAACATGCATTTACTCGTAACCACACTTCTTGCTTTGTTTAGGGAAACTGAGAAGAAAATGAATCAAACTATACCCGGTAAGGTAGCCTTGTAAGGCAGGAGCTTTATAGACATTTGACCACTTGGATTGCTGCATTAGTCAAAATTTGTTCCTGTGTATGATTATCAATATGTGAGTCTCTGGCAAATTTTATCTTAAAGTGACATTTAACCTATTCATCGCATCAAAGTGCAACTTCTTTGAAGATCAGAATTGCTATGGCTAAGGTAATCATATAATGCATTATCTAAACTGAGAAGCTTTGACAGTTTTAATAATGACATAATAATAGAGTCATGCACCATGACTGGGACCCATGGACACTCAATTCATGTTGTATTGGTGAAGAAATAATCACAAAATGATCTCCTGTCTGGAGCTGTGAAGGTAAAAAAGTAAAGTAATCCCAGCACTTTGGGAGGCTGAGACAGGAGAATTGCGAGTTCAAAGGCAGCCTCAGCAATGGCGAGGCGCTAAGCAACTCAGTGAGACCGTGTCTCTAAATAAAAGACAAAATAGGGCTGGGAGTGTGGCTCAGTGGTTGAGTACACTTGAGTTCAATCCCTGGTTCCAAAAAATATTTTAAAAATTTAAAAAAGTAAAGTATTCAAGTACTTCTTTAAACAACTTATACTCACATGTCATAGGAAAGTCTGTTACTCATTTTGCTCTTTGAAGAAACAGAGGTCCAGGGAGGTTTCTAGATCTGCCACTTTCAAGTGACCACTTCTCACTTTGCCTTCCTTATATGTATTTCCTCTTGTCTTTTGAAAGACCCTTCACCCTACCTTTCGGAATTAACATTGAGTATATGCCTGCATGTGTGTGAGAGGTTAAAAGTGGCAGGGAGAGAAAAGAGAGCAAGAAAGAACAAATATGATCTGCACCATTCCTTGACAGGCATAGTAAGCTGACTTCATCCTTTCCCTAGAAAGTTGGTGACATGGTGTTCAGGTCCCGTCATCTGTTATATGACAGTGATTCATCAAGGGCCCTTGTGCAATGCATAAAAGGGAAAATCTTTATTAAAGTTTGTTTACTTCATAATCACTGAAGAAGAAAAGGAAGGAAGATCACTTGGGGACTAAAAGAAATAGTTTGTTGAAAGGAATAGCTTTATACAAATCTTTGAAAAAGATTTTATCCATGTTCTGTTTTGAACATGTTTGCAACATAAAGCATGCCCAGCTCTCTTCCCCTAGTCCCTCAATTCTATTTAACAGTTGTTCCAGAACATTTTACAGCCTTTCAATGGTTCCCATTGATTTCTCTGACCAAGGTGAGAGAATATGATCACAAAATATTCTCCTGCCATTGGATTATTGAGAAGAAAGTACCATAATGTCCTTAAAAAAATTTTAACACTTCTTTTTCTTATAGCCATGACCAGATAGGAAACATTTTTAAAGGACAAATGAACACACGTCTTCTCTGTTCTTTTTAAGTAGGTGGACAAGAAAAGGCAATGTTCTTTTTATGGATAATTACAGTAAATAACGACACATAAAATCTTACAGTGACCTAATGAGTTTGATGTCATCCATACATAATTGGGCAGGAGATACTTAAATGGGAAAAACACTGATACAGTTTGGACCAAAGGGTAGCACTTAGTAATGAAATACTGATGGACGGCAATGGTAAGAACAGGCAGTCCTAAACTCCCGAGGCCTGATGCAGACATTTCCTTGAGTGCAGATATTAGAGAGCTGCATCTCTTCAATTCTAGTCCATGTGAGTGTATGAATACTCATCAGAACACAAACTACTCTAGTTTTATTAGACAGCTTCTGAAGACTTTGTATTTAAAATTTGAACTTTCATCAATTAAAAAGGGTGATAAATTTTCATCAGTCTTTAATCCTGAGACAAGAGAGTTATTCACTTGACCTAAATCAGATACAAATTAGAAGAAACTGGGGAACTTCTCAGATCCATAAGATGAAACAAGAGACAATCAAGATTAGAACCAATATTTTTAGCTCCCTCTAGCTCACCTTTCACCTATGCCCTGTTGAGATCTAGTTTAATACCAGTTACCGTGGCAGTTGCTGACAACTTCATCCTTCCAACTGCCAAAAACCTCAGCATTGTGTTGACTCTTTCACTTGGAAATCCTGTTGGTTCTATCTCTAGTGTTTATTACCACCACCGCTCTCACTCCATCCAAGCTACCATTGTTTGGGTTTGGATCTGGAATGCCCCCCAAAATATCAGTTTGGTGAAAGCATGGTGTGGGGGCTTTAGGCAATGAATGGATCCCGAGGGTTCTGACTTCCATTCAAATGGATGAATTCATCCTTTGTAGCTGAATGGAATACTGGGAGGTCAGACCTAGTTGAAGAAAGTAGGTCACTGATAGAGTATCCTGGAAGAGTTTATCTTTTTCCCAACTTCTCCCCATCTCTCTCCTGTCTCCCAGCTGCCATAAGGTGAGCAGCTTTACCTTACCATGCCCTACTGCCATAATGTTCTGCCTTACATCAGGCCCAGAGCATTGGAGCCAGCCAATCAGGATTGAAACCTCTAAAAACCATGAACCAAAATAAATATTTCCAAAGTTTAGCTATTGTGAATTGAGCTGCTATAAATATTGAAGTGGCTGCATCACCGTAGTATGCTGTTTTTAAGTCCTTTAGGTATAGACCTAGGAGTGGGATAGCTGGGTCAAATGGTGGTTCCATTCCAAGTACTCTAAGGAATCTCCATACTGCTTTCCAGATTGGTTGTAAAAAAAAAAAAAATTGTGGCACATATGCACAGTGGAATATTACTCTGCAAAAAAGAGAATAAAATTATGGATTTGCAAGTAAACAGATAGAGTTGGAGAATATCATGCTAAGTGAAGTAAGCCAATCCCAAAAAACCAAAAGCCGGATGTTCTCTCTGATAAGTGAATGCTGATCCATAATGAAGGAGGAGACACGGGAAAAATGAAGGAAATTTGGTCAAAGGAGAGTGGGGAATGAGACATGGGGGCAGTAAAAATGGTGGAATGTGATGGACATCATAGCCCTAGCTTCATGTATGACTGCATATATGATGTGATTCAACATCATGTACAACCAGAGAAATGAGAAGTTTTGCTCTGTCTGTGTACAAAGAATTAAAATGCATTCTGCTATCATGTATACCTAAGTAGAATAAATAAATTTTAAAAAAAGAAAAAAGAAATAAAACAAAATAAATCTTTCTCCTTCAACTTATTTATGTCATGTATTTTGGTCATAGAAACAAAAAGCTTGCTAACCCAACCATAATCTCTCAAGTAGATTTCTTTTCTTTTTCTTTTTTCTTTTTGGTACCGAGGATTGAACTTAGGAGTACTTGACCACTGAGCCACATCCTCATTCTTATTTTGTGTTTTATGTAGAGACAGGGTCTCAATGAGTTGCTTAGGGCCTCTCCATTGCTGAGGCTGGCTTTGAACTTGCAATTCTCCTGTCTCAGCCTCCCAAAGTGCTGGGATTACAGGCTCATGTAGATTTCTTCAATAGCTTCCTAGGTGATGTGTTTTCTATCTTTACTTATCTGCAGTGGAAGTTCAACACAAAAGCTGAAGTAATCATTGTAAAACTAAGGCATACCTTGGCATCTATTGGCTTAAAACTCTGCAATGACTTTTTGTTTAACAGCAACTAAAACGATTTTTCACAGAGGTGTGTGTGGTCTAATAAACAACCATCCACATCATCCCACCACATAGTCTAGTAAGCAGCCTATGTTTATGTGCAGGGAAATCTAGGCCACTCCCAAGATCTACCTTATATACTGACTTAGAACCAGAAAGTCTCCCTCATTTCCGAATGCCTGTCCTCCTCTTGCTGATGGATAACAGAAATTCAAGCAAGAGGTTCTTTATGTCTGATCTTACGACTTTAATCTTTGTTGAATAACAAATGTCTTTTAGAGGAGCAAAAATGTATGCTGTTTGAAATTTTTTATTTTTAAGAGTATATGCATTTCTTGTATTCTTTTTGGCAGTAAACTTTGATAGAAAAATAGCAGTAAAGAGAGAGGGAAATGGAATAAAATCTTACAGAATAAGGTAGCAGAAGACAGACTACAAACTTCAGCTGCGTCATAATTTTATGAAGGTTCAAAACTAAAAATAATTTGTGTTAAAAATTTAGTGACCTTTTAAAAATTCACTGTGAAAAATAATAGTATATGGGCTGGGGCTGTGGCTCAGCGATAGAGCGCTTGCCTGTCATGCGTGAGGCCCTGGGTTCGATCCTCAGCACCACATACAAAGCAATAAAATAAAGACATTGTGTCCATCTACAACTAAAAAAAAATATATTAAAAAAATAATAGTATATGCTTGCTACAATAATGGAAGTAATATAAAAAAAATAAAACCTTCACTCCTAATTTTATCCTAATACCACTAAGTTACATGAATTTAACAATTTAATATATATCCTTCTACTAAAACAGTTAAATTTAAAGCATGTCCCTAATGGTACATGAATTAAAACACTTATAGCAATTTCATTATTTACTCAGGATTAATTTTCAAAAACAATCCTGGCTTTCTATAAAATATTTAAAGGAAATTATTTTATTTAAAAAGAATAAAAGGGGGATTCAAATGTAAAATATCTATCATTACATCTCTCACTAAATTTTGCTATCAGTCTTGCCAGCTCATATGTTACTAGCTCAGCCTTGGGTTCTTTTGCTCATTTGGAAAGAGAAACTTTGAAGAGGCAAGAAGCAATACTATCCAAATGAGAACTTACTGGGGCTTATGCTTCAGCATAAGGGAGACAGCATGTGGAATAGAGTCCTGAGACTGCTCCCTGGGGACTCAGAAGTAAAGCTTATTTAACCCAAAAGCAGGGGCTCATGCCGGTGCATAGTCAGATATCACATGTGACTCCAGGGTTTCTGTTCACCTCCTGTCAGTTCTTTACTCTCTGTACCCAGGTTTGCACTTACACAGTGTTCTGATCATGCACTTTAGGCCCATCTATGTTCTATCTGCAAAAGATGATGGAGGTGCTCACTACCACTGCCACCCCAGGAAAGATCATATATCCATCAAGTTCAGGCATATTGCACATAAAGGGCTGCAAAAAGCTTGAACCTAGTCATTGGTTTTGAAAACAGCTTGCATTAAATAGGAAAGTTTTGTGGGGGTAATAAAGAGCTCTCATTACTGTCTCAGTGTGGAAAACTGGCTTAGTAAGCAATTTTTGTTTATTTTGAGATTGTTGTCAAAGGTCATACATTCTTTCAGAAGAAGGAAATAAGATGTTATTTACCAAGTAGAAATTTGCGTACTTATTTTTCTTGGACAAATTAATGCTAAGTGCTGTGATTAAGTCTTTACCCAGCCACAAGACTTGTGTTCAGCAAGAACTGGTCATGAATTATCTCCCAAAAACCTTCACAACAAACAGAAAAGTTTAGTTTTACAGATCAGAAAACTGAAGATTGAAAATTTTGACACTGACACCTGGAGCACACAGTAAGTGGCAGGGCCAGCACTGAGAGGCCACTGTGGTCCGGGGAAAGAACTACCATGTGTCATTTAATAGCTTGGGACTCTGGGTCCATCCAAAACAGAGTTCAAGTTCCAGTTTTACCAATAAATGTTAGCTAGTGACACTTCGCCCTCATGTTAAGCAATATTAAATGACCTGTTTAGAGTAACTATTAGGAATTAGAAATTTCAAGGAATTTCCAAAGCTCAGAAGAATATGTTTAAACTAGTATTTTTGATTTAAGAATGTGTCCTCACAATATCATGCTCAATTTATAATTGTTTTTCAGTCAGGTCTTCACACTTTCAAAAAAATATGTTTTGCATTAATTTTTTTCTAAAACAAAAGAAAAAATGCTTTATTTGTTGTTGATAAAAATGGAAGAATAGCCAAAGTAACAAAATTGGTAGTCAGCCCAGAAGAGTTTAATTTTACATCTAAACCACAGTAAGCCACATCTTTGATTTCTTGGTGCCATTTTAGAATATGGGGAAATAAACAGAAATCAAGGGCATAGCTAAAATTAGAACTAAAGCAAAAGTTGGAAGGCAAAAGGGTAGCCTGGGATTAGGGTAGAAAGTAAGAAAACAAATGCAATAAACCATGTAGAAAAAAATCATCTCTCCTCTATCGTTTCAAAGAGCTTATGATCAGCCGGGTGCAGTGGTGCAAGCCTATAATCCCAGCACTTAGGGAGGCTGAGACAGGAGAATTGTGAGTTCAAAGCCAGCCTCAGCAACGGCGAGGTGCTAAGCAACTCAGTGAGACCCTGTCTCTACATAAAACACAAAATAGGGCTGGAGATGTGGCTCAGTGGTTGAGTGCCCCTGAGTTCAATTCCTGGTACCAAAAAAAAAAAAATAAAAAAGAGCTCATGATCTAGGATGAGGATGACAAATAAGTTGTATCTCATGTGCAAACTCCGCCTCATTGTTAGTAGCTGCCTGGAGATTGTACTGACACAGGAATTCTAGGGCAGCTTGAACTCAGTGTCATGAAGACTAATATGTGCATCTTGGGCATAAAACAGATAATGGCAATACATATGCTATGCATTTACTGTCTCTTGGCTGAGGATAAAAAAGAAATTGGACTGATAATCACCAAGTACTCCTTTGCATCAGATGCTTCACACACACTCTGTTATTAAATCCTCACAAATCCAATGAGCTAAAACTTATAAGCCACATTTTAGAGATGAGGAAATCCTTCTCTGAGCAAGTAACTGGTTGTCACTTGCAGAAAGAGGGAAAGAAAGAGGTAACTACGACAGAGGAAAATAGCGTGCAATGACCTTTCTCATAGAGTGTGGGTGACTACCACCCAGAAAGAACCTATGGACACAACCTCCTACCCCACTGCTTCCAGCATTTCCAGTGTTTCCTACTTTCAAGTATTACAAATATTCTGCAGTCTGAATTGTCTCATTCTTCAAGATGTGCCATTATGCTAATTAACCTTTCATAAATGGTGAATAATTTTTTCCTTTGGAAATTATGCTAAAATTTGAAAGAGACTGTATTCAAACTCTCTGATTACTCTTCCTAGACCACAAAGAAATTACTTTGGAAGAATCAAGAGGAAAATATGCAAGCTCAAGAATACAGACTCATTATCAGCTTTCTCAAGACCTTTAATTGCATGTTGGATTAGTCACTCATTCCCTCTGGGCCTTCATTTTTGCCATGGAGAGTTGGACCCATCCCCCTATGCAGACTCCCAAATGCTGTGATTTGAATAAGCTTGAAATCAGCTTTTTTTATTTTAACTAGGAAAAGTCACTTTGGATTTATTATGTTAACTAACTATAAATTAATATTGATTGGAAACAAAAATAAGTCTGTTCTGTGTTTCTTTTTTCCAAATCATGTAAGACATTTTAAGACTTATTGGGCATCTACTACCTGAAAGCCAGTTGCTGGGTCCAGAGATCCACGGAGAACCATTCATTCAGTCAATGTGTGTGTGTGTGTGTGTGTGTGTGTGTGTGTGTGTGTACCAAACAGTGGCTATAAACAAGGTACTGCATAGATGTGAAGGAAATTTAAAGTTGTATCAAGCATACATTTACTATGAAGTGCTAAAGAATAAAGATACTTAAATAACTAAAATATAGAGCAGAAAGGAAAAATGATCATAAGAATTATACGGATCAATTTCTGTGGAAGGTAAGGGCGTATTCCCTCCTGTAGAACAATGTAAGTCACCAAAGAAGTGTCCATAGATTGAGCCTTGTGAGCTAGTCTTCAAAGCAGGAAAGAGCATGAAGAACATAATACCACAGTCTGATAGTCCACTGTAAGCAAATCAAGGAGGTTGGAAAGCAAGACCATAAATGAAAAGAGTAAAAAGTGCATTCGTACTGGGCCAACCCAGAAGTAGAGTAATGGTAAATGATAGTGGAAAAACAGTAGTCTTGCAGCCAGGCACAATGGTGCATGCCTGTAATCCCAGCCACTTAGGAGGCTAAGGCAGGAGGTTCACAAGTTCAAACCTAGCCTTAGCAACTTAGTAAGGTCCTAAGCAACTCAGTGAGATCCTGTCTCTAATAAAATATTAAAAAGAACTAGGGATGTGGCATGGATGTTAAGCGTCCCTGGGTTCAACCCCTGGTACCAAAAAAGAAAGAAAAAAAAGAAAAAAGAAAAACAGTAGTGTTATGTGCCAAAGGAGTGATAGGCTTTATTTTCTAGGACTAGGGATGTGGCTTAGTGGTAAAGCACATAGCATGCATGAGGCTCTGAGTCTAATCCCATCACTGAAAAAAAATTATTTTCTAAATTTAATTTTATTGAAGGAGAGATTAAAATTTTATATCAACTGCCATATGAATCTGGCAGCAGAATGTAAGGTCAATTGTGCTGAAAAGATCTTGGATATGGGGAGGTCCATTAGAACTACTTCAAAGACCAACTGAGAATAAACAACCACCTGAATTATATAATTACTATGGGAATAGAGAAAGGGAGCAGATGCGAAAACATCATACTGATCACAATGACTAACATCTATTGGGTGTTTACTATGAACCTTGAATTGTTCAAAATATAAGATGATCCTATGAGGTAAGTTTCATTATTTCAATTTTACAGATGCAGAAACTGAGGCATAGGAAGTTTCAAAATCACATGAGGTCTCCCACTTACAGAACCATCCTCGGCTTCTAGAATCCCATTGTTTATCTGTTCTGGAATATTGCTTTCTGCAGAAATAAGATTAACATTACATGGACATTGATTGATGGTCCTTTCAGGGAGCCACACATGTATGTGTAAAAAAAAAAAAGTAGGCAAATAAAATATGTAAGAGGTAAAATAACTATACCCAGCTTACCTATCGCATTTGCTCAACTCTTTAGAAATGCATTAATTACCAACTGATAAACTCCACTATAAAAAAGTGTAATTGCTCTCAGCCCACCTGCTACTGCATATGAAATGAGAACTTCCTTTTTGAATTTAAGAAGGAACGAGAGTTCCCACCCTTTTCCCCACCATGATGGCTAACCTTGGCCTATGTGTGCGAAGGTGTATGGCTTTATACCAGATAAACCAAACATGTGAATCCAATACAAGCCCCTCCCAAGTTTCCCTCCACCGAACCAACTTAGATACAGTACTCTCAGCTTTCAGCCTAAAGACCTGCCTTAAGCTGAACCAGTAACTAAGAACACACGTCTTCAGAAAAGGACATTCTGCAGGAGCCTATATTTGAAGGAATGTAGAACTACATCTACAACTTAATTTCCACAATTCTTAGAGATATCCTAATATTTGTGAGAATTGTCAGTGTCCACTGAGGAACAACCTATCTGTAGTTCATATTTATGCTGTAGTTCATATTTATTTCATTGCTTTTTGTTTATTTGGCCGTTGTAACAATGCCTAGAATTACTGTAACTTAAACAACAGGAAATGCCAGAAAGGAAGAGTGTCACTGAGTGATGAAAGGTCAAGGATATTCATTTCTAGAAAATGAAAAAAAAAATCAAAGCCAGCTATATAATTTCAAAGCATTGGCCCTTGGTTTGGCAGTAGGCCCCTTTAATTCAGCGCTCTACTCCCGGAAGTCATCTCACATCAGTGTTCTGGCTGGTAGAGTTTAGTGCAGGGAAGAACCTGGTCGTCATTTAATGAAACACATTTAATTCTCAGCAGGGAAAATTAACTGCCTTCACAGTACTGTTCTTGATGTAAATATATTGTATATTAAATTCCAAACACCTACTAATTTGCTTTAAATTGGCCTAATAATTATTATTGCTTAAAGTTATGGCAATGAAACAGCTTCTGCTTTTTGAAAAGCTAATTTTGACAGCAGGTGCTTTTGAAGTCACTGTAATTTTTTCTATAAAGATCATTATCATTTAATTGTAAATGACAGCTGCTTTGAGTACATTTTCATTCATAATGATGGTTTGAATAATTATTGGAGTTCCCATGCCACTATGCTGAGGAATCTGGCCTGTTATAATTTCCAAAAGGCATCATCAGAAAATTTAATATCAATTCATATTAGTTCACTCTGTCACAAACTGTTGGCCATGAGGTAATGTATTTCATAAATCACAAAGACAATTATCTTTTCCTTTTGGGTCAAAAAACTTAAAGATCAATCAATTTGTATATAGCTTCAAGTAATGTTCCCTCAGCTTCTTATTCAAAACCAGTAATGCTTTGGAGAAAACTAAGACAAAGTGTTTTGTTTGAAGGATATTATTATATTTAAAGAGGTATAGGAGTTCTCTAGATTTTAAAAGAAAAAAACCCATTATGCTAATATATCGAAGACTTTTAATGTTTCAGATAGTAAAATCTATCTTCTTAGAAATTCAATTTTGTCATTTTCTCCAAAATACATAATAAACATAAAAGTGACCAGCTTATTCTTGAAACTTTTCCAATGTTTAGGTCAAAGACAGGAGATATGTGTCAATGTGTGGATCTACGTTTGCTTTCCACCAGAAACAGGGATGTGGACTAGGTAGATCTCAGAGACACTGTCCTCTTGGAAGCTTACTCTAGCAAAAGAATGCATGACATTTCTTTCTGTCCCAATCCTACTCCTCTCCTAACCTCTCAAAGTGACCCAACTTCACAATCTTTGGCAAATCCAGCTTCTCCACATCTTAACTGCCACACCCATGGAGTTGTGCTAACAATACGACAGGATTTTGTCAAAGCCAAATGATACAAACTACTTAATTCCTAGAAGAGTCACAGTGGCATATTAAGCATTCAAATTATGGACTACTTTATATTAATTATTAAAAAATTGAAAATCATTATTGAGCTTATAAGACTCAGGCATTCTCTTTTTTTTTTTTTAAATATTTTTAGTTGTAGATGGACACAATGCCTTTATTTTATTGCTTTGTATGTGGTGCTGAGGATCGAACCCAGGGCCTCACGCATGCGAGGCAAGCGCTCTACCACTGAGCTACAATCCCAGCCCCTCAGGCATTCTCTTGAATGAAAGAATCTCTATCTCCCAGCACAGGTCAGCAAACTGTATCTATCACAGCATGTTTTTGTTTGGCATCCCACTTAAGAATGAATTTTATATATTTTTTAAATGTTATAAAAATAAGCAAATAATAATATGCAACAAAAATCTACAATGGCCCCAAAGTATAAAAGATTTACTGTCTGGTATTTACAGGATACATTTAAAGTTCTGACTCTAGAAGAATCAGAAATGTCCTAGAGAGGGAGAAGTGGGCTATTTTAGGGGGAAAAGTTGTACAGAAGAGATTATATTATGGAGTAGGTAAGATTTTATCAGCCTAAGAAGGAAAAGTGATATGCACAAAGAAGAAAAAATAAAAAAGATCAAACAATGAGCTGGTGTATTTCAGTTTACTGTGGTTGACCTTGACTATAGGTGCATAATGTGTTAGTTAAGTTTTTGTCACTGTGACCAGAGTACCTAACAAGTTAAAGAGGAAAAGTTTATTTTGGCTTATGGCTTCAGAGGTCTCAGTCCATGGTTGACTGACTCTATTGTTTTGGGCCCAAAATGAGTCAGTAGGAATGGCTGTGCAGGAGGAAAACAGCTTACCTCATGACAGGATGGAAGCAGAGACAGAGAGAGAAGGAAAGGACGTCAGGGAAATGCACTCTCTCAGGACATGCCCCAAGTGACCTACCTCCTCCAGCCACACCCCACCTGTCTATAGTGACCACCCAGCCATTCAAGGTAGGATGAACTGATTAGGTTACAGCTTTTATAATCTAATCATTTCACCTCTGAATATTCCTCCATTAACACACAAGGCTTTGGGGACATTTCATATCCAAACCATAGAAGTGCATTTTCATTGGAGGTGGAGCAGGGTAGGAAACTTTAGCCTTGAGCCAAGAAGGAATAATAGGAACACCAGATTTAACTGTCCACCTGAAAATAAATGTTTAAAAAATACTAGACAAAATATATTTACCAAAGTTTTTAGAGATTCACAACAGACACAGCCAGATTGTGACTGCTTAAGAGGGGGGAAATGAACTGAGCCCTCTGACTGCCTAGATCCCTATGGGAGGAGAAGTTCTAGGATTCAGCACAGAGGAGGAAGATATAACCTGTAATGAGGGGAAAACTCAATCAATATAAACACCCAGAAGTGACCATGATTACAGAATTGGTAGAGAAGTTCATTATAAATTAAAACAATATTTCAAATTTTGAAGAAGTAGAGGAATGCTTGAGCCAAGTATAGACATAAAAAATATCTTTTAAATACCCAAATTGAACTTCTAGAGTCAAATAAAAGTTTGAAATGAAATATAAACTGTATTACCAGGTGATTGGACACTATTGAAGAAAGTGTTAGTATACTTGAAAATACAGTAACACACAGGCCAAATCCAAATTCCCTAAGTTCTAATTTTTCAAATAGACTTCACTGCAAATTTAAACATGGAGTCAATTATTTAATAACACTTGAAATTTGGTTATTGTTTTGTATTTTTTGAGTCACACCCTGCACTGAAGCTATCCCATCTGCCTAGTCAATGCAGAAATGTGTTTCTAGGATGGGATAAACAGAGAGACAACAATAAGGCTTTAGCTAGATGAAATGAAAAAAGATTTCTCAGTTTCACTGCACAAGTATGTACAGTGCAGTGCTCTTCTAAAGCTACTGGAAGATGTGCTAGAGATTGTGAAGCACTTTGTCTTTGGATTGTTGTTTCTGGTCTTCTAGTGACTGTTGACTGGAATTTTGCAAGTCCCATGAGAGAAGATAGTGTGATAAAATCTTCATTCTCATAAAAGGATATGATGTTTGCTAGGTATGATCCAAGCAGATTCTAATAGCATTTATTTTCTTTTTAATCATCTGAGATATTCTATGTCCAGAAAAACAATATAACTAAACAGCTAGGAGGCCAAGGAAGGACTTAAAGAGCAGAATAAAAATGGTAGGCACACATGCAGAAGTGGTAAGTGAAGCAATCTGAAGCCAGAGTGGGGACTGAAGATTAGTCAGGGTTTTAAAATAATATATTCCCAGACCTTTAATTCAAGCAGATATTTTTAGAGTTTTGAAATTTCTAGTAGGTTTCTTTCATTGTCTCTAGCGTTAGTTTTTCTTTCATATGTATTCTCTTTCCTTTCTTCCAGCTTTCATCTATTTCAAAAGCATTAACAGTACTGGGACTTCCTACACAATAATCTTCAAAAAAATTCTGCACTCATTTTAGTTTAAAATGCAATAAGAGAAAGAGAAATCTAAGTCCAAAATAAGTGTTATTATAAGAATTATAACATGTAATCCAAAAGAATGGAATTACACAAAAGAGGCAACCCCTGAAGAAATGTATAACAATAACCCATAAAAAGCAATTAAAACATTCTTGGTACATTCCAAAGTAGTCGGAAGAATTTAATTACAAACTTCCTAGTTACATTATGAAAATTTACACCAAGGCAAGAGGCAAGAATTGACCAATCCAGGAAGGACTTAAATCACAGAGCATCATAATGATGTCTCTCCCAAGGAATCACTAGTCTCTTTCCTCAAAGAAGCATTTTTTACCATTTCCTAATGGCATTTGCATTAACTTTTTCAACTGCCCTGTAAAATTCAGGAGAGATGCCAGTGGGGAGTGCTGAGGCAGTCCCAGCCAGGTTTTCCCTGAGGAAAAGTAATAGGAACATACACATGTAAGATAATCAAAACACCAACCAGAGGACACATCCAGCAAAACACACTGCCTGGTTGCATGAACAAGGCAGACAACTTTTAACAATGGCATTTAGGATTTTCCATAAGGCCTTGTTTGCTCTAGAATAATTGATTTCCTGCCACCAAAGTTTCTGCTTGCCTTTCATCAGTCCTAATATCCCAGACATGAGAAACAGAAATAAAGAGCAAGGACGATGGCATTGTTTTCAGAAGGCTTCTTTTGCAAGACAGGCAATACTTAGGAGCAGAGAAGACCAATTTTATCCTATTGTTCTGTCCAAGATTAGGATTTTGAGGATGTTTAGATTTCAAGTGATAAGAAAAGCCACAGATGCAACTGTCTTGATCAATTAGAAACTGTTTATTCTCACATATAAAGGAATAAAAATACAGGGGTGCTCAAGCCAGGCGCGGTGGCTCAAGCCTGTAATCCCAGCACTTAGGGAGGCTGAGACAAGAGAATCTTGAGTTCAAAGCCAGCCTCAGCAAGAGCGAGGTGCTAAGCAACTCAGTGAGACCCTGTCTCTACATAAAACACAAAATAGGGCTGGGGATGTGGCTCAGTGGTCGAGTGCCCCTGAGTTCAATCCCCAGTACCAAAAAAAATAAAAAATAGGGGTGCTCAGGACACATTCCAAACTGAATTCCAGTTCAGGACTCAGCAAACCTCATCCTCCATAAGTCAATCTGGCCTGCTACCTATTGTTGTAAAGAAAGTTTTATTGGAACAAGACAAGGTCGTTCATTTACATTGTCTGTGGCCACTTTTGTGTTGCAAAAGAAAAGATGAGGAGTTGTAACACCAATCATATGGCTCACAAAACCTAAAACATTTGTTATTCGGATCCTTATAGAGAAAACATTGCTGACCGCTACTCTATCTTTATCTTTCTGAAGTTCTCTCAGCTTGGCTCTTGTCCACATTTTGGCTTTATGTTCAGACTATGCCCACTCCAGGTTAAAGGATCACCACCAAGCATGATAATATTCCTAGAGAGAAATAAGTCATGTTTTTCTGGTATCTTTCTGTGAGAACAGGAAGCTTTTCCCAGAAGCCTATAGAATACTTTCATATTCACATAGCTGTAGTCCAAAACATATCACAAGCTAATACCTGCTCATCACTGACAAGCAAACTGGGATTGCCACGACTGGTTAAGCCAACCAGAGTCCTCTCTGTGAGACTGGGGATGGGACAGTCTCTGCTAAAGAAAATTGGCCTGGAAAAAAGAGCAATGGATCACTAATCAGGAATTTCTTAGGACACAAAAAGGCAAGGCTAATGAACAGTGGCTACTACTAAAGGGGTAAGTTATGGGAAAGGCAGCCCGTGAATACATAGATCCTGCTCCTGTACATTCACAGTGGAAAATACTAACAAATATTCTGGAAGGCATGAAGAGCACTCCAAAGAGGAACTATTAAAGCAATCCCTTTCACCCATTTTGAGGTTTTCCTATAAGCAGCCCTGCCAGGATCCATAGTAATGAACATTATTGTTACATGGCCCTGCTATAGAAATACATGCTATATATCCCCTTAAAGAATAACAAGAAGAAAAGGAGAATCCAATTCTCCTGAAGAAAATTCTCTGGAGTAAACCTCTGACCACTAGTGCTTAATAACTGTGTGACACTTCTATCTAATGCAAGTCATCAATACAGATCCAAATGACATTTTTTTTAAAAAACTATCATTAAAAAAGGGTTCATAAGGTATCCTTTCCTACAACCACTAATCAATCAACATTTGTTACATGCAATATGTTAATATATAAAATTGTAATAGCATAAACAAGACTTTCAGCTCATGTTTTTACCTACCCAGAAGAACTTAGCACAAATATCAGTATGGGAAAATCATGGTTAAACATTCCCCAAGTACAACTCCTCACTGATACATGAGAGAACATGGCAAATGGTTTAAGCACAGACAAGTCTGGACAGACTGAAGTATATTCTTTCAGTTGAATAATTTTACAGGTTTTGACCTTTAATAACATGTATACTCGACACTGCCTATTTAGCACTCAAATGTACATTGTTGAATCTTATTAAGGGTTTCACTAAATTATAAGTTCCTTGACAAGAGTATGTGTTCCCGCAGGGTAGGTATTTTGTTTCTTCCTGATATGCTTTGCCTTCATAGGTGTTCAGTAGGAACTGAATACAGAGCTACATTTTTATTTTAACAATCCACAGTTTTAAAAGGATTTGTCTCCTAAAATTGTATTTGTAAACTTGATCTTGAAAGTTAATCCAAGTTTTCCTCTTTTTTCTTTTCTTTCTTTCTTTTTTTTTTTTTTGGTGCTGGAGATTGAACTCAGGGGCACTCAACCACTGAGCCACATCCCCAGCCCTATATTGTGTTTTATGTAGTGACAGGGTCTCACTGAGTTGCTTAGCACCTCACCGTTGCTGAGGCTGACTTTGAACTCAAGATTCTCCTGTCTCAGCCTCCTTAAGTGCTGGGATTACAGGCTTGTGCCACCGCACCTGGCTCAAGTTTTCCTCTTGAAACAATTTTAAAAATAGTATTTAGATCTTCAGGGTAGCCCCCAAAATGTTACTTAGCGAATATTGCTGCTAATATAGTTTACCATTCAAGGAAATGCAATAGAAAAACCACACTAATAGAAGTTCATGATTTCAAATCATACGGAGTGTCCTTAAAGAGCAAGAGCATTCAGAGGTCATTGTGGCAAGGAGAATCTCCACAATATAAAACATGTAGCCAGTGGCTGTATGTCTCAGCCTGAAATGCCACTCTCTTTTGTAATCACTAGCATGGAAAAAAATTGTTTATCTGACTTTTTGTATGTCAGCAAAGGCAGAAACATCACACCAGCACAAGTTTCATCTAAATAACAGCCTCTATTTCTACTATTTCTAATAAATTAATGTTTTCGTTTTGACTAATTTACTAAGAAAATTTTCATATGTCAGTTGCATTGGAGAAAGAAAAGACAGCATGGGGAGGGGAGAAAGCAAGAGGAGGAACATTGTACAATTTATCAGTTAGGAAGATGATATTTTTCAAAATATTGGTATAAACACGAAAAATATATCCAACTATGGATAACTGATTTTACATTGGTTTAAATCCTACTTCTTAAGTTTTTAATTGAAAAACATCTCTCTTGAACTCAAAATCAAATTCTAGCACTATCTAGTGAACTTTTCTCTTTGTATGGATACTATCATAGCTACAGAAATAGCTGTAATAGCTCATCTTTTGACTCTGTTTAGCAACTCAAAACCAACTCTTAGAGTCAAATTCAAGTCAGCATGTTGAAGAAGAGTTGCATGTTCCCCGCGGCTTTTCTAATAATTAGCATAATTAACCAAATCTAGCTAAAAGGGGAAATCATGTCATTTGCTTCATGCAAACATGCCCTGGGATGCCTCTGCAGCTCTTCTCACTAATGGAGAGAGCAGATTCGGTCAAGTTTACTCTTCAATTGAACTTGAACCAGAGAGTTAATTTCCAATATCCAAATTACTTACACTTTAAAACTGGCTCAGAGTTGATTCCTCATCCCTAAATATGTTTAATTAAAAACAAAATCACTGTTTATATGGTATTTTTGTCCAAGCTCAAATTTTGTCTTTAAATCCCTAGTACTGAAACCATGATATAGATAAAAATGATGAGAAAAAGAGGCGAGGGAAAAAGATCATGAAGGGCCCAAGACTGAGCCAGTAGGTCCGAAAATTATTGGTTGACACTGTGGAAAGCAGTATGGAGATTCCTCAGAAAACTTGGAATGGAACCACCATTTGACCCAGCTATCCCACTCCTCAGTTTATACCCAAAGGACTTAAAATCAGCATACTACAGTAATTCAGCCACATCAATGTTCATATCAGCTCAATTTACAGAAGCTAAACTATGGAACCAACGTAGATGCCCTTCAACAAATGAATGAATAAAGAAAATGTGGTACATATACACAATGGAACATTACTCAGTCTTAAAGAAGAATGAAATTATGACATTTGCAGGTAAATGGATGGAGTTGGAGAATATCGTGCTAAGCAAAATAAGCAAATCCCCAAAAACAAAGGCCAAATATTTTCCCTGATAAGTGGATGCTGATCCATAATGGGGCGGGGTATAATGAGGGGGTAGGGAAGAATGAAAGAACTTTGGATTGGGCAGAGGGGAGTGAAGGAAGGGGAGGGGGTGTGAGGATGGGAAGAATAGTGGAATGAGATGGACATTATTACCCTATATACGTGTGTGACTACACTACCAGTGTGACTCAACACCATGTTCAGCCAGAGGAATGAGAAGTTGTGCTCCATTTGTGTACAATGTGTCAAAATGCATTCTACTGTCATGTATAACTAATTAGAACAAGTTAAAAAGTACAAAAAAGTTAGACTGGAAAAAAATTATTGGTTGTTAAGAGGAGACACCATTAAGGAGGAATTGGAAGGAATAGTGAGAGCAGAAGGAAATATTGAAAAGAGGAAACATGAAACAAAGAGATAACATTTTTCAAAGAGAGAAAATAGCTTATGTGACATTGAGAAGTCACATAAGATGACTAAAATGTCCATAGGATTTAGCAATTTGTAAAGCTGTTGGTAAATTGAGTGAAAATGATTTCTGGTCTGAGACTGAGGTACAGTCCAAGCACCCATGGCTTGTATAGAAAATTATTATTCCATTTGATCCCTCTGCTTTTGAATGTAAATTCAAGCCACCAAGATGCCAGGGGTTTCTTGAGGATCGTCTCAATTAGGTAATAAAACAGTCCACATGTGCTATCCACGATGACATAGGAATTTACCTTCTTTGAGTGAGCTACATTCTCAGGAGAGTCACCCATTTTGCAGATAAAATGTAATTAAAATGTCCATCAGGTGCAAAAAGAAATAATAAATGATCTTTGAAGATATATATCCAGTAACCTTCACAACACTCCTTTCATAATGGTTGATATGTGCATGTAACTGTTGGGGATGGAGTCACTAAAAAACAAGATAGCATTGATTTTCCTTTACCTGTCCAAGTAGCAGTGGAAAACCTGGGACCTAAATCAGTGTAACGAAGGTGTGGTGTTTTGTTGATGCAGGGGTGGCGATGATGATTTTTCGTTATAGTTCTTCTTGCTAGTAAATAAACTTTTAAAGCTAAGTCCATCTATGACTGGCATATAAAATCTACTATTTTCTATCCAAAGACAGATTATTAGGCAATATTTTAAAAGATACTAAAGTACTAAATTCCCAAGGTCTCACTGAGAAGACAAAGATTAGACTATGATTCTTTCTCTGAGTAAATTATTTGCATCTTGCTATGGCTAACTTCAGGCATTCCTGCTCTAGATTTTTGAAAGACCATTTGGCAAAATGATTTTTTCTTGAATTTAAATATTTGCCTAAAATACTTCTGTTTTTCTTTACAGTTGGATCTACAACTTTATATTAGAATTCTTTAAGCAACTAGAAAAAATAAAGACAAAAGATGTTCTTTCTCAATTTATTTTTTTTTTGTTTTTATTTTTGTTTTTTTTTTTTAAGAGGTTGCAAATTTTTTATTTTAAATCAGTTGGTCTTTTTTATCATAACTTTATTTTTATTTATTAATTTGTTTGTGGTGCTGAGGATCGAACCCAGTGCCTCACCTGCATTAGGTGAGCGCTCTACCACTGAGCCACAATCCCAGCCCCAAGAGGTTGCAAATTTT